>QRDG01000048.1:2367373-2464148 GCA_012064385.1 Puccinellia tenuiflora | reverse complement strand
TCTTTCATATATCAACACCAAAGATCAACTCGCCGATATATTCACAAAACCACTTGACGAGAAGAGATTCAAGGAATTGAGGGGAGAAATCAATGTGGTGTGTGCAAGCAACTTTGTTTGATTAAGAATCTTGGATACACACCTCTATTAGAGTTTTATTTTAAAATCCATTGGACTCCTCCTCCCCCCATTATGCAAATAGCAATGTTTTCATTGATGACTCAAGAATATTCACATATGAGCTTAAATGATGAGTTTTGGTTATGCACCCAAGATATATCTTCGCGGTGGCATGCCATACACTCATATATGGTGGCCTAGGCCACCGACATTTTCTCAAATACACTCATATTTTCTCATTTGCCATTTTCATTTGCCATCTTCTTATTTCGAATTTCTATTTTACGTGGGTTTTTACATCATGTTTTGCATCTCCCCCGGATCACACAATGGTTGCTATATGGTATTTCTAATGATACAAAGTGTTCGGAAGTCAAGAAAATCAAAACGGGCAAAGATGGATGAAGACGGAGAAAACTGTGCATTCCTGGGTTGGGCCGGCCTCTGACCCGGCCCAGGCCGGCTCGCTCGAGTCCTTGCCCGGCCTCACGCCCGGCCCCGGCCGGCTGGCTCGGGTGCCAAACCGGCCTCACGGCCGGCCCCGGCCGGTTCCCAGGCCGGCGTGCCTGGGAACTTAACTGCACAAGGGGTGCTCGACCTAGGGTTATTTCACTTCTTCCCCCTACATGCCTCTCATCTCCATTGTTGCCCTCTTCCCAAACTCAAGCTCCTCCACCCTCCCTTTCATGTGAACCACAACCAACTCCTTCCCTTCCACAAATCGGTGAGAGAATCACCCGATCTCTCATCCTATCCACATATTTTCCCCGTTTGTGTGCCGATTCGAGGTGGATCTTCTCCTTAGATTGGTGTGTTCTTGAGGTTCCTCTCTCAAGATTTGAGATGGACGATTGGGGTGATGATTGGGGGGAGTTCCCACAGTCAAGCAAGGCCGGAGCAGCCAAGGGGAGCAAGACGTTTGATGGGCTTGATGATATTGTGGATGACTATGATGCTCAATCCTCCATGCCCAAGACCAAGAGACTCAAGAAGGCCGCGGTCAGAAAAGGCAAATCCAAGCAAGCTCCCAAGCAAATGGGAAATCCTCCGCCTCCGCCTCTCATGAACCCCGATGAACCGGTACGTGCTACTTGGGTCAAAGTGCCTACTCTCGAGTTTGAGCAAGATCGCTTGGTCTTCAACCCCTATGCATTTGGTCATAGCACCTGTCCGGATGACCCTAGATTCTACTGCAAGATGCATCAGCAAATATATCATCAATGCATTAATAAGAAGAAGAACAAGCATGTGCCTACCTCTTATTTCTGTGTAGAGCATACTAGGGAGGTTTGGCCAGATGTGATGGAGCTTACGGATTACCATCAAATTTCCAAGCTCATGACAGTTAGCACACCGTATTCCCCTGAGTTACTCAAACAATTCTATGCCACTGTTCATTTCTCCACCGTGCCCAAGAGAACTATGACTTGGATGTGTCACACTACAGTTTGCACGGCTACTCTGGCAGAGTTTGGAGAATTATTTCAGCTTGAGGAACTTCCTTTTGCTCCATGCTATAATCGTCTCCATTGCTCAAAAGTTATGCCGGCTGAGGTTGGGATTCGTCATTGCTATCCACCGGGGATAGGGCTCCGTGGAAAGATTTCCAAGACTTCTTGGATGTATCATTACTGGAGGGTTGTTCATGGCATCCTGAGAAACAATCTCAATTGCAAATATGGAGAAAAGGGTGAAGTTCGCCAACGGATGATCAATCTTCTAAACCAGATTGTTCCTCTCTACATGAGAAAGAAGCAAATTGATGTTCTTGACTACATATGGCAAGAGATGCGCTTGGTGGTTCTTAGGAACAAGGTTCCCATTTATGGTCCTTATCTGCAAACCCTTTTCAACACCAAGTTAAGTCCTGATGTGATTGAGTCATATGATATGTATGTGCCTTCTCTTGTTACTATACCTGCTCCTCCTCCAGATGCACCTGTCTATGTTCCTCCATATCGTGGTCAGAACGATGAAGATGAGGATGGTGAGGTTCCTAAGAAGCAAAATGTTATCATCAAAGCACTCAAGAAGATGAACTGCTTCTTTGCTGTGCAAAGGAAATCTGACTACAAGGCCTATGCCAAACAAAAGAGCTACAATCGCAATCAGCGTGCCATTATGACTCAGCTCAACCTTCCTGTTGGTACTTCAAGCTCAGAGGAAGTCTCAGAGGGCACCTATATGGCACAGAATGAGTACACCTTCTGGTTTGGCGATGACGCCTCTTCTCTTGCTCCATATTGGCAAGGGGACCCTAGTCAGTCGAGCTCCGGTCCAGCTGCACATGATGATGAGTATGATGTTGAGGATGAAGAGGAGGATGATGATGAAGAGTGATCATGGCTCTCACTGCTGTTTTCTCCCTTTTTGGTGTCTTGATGCCAAAGGGGGAGAGATTACTATCCGGGGATTTGCATTACATTTGTGTCTTCATCATTTGTGTTTCCTTCGTTTGTGTTCCTTTCTCATTTGCATGTCTCTTAAGTGAACTCTATTCGTGAACTCTATTTGTGAACTCTATGTGCTATGTCTCTATTGTAAGGATAATCCTGGACCTCCAATATTTATTGTAAGGATAATCTTGGATCCTCGTTATGTTATTGTAAGGATTTCCTCCATCTATTATCTATTCTTGCGAAGTGATATTATTCCAAGGTGAGAAAAGTGCTCTTCCCATATGAGGACTATGGTAAGAACTACCGTATGCCTTTATTTACTATCTATCACTTGTTCCCATTTGCTCACATAGTATATATATGTCTATCTATCACTTGAGCAATGTTTTTGTTGAAAACCTTGTTGGCTTCAAAGCTCTAGGGGGAGTTTCACTCAAAATTTAGACATGCTTAAATGAGACTTATTTTGCAAATCCTTGTGTTGTCATCAAACATCAAAAAGGGGGAGATTGAAAGGACATTGTCCGATAATCTTGTTTTGACGTTTGATTACAACACTTGGAAGTATTTAACATACTCTCTAGTATCAACAGGAAATATACAAAAAGGAAGAAATGCCGTATTGTCGGAAATGCAACAGGAAAGAAAGGGCGTTCAGTAGGCTGGCCGGCCCCCAGACCGGCCTAGGCCGGGCTCCAGGCCGGAGCAATCTGGTGGGGGTCCGGCCCCCAAACCGGCCTAGGCCGGAGTCCTGGCCGGGCTCGTCTGGTGGGGGTCCGGCCCCCAGACCGGCCTTGGCCGGGCTCCAGGCCGGCGGCGTCTGGTGGGGGTCCGGTCCCTAGGCCGGCCTTGGCCGGGCTCCAGGCCGGCGGCGTCTGGTGGGGGTCTGGCCGCTCCAGGCCGGCGGCCCTTCTTGTTCCAGTTTGATGATTGTGGGCCGGCCCCCTGGCCGGCCTGGGCCGACCTCCAGACCAGGCACCCTTTATGTCAAAACGGCTACATTTCGGGAGGGGGTACTTATACCCCTCCATCTACCTCGGGACAACCACCACGACCAAAAGAAGAACACCGCCATTGTTTGAAAGCTTCAAATCGATAGATCTCCCTCTCTAGCCACTCAATCACTTAGTCCTTTGGAGATTTGAGAGAGGAGACCTAGATCTACACTTCAACCAAACCAATTTGATTTCCCCCTTGATTTGTGAGAGGAGGCTTGCTACTCTTGGTGTTCATTGGAACCCTAAGAGGTTGTGGTCCTTCGGAGCTTTGGGAGCTACGAAGACTTTGCCGGGAGCCACCAATTAAGTTGTGGTGCGTGCCCCGGCCTTGGGCATCGAGTCTTGGCGGCTCGGTGCATTTGGTGAAGACCCTCCAACTTGTGGAGTGTGCTTCATCCTTGTAAAGGTTCTAGTTGTCAACCTCAACGGCAACATAGTGACAAGTGCCTCGCCACATCGGTGGTAAGTCACAACGGAGATACGGTGTGCCATATCAAGGCTACATGGTGTTTCACTTTGGTGAACACCGCGCCGCTCCAACGGAGATTAGCTTCCATTGGGAAGTGAACTTCGGGATAAATCTTCGTGTCATCTTGTTGCTTATCTTTGCACTTACCTTTACTTGTTAGCACTAGCTTACTATATCTATATCTTGTGCTAGTGATCTTTGCTCATCATATAAGGTTGTTCACCTAGTTGCATATTCTAGAGAACTTATATTTGAGCAATATTCTTTTAAAACGAAAAAGAAGTAAAATTTGTAGTTAACCTATTCACCCCCCCCCCTCTAGTTAACCTCATCGATCCTTTCAGTTGTGCCCTCAACCCTCTAACCGTATTCCTTTCTTCGGCGACGCCGCGGCTCCGCCACAACTACCCCACCTCCCCATCTGGGATTACGAAGCGATGTCGGGGGAGGACGCCCTCCGGCCCATTGATCGTGGAGAGGATTGGGTCGAATCACCGGCAGATAATTCATGGATTACACCTAGGTAAGCATTGTTTCCCCTCGAATTGATGAGAAAGCTCGTAAATTAGGGCGTATTTGACCCTTAGTACCGTTAATCGTTCCAATTTTGCTGATTTGTTCCCGGCCTAACTGCAACCATTTCAATCGATAGGATTAATCCTGCGCTTGCTTTCCGGATGGCAGTTAGGATGGAAACTAGTGTGCTACGTGGTACTAAACCACACTACCTTGGTGGATTTTATTATCCGGAGGTGGTGGAAACAAGCATTTCGTTCAAAGATTTTCGCGACGCACTATATAGACAATATCCATGGAGTGATGCGGATGCTGTTGAACTGTACTATTTCAGCAGTACCCAGCAAACATTTCTCCCGCTAACTTGCGATGAGCATCTTGGATTGCTTTTTACTTTGAATGCTGACAGCAAGTTCGGTAAAATCCGTATCAATGTGCTTCAGCCATGCAGAGAACGGGACAAGGGGAAGGGAGTACAGACCTCATCTGTCTGTGCTAATAGCGAGAGCGTCGGCACTCCTTGTAGGTCTCGACCAAGTAGACCTAGTGGTTCTGAAAGCCACAACATGTCTGCTGCCACTACTGGTGCCACTAGTGTTGTCGCTTCTCCTCTCGCTTCTGCACCCGCTGTAGAAGAAGATGCAGAGCCTGGCGAGGAAGTGCCTCGACTTGATGATGAGGATGAGATGATGTACCCTGAACTGGTAGATACAGTTACTAAACAAGCTATGCAAGATGAATATCCGGAGGAGCCCGTTAGTCATGCTCGATTTGATGACACTGATGATGAAAATAGGGAGGAGAACAATGACAGCTTAGTTGAAGATGAATACGATGGTGAGGACATGCCAACAATTGAGTGGAACAGGGAAGCTCCGCAGCTTACTGTCGGCACCGTATTCCAATCGATTGTGGACTGTCGGAATGAAGTGACTACATATTGCATTCTGAGTGAAAATGAATATGTGGTTGACAAGAGTGAGCCAAAAAGGTTCACAGTCCACTGTCCATATGATAGGTGTAGATGGAGGTTGCATGCATCCCGGATGCTAAGGAGCAAACTGGTTCAGGTTTGTGTATTCCCTTCACATTATTGATTCATTCTATTTTCAGTTCATTGTGTAATGTTTTTAAATTGTAGTTGACATCATTATTTATTTTATTTCAGATAAAAAAGTACCCACATCAGCACACTTGTCCACCTGGGTGGGTGGCAGATGCAGTAATGGATTGGTTGAGAGAAAAACCAACACTTGGTCCAACAGCACTCCATGGAAAGCTATTTGAGAAGTTCAAGATTGATATACCTTACATGAGAATTTTCTATGCTAAGGAAAAGGCTCTTGACAGGATTAATGGTGCATGGAATGGGAGCTTTCAGTTGCTTTACACATTTAAGGCTGAAGTGGAGATGGCTAGTACAGGGAGCGTTGTAGAAATTGACAAGCATACAGTTCAATACAAAATAAAAAAGAAGTTATTTGAGAAGGAGTGCTTCAGGAGGGCTTTTGTTTCTTTCAAAGCTTGCTGGCAGGGGTTTCTGGATGGTTGCAGGCCCTATTTGGCCGTGGATGCAACTGCTTTGACTGGAAGATGGAGAGGACAGCTAGTAGCAGCTTCTGCAGTTGATGGACACAACTGGCTATTCCCAGTTGCATTTGGTGTGTTGGAGGTAGAGTCCGAGGAAAGTTGGGTCTGGTTTCTGCAGCAGTTGCGCAACATTATAGGTAGCCCTCCAGGTTTAGCTATACACACAGATGCTTGCAAGGGTTTAGAGAGTGCAGTAGAAATTGTATTCCCTAGAGTGGAGCATAGGGAATGTATGCGACATCTAGCGCAAAACTTTAAAAAGAAATTCAAAGGTAGAGTTTATGATGAGAATATATGGCTAGCATCATACACATGCAGTGAGAGGAAGCATGAGTATCATTTGAGAGTGTTGTATGCTCACAATCCTCAGGTGTAGGAGTACCTAGATGCACATCATGGAAAGTTGTGGTCAAGAAGCAAATTCAATGAAATCTGCAAAGTAGACTATGTGACCAATAACCTGGCAGAGTGCTTCAATGCAAAGTTCAAGTCGGTGCAAGAGCTTTTGGTGTGGCAAGCATTTGATAAGATTAGGCAGATGATCATGATAAAGATGGCTCTTCGCAAAAGAATTGCAGAAACAGAATATGTTGGCCATCTTATGCTCCCATCTTTGATTAAGGCATTGCATGCCAAGGCAAGAGGACTGAAGATGAAATGCATTCGATCTTCCACATACGAAGCTGAGGTCACATATACTGATAGTAAAAATCGGGAATGGAGATATCTAGTGAACCTAGCAAGTAGGGAATGCAGTTGTAGGCAATGGAAGATCCGTGGCAAGCCATGCATGCATGCCGTGCATCTCATGACGGTTATCGGGGGCCAAGATGGTGAAGTTGATCAGTACATCTCTGAATATTTCTCTGTTGCTAAATTTAGGGCTGCTTATGCTTCCAATGGAAAAGACCAATGGAACATAGTAGATCCGGGATTCACACTCCATTCTCCTGTACTGACTAGACCACCAGGAAGACCAAGGAAGAACAGGATAGGAGCAGGTGAAGAGGGTCGTGTAAAAAAAACAGCGTAAGTGCAAAAAATGTGGAAACCTAGGGCACATTGCTAGGCTTTGTACCAATCCAGTACAGGCATCATTTGGAGAAGAGGAACAATGGGCAGCAGCTAATGCAGAGGAGAATCAAGCAGCAAATGAAGAGGAGAATGAAGTGGAAGAGGAGAATGCAGCAAATGAAATTGCAATGCCGGCAACTAGGTATGTGTGCAACCTTCCCTTTTTTATGCATTTCTTCCCTTCTTTATGTGGCTTATAATCTTATTTCTAATTGACGTAGCTCTAAGAAAAGGCCCAGACAGGAAGAAACATCGGTTGAAGGCAGAGAATTTGAAGCCATGGCTTCTGATTGTTTTGATGCTGTAAGAGAGGAGGAAATAATTGTTCCTATTGTTCCATTGCAAATAATTGAACCTACAGGTGACCTTCAACTGGTCAGTGCAAGTACTCCGTCAGCACCTCCACCTCCACAACCCCAAGTGAAGACCAAAAGGAGCAAGACAAATGTGATTTTGAAACAATAGAATATCCCAGCTAGGGAAACCAGGAGCAAGAGTGTTAAGCCATCTGCGAACACAAGGAGCAAATCAAAGATTTGAATTTGAGCTTTGAATGCAAGTTGTAATCTATGAACTATGTTGCTATTTGTTGTTTGTAAACTATGAACTACGTACTGATGCTATTTGTTGTTTGTAAACTATGAACTATGTACTGATGCTATTTGTTGTTTCTAGGTGCTAGGTCACATTAAAGGAGGCCATGTGAAGGTTTCTCATTTTTTTGATTTTTTTGAATTAGTTTTGCCTAACCCTAGCTCATTTCAGTCGAAAGCCATACATCTTCGAACCTCGGAGCTCATTTCTGAGAAGGGTTTTTGACAAAAACTTCCATAACACATGTTTATAATTTTTTTCTAGGTGGTAGGTAACATAAAAGGAGGCCATGTGAAGATTTCCCAATTTTTGATTTTTTTTGAATTAGTTCTGCCTAACCCTACCCCGAAATCGTGACCGTAAACCCTAAACCTAAACCTAAACCTAACCATAACTTCGATCCAGCGAAAACCGTCAAATATCTCTACAGAAAGTACATATTGTGGATCTAGAAATGATTTTTTTTCAAAAAATCATGACCAAACTATGCGGCGCTCGCAGTTCAAATCAGACCCACTTCCAGTGAAATCGGCAGGATCTTGTATGGAATGTTTGAAGTAGCTAAGTATGTTTTCATATCGAAACCCAGGGTTATATGTACCTATATGGTGGTCTATTATTTTCCATCTCTTTGGATGTTCCTCTTTCGGTGAGCCGATTTGGTACATGCTTCACAAAAAAAAAGCCTGTTTTGACACTAATAAAATGAAAAATGGGTTTTTTATTCAATGAAAACCCTAAACCCCGTACCCAACACTATTCTACAACCAAGATAGAGTAGTGTGTCAAATATGGCCTCATTCCGACAATTTGTTCCCGGCCTAACTGCAACCATTTCAATCGATAGGATTAATCCTGCGCTTGCTTTCCAGATGGCAGTTAGGATGGAAACTAGTGTGCTACATGGTACTAAACCACACTACCTTGGTGGATTTTATTATCCGGAGGTGGTGGAAACAAGCATTTCGTTCAAAGATTTTCGCGACGCACTATATAGACAATATCCATAGTGATGCGGATGCTGTTGAACTGTACTATTTCAGCAGTACCCAGCAAACATTTCTCCCGCTAACTTGCGATGAGCATCTTGGATTGCTTTTTACTTTGAATGCTGACAGCAAGTTTGGTAAAATCCGTATCAATGTGCTTCAGCCATGCAGAGAACGGGACAAGGGGAAGGGAGTACAGACCTCATCTGTCTGTGCTAATAGCGAGAGCGTCGGCACTCCTTGTAGGTCTCGACCAAGTAGACCTAGTGGTTCTGAAAGCCACAACATGTCTGCTGCCACTACTGGTGCCACTAGTGTTGCCGCTTCTCCTCTCGCTTCTGCACCCGCTGTAGAAGAAGATGCAGAGCCTGGCGAGGAAGTGCCTCGACTTGATGATGAGGATGAGATGATGTACCCTGAACTGGTAGATACAGTTACTAAACAAGCTATGCAAGATGAATATCCGGAGGAGCCCGTTAGTCGTGCTCGATTTGATGATACTGATGATGAAAAGAGGGAGGAGAACAATGACAGCTTAGTTGAAGATGAATACGATGGTGAGGACATGCCAACAATTGAGTGGAACAGGGAAGCTCCGCAGCTTACTGTCGGCACCGTATTCCAATCGATTGTGGACTGTCGGAATGCAGTGACTACATATTGCATTCTGAGTGAAAATGAATATGTGGTTGACAAGAGTGAGCCAAAAAGGTTCACAGTCCACTGTCCATATGATAGGTGTAGATGGAGGTTGCATGCATCCCGGATGCTAAGGAGCAAACTGGTTCAGGTTTGTGTATTCCCTTCACATTATTGATTCATTCTATTTTCAGTTCATTGTGTAATGTTTTTAAATTGTAGTTGACATCATTATTTATTTTATTTCAGATAAAAAGTACCCACATCAGCACACTTGTCCACCTGGGTGGGTGGCAGATGCAGTAATGGATTGGTTGAGAGAAAAACCAACACTTGGTCCAACAGCACTCCATGGAAAGCTATTTGAGAAGTTCAAGATTGATATACCTTACATGAGAATTTTCTATGCTAAGGAAAAGGCTCTTGACAGGATTAATGGTGCATGGAATGGGAGCTTTCAGTTGCTTTACACATTTAAGGCTGAAGTGGAGATGGCTAGTACAGGGAGCGTTGTAGAAATTGACAAGCATACAGTTCAATACAAAATAAAAAAGAAGTTATTTGAGAAGGAGTGCTTCAGGAGGGCTTTTGTTTCTTTCAAAGCTTGCTGGCAGGGGTTTCTGGATGGTTGCAGGCCCTATTTGGCCGTGGATGCAACTGCTTTGACTGGAAGATGGAGAGGACAGCTAGCAGCAGCTTCTGCAGTTGATGGACACAACTGGCTATTCCCAGTTGCATTTGGTGTGTTGGAGGTAGAGTCCGAGGAAAGTTGGGTCTGGTTTCTGCAGCAGTTGTGCAACATTATAGGTAGCCCTCCAGGTTTAGCTATACACACAGATGCTTGCAAGGGTTTAGAGAGTGCAGTAGAAATTGTATTCCCTGGAGTGGAGCATAGGGAATGTATGCGACATCTAGCGCAAAACTTTAAAAAGAAATTCAAAGGTAGAGTTTATGATGAGAATATATGGCTAGCATCATACACATGCAGTGAGAGGAAGCATGAGTATCATTTGAGAGTGTTGTATGCTCACAATCCTCAGGTGAAGGAGTACCTAGATGCACATCATGGAAAGTTGTGGTCAAGAAGCAAATTCAATGAAATCTGCAAAGTAGACTATGTGACCAATAACCTGGCAGAGTGCTTCAATGCAAAGTTCAAGTCGGTGAAAGAGCTTTTGGTGTGGCAAGCATTTGATAAGATTAGGCAGATGATCATGATAAAGATGGCTCTTCGCAAAAGAATTGCAGAAACAGAATATGTTGGCCATCTTATGCTCCCATCTTTGATTAAGGCATTGCATGCCAAGGCAAGAGGACTGAAGATGAAATGCATTCGATCTTCCACATACGAAGCTGAGGTCACATATACTGATAGTAAAAATCGGGAATGGAGATATCCAGTGAACCTAGCAAGTAGGGAATGCAGTTGTAGGCAATGGAAGATCCGTGGCAAGCCATGCATGCATGCCCTGCATCTCATGACGGTTATCGGGGCCAAGATGGTGAAGTTGATCAGTACATCTCTGAATATTTCTCTGTTGCTAAATTTAGTGCTGCTTATGCTTC
This sequence comes from Puccinellia tenuiflora, assembly GCA_012064385.1. Taxonomy (NCBI): domain Eukaryota; kingdom Viridiplantae; phylum Streptophyta; class Magnoliopsida; order Poales; family Poaceae; genus Puccinellia; species Puccinellia tenuiflora. Next base: position 2,453,194 of record QRDG01000048.1, on the reverse strand, counting down.
CAATGTGCCTGCACTCCTTGGAAAAGACCAATGGAACATAGTAGATCCGGGATTCACACTCCATTCTCCTGTACTGACTAGACCACCAGGAAGACCAAGGAAGAACAGGATAGGAGCAGGTGAAGAGGGTCGTGTAAAAAAAACAGCGTAAGTGCAAAAAATGTGGAAACCTAGGGCACATTGCTAGGCTTTGTACCAATCCAGTACAGGCATCATTTGGAGAAGAGGAACAATGGGCAGCAGCTAATGCAGAGGAGAATCAAGCAGCAAATGCAGAGGAGAATGAAGTGGAAGAGGAGAATGTAGCAAATGAAATTGCAATGCCGGCAGCTAGGTATGTGTGCAACCTTCCCTTTTTTATGCATTTCTTCCCTTCTTTATGTGGCTTATAATCTTATTTCTGATTGACGTAGCTCTAAGAAAAGGCCCAGACAGGAAGAAACATCGGTTGAAGGCAGAGAATTTGAAGCCATGGCTTCTGATTGTTTTGATGCTGTAAGAGAGGAGGAAATAATTGTTCCTATTGTTCCATTGCAAATAATTGAACCTACAGGTGACCTTCAACTGGTCAGTGCAAGTACTCCGTCAGCACCTCCACCTCCACAACCCCAAGTGAAGACCAAAAGGAGCAAGACAAATGTGATTTTGAAACAATAGAATATCCCAGCTAGGGAAACCAGGAGCAAGAGTGTTAAGCCATCTGCGAACACAAGGAGCAAATCAAAGATTTGAATTTGAGCTTTGAATGCAAGTTGTAATCTATGAACTATGTTGCTATTTGTTGTTTGTAAACTATGAACTACGTACTGATGCTATTTGTTGTTTGTAAACTATGAACTATGTACTGATGCTATTTGTTGTTTCTAGGTGCTAGGTCACATTAAAGGAGGCCATGTGAAGGTTTCTCATTTTTTTTATTTTTTTTCAATTAGTTTTGCCTAACCCTAGCTCATTTCAGTCGAAAGCCATACATCTTCGAACCTCGGAGCTCATTTCTGAGAAGGGTTTTTGACAAATACTTCCATAACACATGTTTATAATTTTTTTCTAGGTGGTAGGTAACATAAAAGGAGGCCATGTGAAGATTTCCCATTTTTTTGATTTTTTTTGAATTAGTTCTGCCTAACCCTACCCCGAAATCGTGACCGTAAACCCTAAACCTAACCATAACTTCGATCCAGCGAAAACCGTCAAATATCTCTACAGAAAGTACATATTGTGGATCTAGAAATGATTTTTTTCAAAAAATCATGACCAAACTATGCGGCGCTCGCAGTTCAAATCAGACCCACTTCCAGTGAAATCGGCAGGATCTTGTATGGAATGTTTGAAGTAGCTAAGTATGTTTTCATATCGAAACCCAGGGTTATATGTACCTATATGGTGGTCTATTATTTTCCATCTCTTTGGATGTTCCTCTTTCGGTGAGCCGATTTGGTACATGCTTCACAAAAAAAAGCCTGTTTTGACACTAATAAAATGAAAAATGGGTTTTTTATTCAATGAAAACCCTAAACCCCGTACCCAACACTATTCTACAACCAAGATAGAGTAGTGTGTCAAATATGGCCTCATTCCGACAATTTTTGCTATGTCAAAGGTCATACCCTAGCTCATTTCAGTCGAAAGCCATACATCTTCGAACCTCGGAGCTCATTTCTGAGAAGGGATTTGACAAAAACTTCCATAACACATGTTTATAATTTTTTCTAGGTGGTAGGTAACATAAAAGGAGGCCATGTGAATATTTCCCATTTTTTTGATTTTTTTGAATTAGTTCTGCCTAACCCTACCCCGAAATCGTGACCGTAAACCTTAAACCTAAACCTAAACCTAACCATAACTTCGATCCAGCGAAAACCGTCAAATATCTCTACAGAAAGTACATATTGTGGATCTAAAAATGATTTTTTCAAGAAATCATGACCAAACTATGCGGCGCTCGCAGTTCAAATCAGACCCACTTCCAGCGAAATCGGCAGGATCTTGTATGGAATGTTTGAAGTAGCTAAGTATGTTTTCATATCGAAACCCAGGGTTATATGTACCTATATGGTGGTCTATTATTTTCCATCTCTTTGGATGTTCCTCTTTCGGTGAGCCGATTTGGTACCTGCTTCACAAAAAAAGCCTGTTTTGACACTAATAAAATGAAAAATGGGTTTTTTATTCAATGAAAACCCTAAACCCCGTACCCAACACTATTCTACAACCAAGATAGAGTTGTGTGTCAAATATGGCCTCATTCCGACAATTTTTGCTATGTCAAAGGTCATACCCTAGCTCATTTCAGTCGAAAGCCATACATCTTCGAACCTCGGAGCTCATTTCTGAGAAGGGTTTTTGACAAAAACTTCCATAACACATGTTTATAATTTTTTCTAGGTGGTAGGTAACATAAAGGAGGCCATGTGAAGATTACCATTTTTTTGATTGTTTTTGAATTAGTTCTGCCTAACCCTACCCCGAAATCGTGACCGTAAACCCTAAACCTAAACCTAAACCTAACCATAACTTCGATCCAGCGAAAACCGTCAAATATCTCTACAGAAAGTACATATTTTGGATCTAAAAATGATCTTTTCAAAAAATCATGACCAAACTATGCGGCGCTCGCAGTTCAAATCAGACCCACTTCAAGCGAAATCGGCAGGATCTTGTATGGAATGTTTGAAGTAGCTAAGTATGTTTTCATATCGAAACCCAGGGTTATATGTAATTATATGGTGGTCTATTATTTTCCATATCTTTGGATGTTCCTCTTTCGGTGAGCCAATTTGGTACCCGCTTCACAAAAAAGCCTGTTTTGACACTAATAAAATGAAAAATGGGGTTTTTTATTCAATGAAAACCCTAAACCCCGTACCCAACACTATTCTACAACCAAGATATAGTAGTATGTAAATATGGCCTCATTCCGACAATTTTTGCTATGTCAAAGGTCATACCCTAGCTCATTTCAGTCGAAAGCCATATATCTTCGAACCTCGGAGCTCATTTCTGAGAAGGGTTTTTTGACAAAAACTTCCATAACACATGTTTATAATTTTTTCTAGGTGGTAGGTAACATAAAAGGAGGCCATGTGAAGATTTCCCATTTTTTTGATTTTTTTGAATTAGTTCTGCCTAACACTACCCCGAAATCGTGACCGTAAACCCTAAACCTAAACCTAAACCTAACCATAACTTCGATCCAGCGAAAACCGTCAAATATCTCTACAGAAAGTACATATTGTGGATCTAAAAATGATTTTTTTCAAAAAATCATGACCAAACTATGCGGCGCTCGCAGTTCAAATCAGACCCACTTCCAGCGAAATCGGCAGGATCTTGTATGGAATGTTTGAAGTAGCTAAGTATGTTTTCATATCGAAACCCAGGGTTATATGTACCTATATGGTGGTCTATTATTTTCCATCTCTTTGGATGTTCCTCTTTCGGTGAGCCGATTTGGTACATGCTTCACAAAAAAAGCCTGTTTTGACACTAATAAAATGAAAAATGGGTTTTTTATTCAATGAAAACCCTACCCGTACCCAACACTATTCTACAACCAAGATAGAGTAGTGTGTCAAATATGGCCTCATTCCGACAATTTTTGCTATGTCAAAGGTCATACCCTAGCTCATTTCAGTCGAAAGCCATACATCTTTGAACCTCGGAGCTCATTTCTGAGAAGGGTTTTTGACAAAAAACTTCCATAACACATGTTTATAATTTTTTCTAGGTGGTAGGTAACATAAAAGGAGGCCATGCGAAGATTTCCCATTTTTTTTGATTTTTTTTGAATTAGTTCTGCCTAACCCTACCCCGAAATCGTGGCCGTAAACCCTAAACCTAAACCTAAACCTAACCATAACTTCGATCTAGCGAAAACCGTCAAATATCTCTACAGAAAGTACATATTGTGGATCTAAAAGTGATTTTTTTCAAAAAATCATGACCAAACTATGCGGCGCTCGCAGTTCAAATCAGACCCACTTTCAGCGAAATCGGCAAGATCTTGTATGGAATGTTTGAAGTAGCTAAGTATGTTTTCATATCGAAACCCAGGGTTATATGTACCTATATGGTGGTCTATTATTTTCCATCTCTTTGGATGTTCCTCTTTCGGTGAGCCGATTTGGTACATGCTTCACAAAAAAAAGCCTGTTTTGACACTAATAAAATGAAAAATGGGTTTTTTATTCAATGAAAACCCTAAACCCCGTACCCAACACTATTCTACAACCAAGATAGAGTAGTGTGTCAAATATGGCCTCATTCCGACAATTTTTGCTATGTCAAAGGTCATACCCTAGCTCATTTCAGTCGAAAGCCATACATCTTCGAACCTCGAAGCTCATTTCTGAGAAGGGATTTTGACAAAAACTTCCATAACATATGTTTATAATTTTTCTAGGTGGTAGGTAACATAAAAGGAGGCCATGTGAAGATTTCCCATTTTTTGATTTTTTTTTAATTAGTTCTGCCTAACCCTACCCCGAAATCGTGACCGTAAACCGTAAACCTTAAACCTAAACCTAAACCTAACCATAACTTCGATCCAGCGAAAACCGTCAAATATCTCTACAGAAAGTACATATTGTGGATCTAAAAATGATTTTTTCAAGAAATCATGACCAAACTATGCGGCGCTCGCAGTTCAAATCAGACCCACTTCCAGCGAAATCGGCAGGATCTTGTATGGAATGTTTGAAGTAGCTAAGTATGTTTTCATATCGAAACCCAGGGTTATATGTACCTATATGGTGGTCTATTATTTTCCATATCTTTGGATGTTCCTCTTTCGGTGAGCCGATTTGGTACCTGCTTCACAAAAAAAGCCTGTTTTGACACTAATAAAATGAAAAATGGGTTTTTTATTCAATGAAAACCCTAAACCCCGTACCCAACACTATTCTACAACCAAGATAGAGTAGTGTGTCAAATATGGCCTCATTCCGACAATTTTTGCTATGTCAAAGGTCATACCCTAGCTCATTTCAGTCGAAAGCCATACATCTTCGAACCTCGGAGCTCATTTCTGAGAAGGGTTTTTGACAAAAACTTCCATAACACATGTTTATAATTTTTTCTAGGTGGTAGGTAACATAAAAGGAGGCCATGTGAAGATTTCCCATTTTTTTATTGTTTTTGAATTAGTTCTGCCTAACCCTACCCCGAAATCGTGACCGTAAACCCTAAACCTAAACCTAAACCTAAACCTAAACCTAACCATAACTTCGATCCAGCGAAAACCGTCAAATATCTCTACAGAAAGTACATATTTTGGATCTAAAAATGATCTTTTCAAAAAATCATGACCAAACTATGCGGCGCTCGCAGTTCAAATCAGACCCACTTCAAGCGAAATCGGCAGGATCTTGTATGGAATGTTTGAAGTAGCTAAGTATATTATCATATCGAAACCCAGGGTTATATGTAATTATATGGTGGTCTATTATTTTCCATATCTTTGGATGTTCCTCTTTCGGTGAGCCAATTTGGTACCCGCTTCACAAAAAAGCCTGTTTTGACACTAATAAAATGAAAAATGGGGTTTTTTATTCAATGAAAACCCTAAACCCCGTACCCAACACTATTCTACAACCAAGATATAGTAGTGTGTAAAATATGGCCTCATTCCGACAATTTTTGCTATGTCAAAGGTCATACCCTAGCTCATTTCAGTCGAAAGCCATACATCTTCGAACCTCGGAGCTCATTTCTGAGAAGCGTTTTTGACAAAAACTTCCATAACACATGTTTATAATTTTTTCTAGGTGGTAGGTAACATAAAAGGAGGCCATGTGAAGATTTCCCATTTTTTGATTTTTTTGAATTAGTTCTGCCTAACCCTACCCCGAAATCAGTGACCGTAAACCCTAAACCTAAACCTAAACCTAACCATAACTTCGATCCAGCGAAAAACCGTCAAATATCTCTACAGAAAGTACATATTGTGGATCTTAAAATGATTTTTTCAAAAAATCATGACCAAACTATGCGGCGCTCGTCAGTTCAAATCAGACCCACTTCCAGCGAAATCGGCAGGATCTTGTATGGAATGTTTGAAGTAGCTAAGTATGTTTTCATATCGAAACCCAGGGTTATATGTACCTATATGGTGGTCTATTATTTTCCATCTCTTTGGATGTTCCTCTTTCGGTGAGCCGATTTGGTACCTGCTTCACAAAAAAAGCCTGTTTTGACACTAATAAAATGAAAAATGAGGTTTTTTATTCAATGAAAACCCTAACCCGTACCCAACACTATTCTACAACCAAGATAGAGTAGTGTGTCAAATATGGCCTCATTCCGACAATTTTTGCTATGTCAAAGGTCATACCCTAGCTCATTTCAGTCATGGTCAAACCCTACAAAACCCCGTTGACCATCTCCAAACCAGAGCGCCACACTACAACCATCAGATATGGTCTTCTAGAAGGTTTGGCGAGGCAATCCGCGAGATGTTGGTTCCTGCAATGTGATTGGCCGCGTAGGAGTAGCCACAGATTGGCTCGTGATTACCCGCTGACGAATGGGCCCGTCGCCACTCCCGTCCCCATCCTCTCCCCTGCTCGTCGCCACTCCCGTCCCCATCCTCTCCCCTGGCACTGATCCGGTCCCCATCCACTCCAGTCGCCACAAGAGTCGTAGATCTCCTGTCCCCATCCATTCCGGTCAACGACGACATGGTTTCGTGGGGCGATGGCGAGGAATCTTCCACCGATCCAAGCTCTGTTGGAAGCGATGTAAGTGGATTTGGTGTGATGGGTTAGGGTTCATATTGATTTGGGTATTTCGGATTTCAGCTCTCATTTTGTCTTGTTAGGGTCCAAATACCATCTACGACTCTGATTACAACGGATTAGCCGATGATGGACCTATCCGTTGTTCTTGCAATTGCGTGCCCTCCAAATTTGTTGCTTTTGAAGGATGTTGGACTGGCAGGAGGTTCTTGGCCTGTTCAGGGGAGGTCTGTCAAAAATACAAACTTTTTTTAGTCATTCAAATTAGGTTTTCGCTGTGTAAATTTCTAATAGATTCTGCTCTATCATATAGGGAGGAGAAAGATGTGACTTTGTGCACTGGGTTGATCCCGTGTGGCCTAGTCCACTCAATAATTCCCTGTTGAAGCTATGGGAAATGTATACTGAAGTCAAAGATGGTAGAGTTCGTGATGCATTAAACGATTGTCAAAGAAGGTTTGACTTGAAGGATGAGATTGCAAAGCTTCACCGTGACCTGAGGTTTGCCCAAGATGAGCTTAAGCAAGTGGTTGAGGAAAATCAGGTGACACTAGCCCTCAAGGCCAAAGCTGAACAAGCTCTGGTTGATGCACAAGCTGATTTGGAGGAGAAGAAGAAACTTGATGCATCCACTTCCAACATGCACAAGTTTTTGAGGGTGAAGGCAGAGAAAGATAGGGATCAGTTCAAAGAAGATAAGAGGAAGCTGGAGCAGACGATTACAGATCTGCTGAAACAGAATGAAGAGTGTCGGGCAAAGATCAAGAAGATAAAAGATATCTGTGATGAGTAATCTTTGCTTCATCTTATTGGGTCAAGATCATTTATGTGTTGATCTATTAGTGTTTTAGCATTTATCCGTTGTAATGGATCTCTGAAACTGATGTATTATTTATGAGTTGTGTGAGAGCTGTCTTGCCAGCTCTCAAACTGATCTTTATGATGTTGTTCTTTGAATCTATTCTGAATCTGTTCTGAATCTATGATGTATTTCTTTGAATCTATTCTCAAACTGATCTTTATGATGTTGTCTTGCCAGCTCTCAAACTGCTGGAATCTATTCTGAATCTGTTCCATATTTATTTCTATTTTTTGGTGATAAAAAAGGGGAAAAAAGACAGCCAGAGAGCAAAGAAGTGCTCCTTTGCGAAAATTCCAGCAAAACTCAACTAGTCGACAGGGATCGAACTCGGGTCGTTGGAACACCAAACCGCAACCCAACCACTGGGCCACTGCCACGGTGATTAATTGATGTCGTTGGGTATGTTTGATATCACGTTGTACTTCGGCAGTGATCTATCAACCTCATATACACTTCATGATTCTTTGCATTTTGACAATCAACATTGCGAGCGTATCTTCCATGTAGTTGGGGATCCGTGATTACAACTAACTAACCAAGGTCATGAAATTAATATTTCGTATTAAAAAATACGTTCCCTTCTTTTTATGCTTTTTGACACAAATTCAAGGCTCTTCTTTTCTAGCTTTTTTACATACATGGTTATGTTTTTTTACAGATATGGTTATGTTTCCCACGTCAATAAGCCGTGCCAACAACACTTGGGACAAATAAATATAACACAACACTAATATAACACAACACTAATAGATAGATAGAAGTTCTCGAGCAGTACAAGCACGACACAACTTTAATAAGTACTAAATAAAAAATAAATAAAAGCCCTAACACACTAGGGCACAACACACTTGGGCACACTAGGGCACAACACACGGGGGCACAACACACGGGGCAACACCATCTTCACGAACACCGAGTCTGGGCTTCAACGCCATCTTCAATCCTCCTCCTCCTCGCCGAGATAGTAGGGGAGGGTGTGCATCCTGTTGCGGGTGGGGAAGATGCTGTCGATGTCGGTGTAGATGTTGAAGGTGGTGAACGAGATGTACTCGCATCCACACCAAAAGACTTTCCCGAGGAGGAAGTACGCGTCGAAACGATTGGTGAAGTGGGCGACCAGCGCAGCCGGCGGACAACTCGCGTTGGCTCGGTGCTCATCAAGATGGAACATGACCGGTGAGCCCGCTGGGAGGTGGGCGTAGCCTGCATGGAGAAAGTACTCGGCCAACTCCCTTGCTCCCCTCCACCTTGACACCGCCCAAACGCGCAGCGTGGTCTCCACGACCACGCCGGAGGGGTACCGCATCTCCGGCACGGTGGGTGGCGGGCGGAAGGTGGGCCCGTTGAACTGCATCTTCGATTGGCTTTTCGCTTCCTTTTGGCTAGATTTTGTTGAAGAAGAGAATGGCGCAAATGGACTTGTGTGGAGGAAGAGGTAGACGGGGGTTCCCTGTTTAAATAGGCAGGAGAGACGAAGATGGAAACCGCTGTTTAATTTGACAATGCATTCAACGCGTGCACGTCGATCCATATACCCTAGGCTTTACTCGGCCGGCGCTATTCACACTAGCTAATCGACGCGAATAGCTGCACGCTCTGAATCGAGACGCTCTGAATCGAGGGGACGCTGCATGCTAATTAATCGAGCGACGCTGCGGCTGCGTGCGACGTGCGAGGTGGGAATGCATGCATGCATCGTGGCGCATCGTGGCGCAGCTGCGCGCGTGGACGACATCGTGGCTGTTGCGCGTGCGTGGACGGTATCGTGGCGGGCGCGCGTGAATGCATGCACTGCGCATGAACTGCAGGACGCTGGCATCGTAAAATCAGCGCTGCGAGCGCATGCGCGTGGACGACATTGTGGCGGGCACGCGTGCATGGACGGTATCGTGGCGGCGCGCATAAATGCATGCACTGCGCATGAACTGCAGGACGCTGGCATCGTAAAATCGGCGCTGCGCGCGCATGCACTGCAGGCTAAACATCGTCGCATGCATAACAGGCTGAATCGATCGCGTAAATAAATTAAGGGTAACACGGCCCAATGGACACAAGCACGGGCCGAAGAGAATCCACAGCCTAACGGTCCAAAGAGCGCCACCGTCGTACACAGTCTGACTGGCCCCACTCGTCAGAGTTAACGGTCAATGCCTTGACCAACGGCAAACGTCCAGTTTGTCCATTTGTGAGAGTTTCAGACAAGGAAGAGGGGAAAAGTGAGCAAAAGTTAAGAGGGTGGGCATGGCTGAGTAGTACTAAGGAACTAGGGGCACAGAAATAGAAATCCCAAGAAATAAATTTGAGATCTGAGGGTAAACAAATTCATGGCAATCAGAATTTGAGAACCAACTGCATCGTTTGTCAAAGTGTATGGTCCAGGCATACTAAATTTAGTCCAACATTGCTAGTTGGATGAGAGTTGTGCTGCTGTATTAAAATAAGTTGGGTGGTGCCCCAAGCGAAGACGGAATTGCAGCTAGTAGCAGTTTTACCTCATTTAACGAACCGAGGTTTATCGAACCAGTAGGATTTGAAAATCAACAACAAAACAATTGCATTAAGTAAGTGCATGAAGTAAGCAATAATATCAAATAGACATTAACACCGCTCTTTACCCTTAGTAGCAACAGCACACCCTCACCCTTAGACGTTTCTGTCACTCGTGCCCAGGAACAAAAGGGGGCATAAACCCACTATCTAGCATAAATACCCTGTCTTGGAGATACACACAATCACTTCACCAAAGTAACTACGCACATCGGAGAGCATGCAAGAACATAAATTACTCATATAAGAATCATGCACAATCTGAACATAACTTCATAATCCATCGGATCCCAGCAGACACATCACATAGCATTACAATAATCGATCTTGATCATGTTAGGCAGCTCACAAGATCATAAACACATGAGCACAAGGGCGAGAGACTACCATCTAGCTACTGCCATGGCCCGTAGTCCAAGGTGGAACTACTCACAAATCATCCGGAGGAAGGCATGGCGATGAAGAGCCCTCCGGGATCGATCTCCCCTACGGCAGGTGCCGGAGCAGCTTCAGAACCCCCGAACTATGATTAGGAGCTGACGGGCGTCGGGGTGTTTCTGGAAAATAATCGGCGCCCGATCATTTTAGGTTTAGGGATGTATTTGTAGGAGTCGGAGGGGGCCGAGGCGGTGCCCAGGGGCAGGGCGGGCCCACCCGCGGGTGCAGGAGGGCGCGGCCGCAGCCCGCCCTGGCCCCTGGGTGGCCCCAGGCTGCCCTTTGGTCCCGGCTTCCTTCGTCGATAAAATTTCCGTAATTTTCATCCAATTCCGAGAATATTTCCTGAAGTAACTTTTCTGAATACACAAAAAGCAAAAAAGGGAACTGGCACTGGCATCTTGTCAATAGGTTAGTCCAACAAAATGCATAAAAATGATATAAATGACAGTAAAAACATGTGACAATATCACAAAACTAGCATAGATCACTCAAAAATTATAGATACGTTTGAGACGTATCAGCATCCCCAAGCTTAACTTCTACTCGTACTCGAGTAGGTAAGTGATAACAAATAATTTTTGATGAGACATGCAACCAACGCAATCTTGATCAAGATAGTTATGCAAATCAAAGGATGTGAATTAAGAGATACAAAACAATTGTCTATAATTGATAGCAAGAAAGCAATGAATAAACAAGTTGAATCATCCAAGCAAAACCATTCATAAATAGTATGTCAAAGACATGAAAACAATGTGATCAACATATTTGATTAATTCACAAGGATAATAATTCCATGACAAAAGTGTTTGAGAATCAACACAAAGGAAGATGTAAGCATTAGCAAAGAGCTTCAACTTCCAACGGCTTATCTTATAGATAAAGTCAATATAAAGATTCATGTTTAATCTTGATAATGTAATATGCTCAACGATACCCAGGGTCAATGCTAGATGTTTGCTTTTGTGGAGATAGAAGGAAAAAGGGAAAACTCACTCAACATTAAAAGTAAAAGAAAGGCCCTTCGCAGAGGGAAGCAGAGATTAGTCGTGTGCTAGAGCTTTTTGGTTTTAAAACAGAAGTAAAATGATTTTGAGGTATGCATGCTTTCGTCAACGACTTCAAAACACAGAAACTATCTAGTCCCTCATGACAATCAAGGTTTTTCGACTTGGGAGAGCAGCAGGTTCTTAGAAGAGCGAGTACGCTCTTCTTTCTCCTTGGTTTCACCACTGTCCAATGTTTGGGCTGATTTCTCAGATTTGCATTGTGCGGAGGAGAATTGTGAGTTATATTTATATTTTGCTTAAGCTGCTCTCGGGTTGATTCAAGTGAAGACGTAATCCATCAACACCGGGTAAAAGGGGGGAAATGACCTCGCTTGTCACAAGTTATATCTAGCTCTCTACTGCTCCCTCTTGAGCTTAAAAACAGAGGCATAAAGAAGAAGTATTTTGAATTTTTAAAGGTAGCACATGTGACGAGTATTGGACTCGGCAAATCCCAAGGTTATGTACCCCGGGTTGATTGAGGGGGAGAGAGTATGAATCGTTGGTGGTTAAGACGGCTAACATGGGGCGAATTTACCCAGGTTCGGCCCCTCGAGGTGAGGTAAAGACCTACTCCTGCTTGTCTGGAATTATCGAGGTGGCTACAATGGCGAGATGCAATCTCGCTAGGGTTTGTGTGCTGCTTGCTTGACCTAGACGACGCACCCTCCTGGCCTTTATATCACAGGCCAGGTCTCGGGTGGACGGTGCAGATTGCACGTTACAAGATAAGGAGAACCATCACCGGCCTAACCGACTACTTGGGCCACACGGTACACTTCATGGGCTTCAATGGGCTTCTCTTGGCGTGACCCAGGTACCACCACCGTGGGGCACCCGAAAGGTAGCCCCACGACAGTAGCCCCCGAGTGCTTAGTCGAATCGCAGAGTCGAGTAAAGGACTCCTTCCTCCGGGCACGCCACCTGACTCCTTCGCGAGCCAATCTTCGGCTGCTACTGTCTTGAATAATCGAGTGTGCTTCATAATCTTCTTGACTCGCCAGCTTTCGACTGTCGTTGTCCTTAATCATCGGGTGCGCGAACAGCGCTCCCGATGGGAGTAGCCCCCGAGATTAAGCTGAATTGCTTGCAATTGAGGTTAAACTCAATTTTTCTTCAGTCGAAAAGCCCGCTCCCGATGGGAGTAAAAAGATGACTCGAAATGCCCAAGTCAAAACTGGCCTTGCTCGACTTACTTTGTACTCAGCTTTGATGGCCTACGGAATCGACTTAAACTCAGCTCTGAAAGCTTACTGGTTGGAGTCCACTCGAATGATGAACTCGGGTGTCATCAGCTTTGTAAAGCTTACTATGTACTTGTCTCACTCGAATGGATTATCGAGTCGACTCAGCTCTCAGAGCTTACTGTTCGTTGTTGCACTCGAAAAATCTGTCCGGGTGCTCCATCAGCCCGTTAGCTTACTTGACACGCCTCCGCTTGATGACGTCAGGGCTGACGTTTTCGGCGTGCTCTGCATCCAATGGGACGTAACAGAGTGGTCCCGGTGTCAGTGTTGACTGTTCTGACCGTTGGGCGCGAAATTTTCGTGGTATGATGATGGCGCCTCGATTCCCGCGCGTAGTGGGCGGCGTGGCCGGCGACGGTTGCTATCTCCGCGCAACACGTGGACGGCCGGATGTTGCCTCGAATTGCCGCATCGTGGAGGACGGCCAGGATGAACTGACCCCGCGGTACATAATCTTCACCGCGGTGGGGAACAGTTCACGCCTTCCTCATTTCGCCGCCATCTCCTCTGCTTCTTGCTTTCTCCTCCAGTGCTGTTCCTCCATTGCTATTCTTGCGCCCCGTTCACCAGAAAACTCTCTCCTCCCCCGCTAGCACCATGGGCCAGAAGAGGGTGAAGGGAGCGGAAGGCTCCTCCGCCGCCGGCGATGACGCCGGCATGAAGAAGTTGGAGGGCGACTGGGGGAAATCGTCCGTGAAGGCGGCGGAGCTGGACACCCTCCGCGAACAAGGGTTGCTGCCGCCGACGAGCACGGCGACGACGCGCGCCCCCGGTAAGGATGTGATCCCCTCTCCTCGCGATGGGGAGCGCGTGTGCTTCGTGGAGTTCCTTCCGCGAGGCTTCGGGTTCCCCATCCACGATTTTGTTCGTGGTCTTCTCTACGCCTATGGGATTCAGATGCATGATCTGAATCCCAACAGCGTATTGAACATCGCGAGTTTTATTGTGTTGTGCGAGTGCTTTTTGGGGATCGCACCCAACTGGAACCTGTGGAAGTCGCTCTTCATGGTGCGACGGATGGTGGGGTGGTCGAAGCAGACGTTCCCCGTGGGCGGCTTCGGAATCCAGCTGCGCGGCGACACAAGCTTCTTCCAGCTGAAGAAATCCGACTCCGTCCAGAACTGGCGGAAGAAATGGTTCTACATCAAGTGGGACCAAGAAGGCCTTCCCGAGTTCGCCGCTGATCGACCGCTGCGAAGGACCAAGGCCTGGTCGCACCCTCTGTCAAAGGAGGACAAGGAGTCGACCAAGCCACTGCTGGCGCTGCTCCGCGGGTTGCTGACGACGCTCGGACGCGAGACAGGTGGCATTCACCTTATCGCAACTTTCCACAAGCTGAAGGTGCAGCCGCTGAGTCGACGCGAGCCAATGTGGGAGCTTGCAGTCGACACCTCGCTTGATGACGCACAGATCGCGACTAAGGTGAAGAACATCACCAGCCTTCGGGCCGCCGATCCGTGCAACGTTAGCTGCCCAGTCGAACCATATGGGCCAAACAATCCCGTGCCTGAGGTAAGCACCTTGAATTCTCTTTGCTTTGCTTTAGTCGACTGTTTTTCTTGACTCGTTTTTCTCCTCGCTGCTCGTCAGGATCGAAGGGCTTATGTGAGCCTTCCTCCGCTGATGGAGAATGGACCTCACGACGAGGCCACAGTCGTCGAGCAGGACGACGATGAAGATGAACTCCCTTCTGCTCACTCGCCGAATGAGGAAGTAGAAGAGGATGACGAAGATGAAGAGCCGCTGCGGAAGCGGCTAAGACGAAGGAATGTCGACTCCACCTCGGGGTCGTCTCCTTTGAAGGAGGTGGTTGCGGAGGACAAGGAAGCCCGCGACTCATCCTCCGATGCGAATGAGCCGGTTGATCCGCTGTTCGTGTCTCCACTGAATTCAGCGCCGCCCGCTGGGTTTGGGGGGATGGCATCTCGTCCCATGAGCAGCGAGGATGAAGATGTCACCAGGTAAGCCTCTGCGAGTACACCTTTTTGTCTTTGTTCTTCTTTCGACTCCTCGGACGCTTTTCTGAAGTTTTGCTTCTTTACACAGCCATCACACTGGTGGAGATGGCTCTTCGCCTCGAGAAGAGGAACATCAATATGCGGCTGTCCCGGAGCGAACCACTGGGGCACCCGAAGAGGCGCCTGAGGCCAATAATCCCTTGACGTTGAAGACGTCAACCTCCAAGGGGCCAGAAAAAACTGCTGATACGACTGCAGTGGATGCTGAGCTGCTTGAGCACGTAAGTATATTCTGTCTTAGCCTTGCAATTTCTTGTGTCGGGTGCGCGAACAGCGCTCCCGATGGGAGTAGCCCCCGAAGATGTGCGTGACTAGGATAGTCGGGCACAGATTGACACTTTTGCTTCTTTGCACAGCCGTTTTGTCGTCAGCTGCTAGAGGGAGCCACAGCCTTCATGCGAACGGAGAAAGAGGAAGGTCGACTCCGCACTGCTCTGGAGCAAGCCAACAGTGAGTATTAACCTTTTGCATTCGAGCGGTGCTTCGATCGTCTTCATTATTGACTTTGCTCCGATAATCCACAGGCGAAAAGGAGAGCATGGCGAAGCGGATCGCCGAGCTGGAGAAGTCCCTGGGTGCAGCTCAAGAGCGTGAGCAGACCCGGGGTCAACTAGAGAAGACCCAGGTTGAACGCTTGCTTGGACTCGCCCATGCAATCGGAGGTAAGTATCTCGGCTAGTTGCCTACTTTGTCTTGTGTCGACTCCTGATGTGTCATAAATGCGGTCATCCACGTTGTTCAGAGCCGTGCGGAGGCGCTCCTCCAGAAGAGTCTTCCAGCGAGAATGTCGACCTGGAGACGGCTGTTGGCTTCGTTGACCGTGCCCATGCGTATGCTTCGACTGCACTGCAGCAATCTTCGTCGGAGCTGCAGAAGTCTAAGGATGCTCTGGCGAGTGTGCATCGGAGCATCTTCCCCAGCCAGCCGTTGCCGACCGATGTTGACGCGCTTGCGTCCCCGTTTGAAGGCGAGGCGACCACCCTGGCGGACTACACGCGTGCCCAGACGGTACGCGGCTCAGAGTTCACTTTCCGGCTTTTGCTTGGTCATGAGGTTGCAGGCGACTTCGAGGCAGTTGTCAGCGACTTTCCTCGAAAGCCCGATGGCAAGACCAAGTCGCTAAACAGCGTCAAGGCAAGAGCAAGTCAGTTAGCTGTTAAGCTGATTGATACCTTTGAGAGGAAGCTTGCCAGGGCTGCAGAGTTGGCCTCCAAGAAGAGTCGCTCGCAGTCGGAATCTGCAGTGTAGTTTGTGTAGTAGGGTTCCCTTTTGATTCGCCTTTTGTAGTGAACATAATGAAGTCTATTTATCAATGCAATTCCTGATTCCTCCATGTCAATGTACCTCTTCGAGTCTTTTGCTATAATGAATATGGCTTCTGTTTGACACCACTTAACTTGGCAGCCTGATGAAAATGCTGCTCTTGAAGTCGCCGAGGCCACCCGTGTAAATGAGGGTGAGGGTACCTCTTCTGCTGCGCCCGCTCGCCAACAGGGCCTAGCTGATTCAACTCCCAGACGGAGCGTGAACGACCAGCGGGTGTTTAACTATATGAGGAACAAGATCACTGAACTTGAGTCGAAGCTGCGGATAGCTGGAGTGGAGCTTGAACGCCTCAGGGCGCGTTCCGCTGGGCCGTTCAATCAGCGCGAACGGTTCCTTCTTGACCAGATTGATCTGATATGTCGACAGCTACAAGGTTTGGGCTCTAGCTGCTTCGCTTTGATTTCTTCATGCTTGTGTTGTTCTGCACCTTGACCCGTTAATTGCAGTTGTTAACCCCGACTGGCAAGCCGAGAACGCTCGAGTGGACGAGCGCGTGGAGAGTGAGGCCACCGGTAATTCGGTCGAAGCTCGCCAATTCTGGGTACATAAGGGAGAGGGCCGTATACTCGCGCGGATGCTGGATCGCACCTGGCGAGCTGCGTTCGTTCTTGAAGGTTGCAGGAAAGCACTCTGGCAAATCAACAAAGTGTTCTTCCCCCTTGATGAACAGCCGGAAGGGTTGCCCGCGCTGTTGGAGAGGTTCCGCAGTAGCAGGGCGTTGAAGGGGGTCGTCCTCGGTCAGCTTGTTGCCGGGGCCAACACGGCGTTTGCCTATGTTCGACTGCATCGACCTCATGTTCCCTTGGACAGAATACTTGATGGGTTGCCTAGGGATGTTGATTATGCTGAATCCCTTGAGGCCGCACGTCAGGTGATGCGACAGGTCCTGAATCATACAGAGCGACGTGTAGGGCCACTGGATGCGCCAAAGGAAGAGCCTGTCGACTAAGAAAAGCAGTTTGTTGTATAATGTTAGCTTGTAACATAAATATGCATGTATGTATGCCCATATGATGTTGTATGTGTGATTTTGCACTTGTAGACCTGTATGGCTCGAGCCCCCGAGTGAATCGAGTGGCGGCCTAGGATTTTTGAGTTTATGCCTGTGCGGCGCAGCCCCCGAGTGATTCGAGTGGCGGCCTAGGCTAGACTTAGACCTGTATGGCGCGAGCCCCCGAGTGGTTCGAGTGGCGGCCTAGGATTTTCGAGTTATGCCTGTGTGGCGCAGCCCCCGAGTGATTCGAGTGGCGGCCTAGGCTAGACTTAGACCTGTATGGCGCGAGCCCCCGAGTGGTTCGAGTGGCGGCCTAGGATTTTCGAGTTATGCCTGTGTGGCGCAGCCCCCGAGTGATTCAAGTGGCGGCCTAGGCTGGACTTAGACCTGTATGGCGCGAGCCCCCGAGTGGTTCGAGTGGCGGCCTAGGATTTTCGAGTTATGCCTGTGTGGCGCAGCCCCCGAGTGATTCGAGTGGCGGCCTAGGCTGGACTTAGACCTGTATGGCGCGAGCCCCCGAGTGGTTCGAGTGGCGGCCTAGGATTTTCGAGTTATGCCTGTGTGGCGCAGCCCCCGAGTGATTCGAGTGGCGGCCTAGGCTAGACTTAGACCTGTATGGCGCGAGCCCCCGAGTGGTTCGAGTGGCGGCCTAGGATTTTCGAGTTATGCCTGTGTGGCGCAGCCCCCGAGTGATTCGAGTGGCGGCCTAGGCTAGACTTAGACCTGTATGGCGCGAGCCCCCGAGTGGTTCGAGTGGCGGCCTAGGATTTAGGTTGATTGCTCGCAAAGGAAGAAATGACAAGTCTTTTCCTTCAAATATCTTTATTGATTCTCGCAAACAGGCCGCCTCGTTAAAACCCTTCCAGTCCCCTTAGGTACCCTGGCGAGGGAAAGAGTGCGTAAGAAACCTGCTGCTACTTAACAAGGTGAAGCTTACAAGCTGGGGTTGATCAGGCGTAGAAGCGGCGTAACTGTGCCACGTTCCACGGATTGCTGCAGACTGTCCCTGTCTTCGAGTCCTTCAGGCGGTAAGCTCCGTTGCCGATTGCCTCTGTCACAATGTATGGCCCCTCCCATGGGGAGGCGAGTTTGTGCACCTTCTTCTGCTTGAGCCGGAGAACCAGGTCCCCTGGGACGAATGCTCTAGGTCGCAGTCGCCGACCATGGTAGTTGCGCAGGTCTTGTTGGTACACGGCTGTGCGGCTGAGGGCGATGTCGCGTGCCTCATCCAGGACATCCACATCATCTTCAAGTGCTTCTTCAGCATCAGACTCGTCGTATGCCACCACTCGTGGAGCGTCAAATTTGATGTCGCAGGGCAGGACTGCTTCGGCACCGTACACCATGAAGAATGGTGTATACTGGGTAGATCTGTTTGGCGTGGTGCGTAGGCTCCACAGCACACTTGGTAGCTCCTCCACCCAGGCTCCTGCGGCTCGCTTCAATGGTACTCGCAGACGCTTCTTGATGCCTTTGCTGACTAGACCGTTGGCCTTCTCGACTTGCCCGTTGGACTGCGGGTGCGAGACGGATGCATAACTGAGCTTGACACCTTGTTCAGAGCAGAAATCCCTGAATTCTTCGGCTGTGAAGTTCGTCCCGTTGTCGGTGATGATGCCGTGTGGCACACCGAACCTGAAGATGATTGACCTGATGAAGTTGACCGCTGAGGTTGCGGTTGAGCTTGTGATTGGGACCGCCTCGATCCACTTCGTGAACTTGTCGACTGCCACCAGGAGGTGAGTGTGCCCGCCTGGGGAGGATTTCTTGAAGGGACCTACCATGTCGAGTCCCCATTGCGCGAAGGGCCACGCGAGTGGTATTGTCTTCAGTGCCGACGCTGGTGCATGCGGCTTGTTGGCGAACTCCTGACAGCCAACGCATTTTCTGACCAGCTCTTCTGCGTCTTGCATTGCGGTGGGCCAGTAGAACCCTGCTCGCAAGGCCTTGGCCACCAGTGCTCGACTGCTTGCGTGGTGCCCGCATATGCCGGCGTGGATGTCGAGTAAGATTGCTTGGCCGTCGGCTGGATCGATGCACCTTTGGAGTACTCCTGAGATGCTTCTCTTGTAGAGCTCGCCATTGATGATGGTGAAGCCTTTGGAACGGCGGACGATGCGCTTGGCTTCGACTGGGTTCTCCGGCAGCCGCTGGTGCAGCATGTAGGCCAGATACGGGCTTGTCCACGTGGGCTCGACTAGCATTATCTCCATGACCTCCTTCTCCGTGCTTGGCGGGTTGGCGGTGCTTGTTGTCGATGTAGAGGGTCCTGGCGGGGGCCGGACCTTGATTGAGCGCTGTGTGATGCACTCGAGGAAGACTCCGGGTGGCACCGGAGCTCGATCCGATCCTAGGTTGGCCAGGATGTCAGCTTCTTCGTTGCTTTCGCGGCCGATGTGCCGCAGTTCACAGCCGTCGAAGAGGCCTTCCAGTTGATTGTACAGCTCCCTGTAGGCTATCATGTTGTCAGCGATGGCATCACACTGCTTCATGGTTTGCTGCACAACCAGATAGGAGTCGCCGTAGATCATGAGGCGAGTGGCGCCGCAGTTCTGGGCCATCCGCATGCCGTGGATCAGGGCTTCGTACTCTGCTTCGTTGTTGGAAGGAGTTGGGAACTTCATCTGCAGCACGTACTTCAGCTTGTCGCCTTTAGGTGAAATGAGCACGACTCCTGCTCCGGCTGAGTTGAATTTCTTGGATCCATCAAAATACATTGTCCATGCATTGGACAAGTCGGGCTCGTCGGGCAGTTGTGCTTCTATCCACTCTGTGGTGAACTCTGGGAGGACCTGGGCCTTGATTGCCTTCGGGTGTGCGTACTTCAGCCCCCACGGCCCTAACTCGACAACCCACTTGGCGACTCTTCCTGTCGCGGCTGGGTTAGTGAGGATGTCGGATAGGGCAGAGGAGCTTACCACCGTGATCGGGTGCTCGGAGAAATAGTGGACCACCTTCCTGGACGTCATGAAAACTCCGTATGCCAGCTTCTGGTAGTGCGGGTATCGCTGCTTGGAATCAGTTAGCACCTCGCTGAGGTAATACACAGGTCGCTGAATAGGGTGACTCTTTCCTCTTCCTCCCGCTCGACTACGAGTACGGTACTGACCACCCTGTTCGTGGCTGCCACATATAGGTACAGTGGCTCGTTCTCATGTGGTGCCACCAGCACTGGAGGGGTTGTGAGGGTCTGCTTCAGTTTGTCGAATGCATCTTGTGCCTCCTCTGTCCACTCGAACTTGTCTGCCTTTTTCATCAGTTGGTAGAAGGGCAGGGCCTTTTCTCCCAACTTACTAATAAACCGACTGAGTGCTGCGACTCTGCCGGCTAGGCGTTGTACTTCATGAAGTTTGGTCGGTGCAGGCATGTCGAGTATGTTCTGCACCTTCTCAGGGTTGGCTTCGATTCCTCTCGCAGAGACAAGATACCCCAGTAGTTCTCCGGCTGGGACGCCGAAGACGCACTTTTCTGGGTTTAACTTGATCTGGTACTCGTTAAGCGCGTCGAAGACCTTGCGGAGGTCGTCGATGAGGCTGTCCTCTGTGCGGGTGGTGACGACTATGTCATCGACGTAGACCTGGACGATCTGTCCTATGAGCTCCTTCAAGCAGGCCTGCATCGTGCGCTGGTATGTGGCTCCAGCGTTCTTCAACCCGAAGGGCATCATCTGGTAACAGAATACACCGTGTGGTGTGATGAACGCCGTCTTCTCCTGGTCCTCGACTTTCATCCTGATCTGCTGGTACCCAGAGTAGGCATCCAGGA
The DNA here is from genome assembly GCA_012064385.1 of Puccinellia tenuiflora. Classification (NCBI taxonomy): domain Eukaryota; kingdom Viridiplantae; phylum Streptophyta; class Magnoliopsida; order Poales; family Poaceae; genus Puccinellia; species Puccinellia tenuiflora. Next base: position 2,432,214 of record QRDG01000048.1, on the reverse strand, counting down.
AGGATAGGCGTGCACAGCCTGCAGTCGAATCGACGATCTGATCAATCCGCGGGAGCGGAAAGTGATCCTTGGGGCAGCATTTGTTGATGGCGGTGAAGTCGACGCACATGCGGAGTTTCTTCGTCTTCTTCTTTTCCACCAGTACCGGGTTTGCTACCCACTCTGAGTCCTTTATTTCCCGAATAAATCCGGCGTGAAGCAGCCGGTCGATCTCCTTGCTGATAGCATCTCTCTTAGGACCCGCGAAGCGCCTCAAGGTCTGCTTGACTGGTCTAGCGTCTTTTCGGACGCGTAAGGAGTGCTCGGCGAGTTCCCTTGGTATCCCTGGCATGTCAGAAGGTTGCCAGGCGAATATCTTCCAGTTCTCGCGCAGGAACTCGACGAGCGCGCTTTCCTATGCGCTAGTCAGGCTTGATGACACCCTGACCGTCTTGTCGGCGTCCGTCGGGTGTACCTGATGGGCCCTTGTGTCGTCGCTTGCGTTGAATGCAGATTCCTTGGATGATTTCTTCCGTGGCGGAAACAGAGTCCTGTCGTTGTCGACTGCCATCATCTCCAGGTGCTCGTCCATCCCAAAGAACTCAGAAATCCTGCTGAACTCACGGTCGCAGCTGTCAGACCGGTCGAAGTCGCCTTTCACCGTGATGACACCCTTTGGTCCCGGCATCTTGAGCAGGAGGTAGGCGTAATGTGGCACTGCCATGAATCTGGCGAAGGCCGGACGACCCAGTATGGCATGATATTGTGACTTCCAGTCGACTACCTCGAAGTCGATCGCCTCTCGCTGGAAGTTTTCGGGTGTGCCGAATATGACGTCGAGTGTAACTGTTCCCATGGGCGTGACTGCTTGCCCTGGTACAATACCGTGGAAGGTATTTGCTGATGGCGTTAGGTTGGATGTTGACCTGTTCATCCTTCTTAGGGTGTCGGCGAAGATGATATTTATACCGCTGCCTCCATCCATGAATACCTTCTTCAAGGTGTACTCCCCGATCTGAGCTTCGACTACCAGAGCAGCGTGCCCGGGTCGTGGTATCGCCGGCGGGTGGTCCGCTCTGGAGAAAGTGATCGCCGTTTCTGAGCCTCTCAGGTAATCGGGTACTGCAGGTGGATTGGTGAGTGCTTGGTAGACCTGGCGGGTGATGATTTTCTGGGTCCTGTTGGAAGGACGTCCCTTCTGTATCATGTTGATCTGCCCACGTGCTGCCGGGAACGCGTTAGCAGGATCTTGCGGCTGTGGCTGTGGCTGTTGTTGCTGTTGCGGGTAGAAGGCCAGCGCTGCTTGCGCTGGGTTGGCGACTGGAGGAGGAGGTGGCGCCTGGAGGGCTAGCTGTGCGGCTGGCTGTGCCACGGGTGCCGCTTGATTATCGCGCTGTCCGTTCTGAGGGACTATTCGCGCAAACGCCCTGTATATCTTTTGCGCCTTTCTGCAATCCTTCAACAGGTGGCGGGATCCCCACTTGCCTGTTTCTGGGTCCCTGAACATGTGATGTTTGCAGGGTTGCTCTAACTCTTCTTCCTCAGTCAGTGGGCGTCTCCGCCACTCGCGCTTGCGACTTCCGTCTCTATGGTAGCTGCTGCCACCGTCCTGGTTGTACTGCCTTTCATTCTCACGGGGGGTTTCGAATCCCGCCGCTACTAACTCGATCGAGTCATTGCCGACGTAACGCGGCTTCTTCTTCAGGCGCCCTTCTCGCCAGTTGCTGGGTCCTGCTTCTTGCCTCGGGGATCGTGGTGCATCACGAACAGAGTCTTCTCCATCTGCCCACTGGTTGGCTATCTGCATGAGCTCGATCATGTTCCTCGGCCTAAGCCTACCGAACTCCTCACGGAGGTCGCGGCGGTAAACGCCGTGCATGAATGCATCCATCACCCTGTCCTCTGAGGTGGCTCCATCCATGGTGTTGCGAAGTAAGGTCCACCGCTGGATGTACGAACGGAGTGGCTCGTCTCGACCTTGCTTGCACGCCTGGAGCTCAATGAGGGTTGTTGGCCTTGCGTATGTCCCCAGAAAACTCTTCACGAAGGCGTTCCTGAACTCGTCCCAGGTGCTGAAAGCGTCCCTGGGCTGAGTATTGAGCCACCCGCGAGCAGATCCCGTGAGCATCAACTGGATGTACTGCATGGCAGTAGTCGAAGTACCACCTTGACAGCTGCACGCGATGAGGTAGTCTTCCAGCCAGTCCCTTGGGTCTTGCTTCCCATCATACTTGGGTGTCTCCGCTGTTAGCTTGAAGCCTTTGGGCATCTTCGTGTCGCGGATGTTGAAGCTGAAACATGCGGCTCCGCGTGGCTCGAAGTCGTCGTCGTAGTCGTTGGCTTGTGCACTCGCCGCTCGCAGCCGTCGACTGCGGTCCACCCTTCTCTGTGCGACGACGTTACGGACATCTTCGCCTGGCTGCGGCTGTCGCAGTCGAATTGGGGCTGGGTCTGCAAGTGGTGCGGGTTCACGATCGCGGCGGTCTCGATTCTCGTGCACCCTTCCTGCTGGTGCTGACTTTGCCAAGACTTCCTCGACTTCCCTGAGGGATTGAATTTGTCGCCTGTGGAGGCGGGCGTGGGCGTCACCCTCCGGCGGCTGTGTTAGTCGCAGGTAGGTTTCGACCGCCATGAGGGCCGAAGCGGGTGTCTTGGGGACGGGGATTCCGTCCGCATCTTCCGTCATGAATGACGACTCCAGATTGCGAGTGAGATGGACGCGATCAGCTTCTGGCACCCGTGGCATGCGAGCCCTGTGACGTCCTCCTTGCGAGACTTCCTCCGATCCGGCCAAGAACGAGTGTGCTGCCCTCCTGGCACTCGACGCGTCGGCTAGTTCTTTGCGCCGAATCAGATCGGCCTTCTCTTGGCGGACTCGCTCGGACTCCTTCCAAAGCAAGTATTGGACTGCCAGTTGGTCTTCTCGAGGTTCATCTGGTGAAGGGAACGTGCCTTCGTCCACGTGCTTCATGGCCTGGATCGCCATCTCCCGAGTGATGGTGAGTCTTGTCACCCTGTCCGGCATGGTCACCTCCAGCGGGTATACGGGTTCCCCGCCGTTGGATCTTGCTGGGCTGGCCATATAGACTTGCGCGGGGTAAACCCGTCGAGTGGGGCTGATGCTCCCAGTCCTGCTTCCTTCGTCTGAGCTATGCTCAGAGTCGAAGATCACAGCGACGTGGCGGGTGCCACGGTCACTGCTACTGGCGATTCCGCGACGTAGAGGCGCGGTTGGCGAAATTGACGCAAATTTTGGCTTCGTCCGAGGCGCGGACAAGAAGGTCGGAGTAGACTTGTTCCGCGCCAAGGTTGCAGTAGACGCGATTTTTCTGGTAACTGCGGGTGTGGTCACCGCAGTCGCCTTTGACGCAGTCGTAGATGGTGCTGACGCAGTCGAAGTAGATGCGATCTTCACGGCAGTCGATGACACGATCGCCGTGGCCGCAGTAGATGCGATCTTCGCGGCGGGTGAAGCCGCGGTCGGCGCAGTCGGTGTAGATGCTGGCGCGTCCGTCGCGCGCAACGTGGCCAGCGTGGGCCGGAGCGTTCCGCGACTGTCCACCAGATAGCGCAGACTACCGAAGGTAATCCACGTGCTCTGCTGCACCTCAGCGTACGCCGGGAGATCCGCCGGCGAGTGGTGGACGAACTCGAGGAAGCCGGTGTAGATCGACTCCCTGGCGCTGATGCCGTTCTTCATTGTTGATGAGGCCGGCGCAACCATGACTCCAACGATCTGTTCTTTCCCACAGACGGCGCCAATTGACGAGTAGTGGACTCGGCAAATCCCAAGGTTGTGTACCCCGGGTTGATTGAGGGGGAGAGAGTATGAATCGTTGGTGGTTAAGACGGCTAACAGGGGGCGAGTTTTACCCAGGTTCGGCCCCTCGAGGTGAGGTAAAGACCTACTCCTGCTTGTCTGGAATTATCGAGGTGGCTACAATGGCGAGATGCAATCTCGCTAGGGTTTGCTTGCTGGTTGCTTGACCTAGACGACGCACCCTCCTGGCCTTTATATCACAGGCCAGGTCTCGGGTGGACGGTGCAGATTGCACGTTACAAGATAAGGAGAACTCTCACCGGCCTAACCGACTACTTGGGCCACACGGTACATTTCATGGGCTTCAATGGGCTTCTCTTGGCGTGACCCAGGTACCACCACCGTGGGGCACCCGAAAGGTAGCCCCACGACAGTCGGGTCAACCTTGTTTGACCGTTACTGCACTAAAGTCTGTCACGTGTGGGACCGGTTGTTGGGAGACTTCTTTGGTTGGGATTGGCATGTTTAGTCCCACACCTCTAGTTTGGAGAGTGAACAACCAGTTTATAAGCAGTCTGCGCACTGCATTCAATGTAAATGGTTAGCTTGGTGCTCTTCTAAAGTCAAATAGACTTCCGACGAATTCTATTTGACCTTAGAAGTGGCAACAAGATTAAACATTTATGGTTAAATTGGTTGTGTTGGCATTGATTAAATCATGATCAACTTAGAAATAATTCGTTTTTTAACTACATCTCTACTTCGTCTGCGCATTCTACATGCCTAATGTTGATCATGATAGAATTTTAATTTGTTAAGACTGGAATTATGAAATTACGATTTGAAACTGAAATTAGGAAATCTAAATATTTCATTAGTACTTCTTCTCCGAACAGTATAAAAGTCGTTCTTCTTTACAGTACTACACTACTACTCCTTCTCCTCCTCCGGCTAGTACTAAATTACTAGTACTAGTACTAGTACTAATACTACTCCTAATACTAGTCTAGCACTAGTATGAAAACCCTAAACCTAGTGCCTCCGCCTCTTCGCCGGCGGTGCGTCGGCAGCGGCGGCGTCCGCGTCGTCTTCCTCGTCCGCCTCCACCTCCTCATCCTCGTCGTAGTAGACGGGGGGCTCCTCCGGCTCCTCCTCGTCGTCGTCGACGGGGACGCCGTCCGTCTCCTCCGGCTTCGGCCCCTCGTCCGATTCTGCCAGAACCTGCTCCCACCAATGGGGGCCCTCGTTGTGATAGTCGTCTCTAGGGACGTTCTCATCGCGCCACGAGTTGCTACCGTCGTCTGCCATTGGTTCGGTCGGAGAAGGGTGGGTTTTTGTTTGTTGCGCAGCGTTGGGAGAGAAATGCAATTGGAGAGATATGCAATGTGGTTTTTAGGCGAGAACTGCAATGGAACCGTTGGGAACAATCGAGTGTAGCGAGTTGATCGAGGAGAACATTAAATTGCCTGCAGAAGTATAATCGATAGGAGATTTCGCTAGTCCCTTGCTAAAGCCTGCGGTTGACAAGACAGGACAATAGAAGCATCTTGACCATCTTGACAGTCACAAGCTTTCTTTGTGGTACTTGTTTTGAACATTTTTTTCTGAACATGATCTTTGGGGTATTGATGTTGCAAACTTTATCAACGGTAGGTGATTCCGAGCAAAATAATTCCCTTTTGCCTAGAACTTTTGCGAAGTAAAGCTCAAGGTCCTGAAAAGTGTGCTCCAAATGAGATCCAAAGCTAGGGTAAACACCTCATTCCTAAGCAAGTTTTTTTCGACCTTCTCAAAATGATCCAAAAAAAACAAATTGATCCATCTACACCATGTTGAACGCGAACTGACGCGATAATTTCATTCATGTCATGCCAATGCGCATCCAGAGTGCGTCGTATCGTTGTTTGGACGCGCTCTGGACACGAATTGGACGCAAATTGAAATTTATGTTTCCGTTGATACTAGTTCCCCTGAAGTGAATTTTCCCCTAGTTTTTCCATTTTTATGACCTTTTTTCTCGATTTATGGGAATATTTTGTCGATGAATCTTATTAAACTCATTTAATGAGTGGAATATAGTTAAAAAGCTCAAAAATTCGTGATATTCAGGGATTATGTCTCCTATATGATATAGTTTATGTGAAAATTGTGAGAGGTCAATTTGCAATCTTATTTGTGGTACCTACTTCACAAAAAATGTTGATTTCGAAAATAAAAAATGAAGAATTTTGTTGTCAAAAAAATCTTGGAATCTTGCTTTGGCAATATTTTTTATAATGTCAAAACACATGTTTGTGTCGAATATGGTCATCATAGCACAAAGGTAGACATGGATATGCCATGATCTTGGTCATTTGGCTTTTTTTTCAAAATGAGGATCACCCCAGCCTCTGCATCAAAGTGAGATGCATCTGGCTCTTTATTTCTTTATTCCTTTATTCGAAAGTTCGTCCAAATAGAGTTACAAATCATGGATCACATAGCGTGGCAACATGAATCAACCATCTAAAAATACAAAGTGATGGGCGTAGCCGATACATCATAACGTAAGTCTAATAGGAAGCCACCTGCCGAACTGGTAGAATAAACCCGCTGCTACCATCTCCAAAGTGTTGCACCCAGAATTTATGGCGAGGCGCGTCTCCACTGGTTGGAGATAAGACCACGTACGGATCCAGTGCATAGCTAGAGGGATAACCTGCAAGAAAGATGGATTTTTCTATTTGTTAAAAACAAAGTCATTCCGTACATTCCACAAAGCCCACAGGCAAGCACAAAACCCCACCCGGATGAGATTTAGATTCTTTTTGGGTATGCCCTTGAGCCAAGTACCAAAAAGATTAGTAATGTTTTTTGGGGGTGATAAGTTGAAAGACATATGCACAATAAGCCATTCCAATCAAAGAAAATATGTTGAATAGACTCCTCTTTATCACAAAAGTAACATGATTTATCTCCATTCCAATTCCTTTTAATCAAGTTATCTTTAGTTAGAATGACTTTTCGATCAAGAAACCATATGAAAATCTTGATATTCAGCGGAACTTTAATTTTCCAAATATATTTGCGCAAATATCTTGTGTGTCCATTCAACAAGTCAAGATACATGGATTTCACGGTAAAAATTCCAAAAGAAGTTAAATTCCAAACGAACACGTCTTTTTCATTGGAAATTCGAACATCCATAAGACGTTGAACTAGTTTCAGCCATTTATCCATTTGTTACCCGTTAGAGATCTACGGAAAGTAATATTCAGCGTTGTTTCAGAAAAAACATTGGCAACCGTAACTTGTTTACGGTGGACAATATTATACAACAAAGGGTATTGTTGGGAAAGAGGCGTATTACCCAACCATGTATCTTCCCAAAACCTTGTGTTTAAGCCATCTCCCACATTGAAAGAACGCCTTGTGAAAAACTCCTCCTTGACCCGCATAAGACCTTTCCAAAAAGGTCAATCAAAAGCATTTACAGTCACTTGTGAGAGTGTTTTTTAGTGCAAATATTTGTTATTAATCAGCTCCTGCCACACTCCCTCCTCGTTAAGTAGCTTAAACAACAATTTACTAAGCAAGCATTTATTCTTTAAGTCTATAACTTCTATTCCCAGCCCGCCTTGCTCTTTTGGGTGGCATATAATACTCCATTTAGTGAGTCTGTAATTTTTTTTTTGTGATTGTCGCTTTGCCAAAAAAAATCTAGATCTAAAAAGGTCCAATCTTTTTCGAACCCCTTTAGGCACCTCCAGGAACAACAACATAAACATTGGTAAACTTGTTATACCGATTTTATGAGAATAATTCTGTCCCCGTATGACAATAACTTCCCTATCCAACTGCTTACCTTCCTCTCAAAGCGATCCTCTACAGGTTTTCATTCCCCATTTTTTAATTTTCGGTAGTGTATAGGAATTCCTAAACATTTGAATGGTAATGAACCGGATGCACACCCAAACAAAATGATATAATCATCTTCCACTTCTTTTACCTTGCCAAAATAGAATAATTCACTCTTGTGAAAATTAATCTTGAGGCCAGACAATTGCTCAAAGATGCATAGGATTAGTTTCATGTTTAGAGCTTTTTCTAAATCATGTTCCATAAAAATTATAGTATCATCTGCATATTGGAGTATAGACACTCCACCCTCCACCAAGTGAGGAATAAGACCTGCTACCTGCCCATCCTCCTTAGCTCTACTAATTAAAATAGCCAACATATCCACAACCACATTAAAGAGAATCAGGGACAACGGATCCCCTTGTCGCAATCCTTTCCTAGTTTGAAAGTGGTGTCCTATATCATCATTAACTCTTATTCCAGCACTAAATTTTTTAATATAATCATTAATCCATTGACACCATTTTGGATCAAAACCCTTCATTCTCATTGCCTGTTGTAAAAAGGACCAGCTAACTTTATCATAAACCTTTTCAAAATCGATTTTCAGTAGCACACCATCCATTTTTTAATGTAATTCATGTATAGTTTCATGCATCACCACTACCTCCTCTAAGATGTGTCTTCCCGACATAAAGGCCGTTTGTGTAGGCTTAACAACTTTCTGGGCTACCCCAGTTAGTCTGTTAGTCCCTACTTTGGTAAAGATTTTGAAGCTCACATTAAGTGAGCAAATGGGTCTATATTGCTGAATATGACATGCATCTTCTTTTTTGGGTAAAAGGATAATGGTCCCGAAATTTAGGTGGAACAATGGTAACTCTCCCTTGTGAAACTCATTGAACATGGCCATCAAATAAGCTTTCAAAAAATCCCAACAGGCTTGATAGAATTCAGCTGGAAAGCCGTCCGGACCCGGGGCTTTATTTTTTTCCATTTGCATTACGTCGTCATACACCTTCTTTTCGGAAAAATCAGCGTTCAAGAAATATTCTCTTCGTCGGACAGTTTAGGAATATCTAGTGTTTCAGACTCCACCATAGAAAAATGGTTGGGCACGGGTGCCCCAAAAAGTATTTTGTAATATTCAGTGATGTAAATTTTTAAATTTTCTTGACCTATAATTCTGCCTTCTTCTTGTTCCGATTGGAAAATCCTTTCCTTCCTATGTTTTCCATTGGCAATGAGGTGAAAATATTTCGTATTGCTCCCCCCTTCCTGAATGTGTTTCACTTTGGCTCTTTGAGCTCACTTAGACTCCTCATTTCTTCTTAAAATTGCTAACACCTCGTTGGCCTCTCTAAACATATCCCTTTCTGACATGTTCAGAGGGATAGTTTCAGCTTTTTTGTCAAGAAAATCAATAAGCTGAAGAAGCCTCTCTTTTTCTTTCTTATACACGCTGCTAAGGTTCTTGGCTCGACCCCTCAAAAAACTTCTTAAATGGCGAATTTTATTTTGCCATCTCTCCATGGAACTAGATCCATGCGAGATAGATTGCCACTCAGCCTTGATCATGTCAACAAAACCCTCTTGTCGCAGCCAAGATAATTCAAACGAAAAATATGACTTATTCCCGAGGTGTCATGTTATTGCAAGTTTATGATTTTACCCATACTAGTACAATAAAAAGTAAGACCCCCCTAGTTTTACATTTTTCAAAACAAGGCCAAAATTGTTCGTTTGACCAATCATAGCTACGAGTTATTTTTTCGTATTTTTTCTTTGCAATCGCGTACAATCCTGATATAATTCGTTCTTATGATTTTTATATAATTTTTGGGTCAAACTATAACACACTTATAGTTCAATATTTTTTATTTCTCGGTAAATTGCTATTAAACTCATTTAATGAGTGAAATATAATAAAAAGCTAAAAAAATGAATGATATTCAAGGACTATGCCTCCCATATGATATAGTTTGTGTGAAAATTGTGAGAGGTCAATTTTCAATCTTATTTGTGGTACCTACTTCACAAAAAAGGGGATTTTGTCAGTAAAATAAATAAATAAATAAACCTTCAAAAAATCTTGGAAACCTTTCTCTGACAATCTTGTTTACAAAGTCAAAACACATGTTTGTGCCGACTATGGTCATCATAGCACAAATTTAGCCATGGATATGGCCTTGACCTTGGTCATTTGGCTTGAAAGGCATGAATCTTCATCCATGAATCTTCATACTGCTAGTTCATGACTTTTCCCAACATAAAACCAGATAACATAATTACTACTAATATTCCTCACTGATTTCTCTAACATAAGTATACATAGGGGGCATAAAATGAACTACCACTTGTCCTTGCCCTTGCCCTCCACATAATTATACCGCACGGATCTTGCTTGCTCCGCAGCTCTAGCTAGCTCTCCGCGTCGACCACATAATCGACCATAGTATCCATGAGCTGTTGTTGCTCAGCGGAATGTCTGGCATGCTCCGTGGCTTGATAGTCAACCCAAGCCCATGCCAGACATAGGTCCAACACCTGCTCCTCCTCATCGGGCTCAATATCAATGAAGGGAATTTGATCGGTAGCAATTGTCCGACGGACGACATAGCTGCCCCTGCTCGAGCTCGAAGGAGTCCTGCTCGAGCGCCGAGGGGTCCTGCTCGAACGGGGCGCGGAGCGGTTGGAGCAGCCGCCGTGACCGGGAGGGGAGTGGCCACCACCAGGAGCCATGGAAAGATTGGAGGACCGGGGTGTGGGTGGCAAAGGAGAGAAAGAGGATGTCAGTGGGCGACGTGGGTGCAATGGGAGATGAAAAGGGCTCCTTTTCTAGGCACCTGCGTCCGGACCGACAGTAATGGCGACGTGCCGACACCCGACATGGCCGCTAGACTCAGCATGCGGCGGCACAAACTAGGCAAGAGAGACAAGAAGGCGGCGAAGCAGATGAGCGGCCCGATCGGCAGCGTAGACGACAATGCAACCTTTTGCTGGCTAGGGGGCAACGCCATTGAAGGCGCGCTAATTCGGGGACGTCGAGCGGCATGGACGCACACGGGCATGGGTGCATGCACTCCTTCTCTGTTGGTCCCACTTATAAGCTTTAAGTGGGACCAACGAAGAAGGAGCATACGCGCACAGGTGCATGTACTCCGTTGATCCCACGCGTGATCGACTTTAGTGCAGTAACAGTCAAACGAGGTTGGCCCGACAAAAACGGCCGTTTGGCCGCCTTCGGAGCATCAGAAGAGCCAAGTGGGACAAAAACGAGGATAGCTAAGAAAGTGGGGCTAGAACAAGGATAACTAATGGAAGTGGGACAGGGAAATAAAAAACATGAAAAAAATCCTAGACGATTGAATTGGCAAAATATATGTATATGAACGAAAATTGAGATATCTTCCAACAATTTCACATACTAAGGATTAAAAGGTGTAATAAACAACACTAGAATCCATCTAATTATATCAGGGCATAGTTAATGCAAAAATTTGGAAAGATCTCACTTTAACACCTACTCAATCTAGAAATACATTTAATTGGAGTCAACGTTTTATAACCTTGACCAAGTTTATAGAAAAAATATGGACATCTATAGTACGAAATAACTATGTATATTTCTAGTGTATTTATTTACGGTACGCGTTGATATTTTCTTCTATATATGTGATCAAATTTGTAATTTTGGCTTTTGATTAAATTTGGACACCACATATTTTTTAAAGGAGGTAGTACTTTTCTAAAGGTTTGAGAATGTGTTTGATGGTGAAACCAAGTGGAATGAGATTGTTCTAAACTTTAGGTTATCCTAGTGTCTATGATGAAATCGGCCTCCATGGGACAACCTTGACAAAGATCTTTCCCCGCAAAAAAAAGGTCAGCCAGTGTTTCCACGTGGGACTACAAACACGAATTGATCAGCTCCTCTCAACTTCATGGGACTAGAGGTTTTTGCCCAAACATCCAATCACAAATTGATCTTTGAGATATTTGAAATTGATTGTTTAAATGGCCAAAACCCACAATTTCCAACACTCGATCGGATACTCATCGGCATCAGGCACCGGCTATGAACGCGACGACGCGGTCCATGAGCTGCTTCGCATTCTCGCACCCGGGCTTCCCGAGGAAGAACACGTGGCCCTCGCCCTCGGACCCGAGCCACGCCGCGGTGCCGCGCCATCCGCTGCCGGCCACGGCGTCGTAGTACGCGCGGTTCCGCGCGGCGAGCCCGTCTCCTAGCCCCGCAGTGACGAGCATCCTCACGCACCCGAGCTTCTCCAGCGACGGCGCGCCCTGCGCCAGCGGGTTCATCCTCGGGTCGTCGGCGCCGCCCACCGCCCCGGGGCACGCGTAGGACCAGAGCATCCCTGTGATCTTGGACGCGGCCGGGGGCTCCCCCTCGATCGCCGTGTTCCCGCTGAACCACGGGTGCAGCAGTATGGCGCCCTCTACTCTGGGGCTGCCGTCGCTGGAGGCCGCCCTCATGAGCATGTCGTGCACGATGTTGGCGCCGGCGCTGTCACCGGCGAGGAAAAGGCGTGACGTGTCTCCGTGCTCGGCGATCCATCCGTCCTGCGCCGATACCGCCCACCGGAGCGCGGCCCAGGAGTCCTCGTAGGCCGCGGGGAGAGGGTGCTCCGGGGCGAGGCGGTAGTCGACGGAGACGGCAAGCACGCCCGCTGCCGCGGCGAGGGCGTTGACGTAGCTGTGGTACGCGGCGTCGTCGGCAGACCCGATGAGGAAGGCCCCGCCGTGGAAGTAGACGAGGACCGGGAGCTTCGTGGATGGTCCTGCTGGTAGCTTTGGAAGGTACAGGCGAACGGAGACGCCGGTGTCGGCGTCGAGGACGACGTCCCTGGAGGTGACGCCGGTGGCCTCGTCCAGGCCGGCAGGCGAGACGGTAGGCTCGTTGAGGCGCTCCATCCTGCCGCTCTTGTAGATGCGGAATTGCGATGGTGCCTCCATCAGCACCTCGTCGTCTGCTTCAGCTTCGGTGGCCGTTGCTGCTGGCAGAGCGCCATTCTTGTGGAACGTAGAACGGACCGTCGATCTTGTTTGTGTTGAAAACGTGGTAGATAAGCATGGTAGTTGGAGTAGCCTTCTTCTCCGATCTACAGCTAGTCGCCGGCAAGGTTGGGTGGCTGCCGAGCCGGCCGGCGCAAAAGGTGTGGCTCCGCTCCTGATGGCCATGGAGACGAAGTGTTGTGAATTGTGATAAGCCTGTGTGTGGTCATGAAGGCCCGTTGTCAGGATCGTCATCTAATATCTGCATGGGAGGGAACCACGTGGACCCACCGGCGACCGCACGCAACAGCCCAGCCCTCGCCGACGCTGGAACAGAAGATATCAGTCCATCGACATCTACGGAAGAGACGACGTAGCATACTAGCACGGTTCAGAAATGCACCATTTTATACTCCGTATCTTGTATCGAATCGTATAAGCGTCAACACAAGATCACACGAACAGGTGGCAAGATATCAAAATAAGTACTCCTACTACGAAAATGCTTTGCCGCCCGGGGTTGCGCGTCCCCGTCTTATCACCCGCCATCCATTCCCGCTTTGAGATGCATGCATGCACTTTTGTAAATTTCAGAAAACACCCTAGTTTCTCTCGATTTTGTAATGTATGGTCCTTGCCTTTTTACAGAACCTGGCCCATGTTTCTTCAATATTTGGCACGAACTGTGACTCCAAAAATACATGCATGTTTCTGTCACTGAACGTTTGTTCATTCTTCATTTGATATTTAGGGGTTTGCCTACTACATGTCAGACTCCATTAGCCGGCCGTGCATGTCCATGCTAGGAGGAAAAAGAACATTAAGTTAAAAGCATTATTTAGATCATGTAAAAAAGCATTATTCAGATAGTACAAGACTAACGAATTTGTTGAGATTATTCATTAAAAAAAGCATTATTCAGATAGTACAAATCACTCTAAAATAAAACTGTAACATCAATCCATCCAAGAACATGAACCGCATGTACAAGCAAAACATCACTTGATTTTACAATTTTTTGAGTTTAGAAAAAGGAACAAATCTGGAACAATTTTGCAAATGAAGTAACAATCTGGAACAATTTTATTTTACATGTTTCCCCACAGTACAAATTATGGAACAACTCTGAAGACAAATTCTTTGGATAATCGTACGGAACAAAATCAATGGAAAAAATTTAATAAAGTAACAGTCCATCTGCATCAACGAGATTGTGAGGGAGAACCCAAAGTTTCATCTACATCAACGAGAGAACTCCATCTCCAAAACAGGCACACACGCACCAATGGAAACTGCTGCTGGCGTGGCCACGCATCTAGGCCAGCTGCACCTCGTGCCGGCGGCCATGGCCCTCCTCGCACCCCGCCTCGAACCGCTACGGCCGGAACGCGTCGGGGTCCAAGAACAGCGCCGCCCCACGGCTAGATCCGGCGCAGCTTTCAACCGACATCCTGCCCAGATCCATCGCAGATCGGTGTCGTCGCTGGGCAGAGAAGGTCGCCGGCCTCGTTGCCAGGAAGAGGAGGTAGCTCGGCGGGAGGGAGAAGGTGGGGGCGCAGTGGGTACACGACAGGGATCGAGGCGGGAGGGAGAGGGTGGGGGCGATGGGTACCGGACAGGACAGGCACAGGATGAAGATTCACATGTACACGTTCGGTTCTATAGAGGTGAGAAGGTGTACTATGTGCAGGATGTTTTTGCAAGATAGAAGAAAACGAATCTTGACAGGCTCGCAGTCGTCGGATAAGCCCGGTACGCGCAAGGGCGGGTGGGAAAACCGCGTTGCTCCTACTAGATGTAGTAATAAAGAATGTTTCTTGCAACACAAGAGATGGCTAGTATCCTACTAGTTGCAGGGAGGGCGGTATGGAGCAGTATAATCGTTTGTATCCTCCTATTTTTGGATTACTTGTTTTCATATCAATTATGTATTTGTACTTTTATTAAGTAATGTATGTTTACGGGCGTACATCGTTAAAAAGAAAAAAAAAGATGGCTAGTGGTTCAAAAATTTGCTGTATGCAGTGAGACATATCCTACTAGACCGATAAGCGCTGGATATGGTCCATGAAGAAATGTGGTGGTTTTTGGGAATTTTAGACGTGAAGAAGTAGAATGAGGGATTACTGTTAAAGCATCTTCATAAGTTCTTTAACAAGGAGAACATCCCATGGGTAGATCTTGTGTGGCAGTATTACCCAAATGGGGTACCTCAGGTGGCGAACTTGTGTGGATCTTTTTGGTGGAGAGATGTCATGAAATTGGTGAATAAGTAGAGAGAGGTTTGCACTGTCAAATTTCACGCTGGTGATTCGGCTTTGTTCTAGTCAGATAATTGGAATGGGAACCTGCTTCAGTTTTCTATCCCGAGATTGTTCTCCTATGCTCTGGACACCAATATTTCGGCGAGAGATGTGTTATCTGTTGAGGACAGAATACAACTGTTCAACCTGCCTTTGTCGCAGCAAGCGTATGATGAGTTTTTGGAATTGCAACAATCATTGATGGCAGCCACCATTAACCCAGAGGCTAAGGACCAGTGGGTGACCATATGGAAGGATGGAGTTTATACATCTAGTAGGTACTATCACCACTGCTTTAAGGATGCGGTAGCAAGCAAAATTTATTCATATATATGGAAGAGCAAGGTACAAATGAGAATAAAGGATTTTGCTTGGTTGTTGATTAGTGATCGTTGATCTCCTGTCCCCACTGCCGTGTCGTGGTGTCCGCTTTCGCACATCGATGTATGCCGACGACGTCGTTCTGTTCGTGTCTCCCGCCGCACATGACCTGGAGGATTCTTGAGTGCTTTGGAGGCGCATCGGGCCTGCGCACCAATTTCGACAAGTGCTCCATCTCGCCAATTCGATGCACCGATGAGCACCTGGCTGTTGCGGCGCTACACTTTTCGTGTGCTGTGAAGAGCTTCCCCTGCACCTACCTCGGCTTGCCGCTCTCGTACGAGAGGCTTCCCAGAGCGAGCCTACAGCCGGTTGTGGATACCATCTGTCGGAGACTGTCGCCGTCGCTAGCCACCTTCTACACCTCGGCAGGGCGCCTGGCCACTTCGATCCCGATCTACCTCTCTATTGCTTTGGAGATGCCGGCTTGGCTGCTACAACTGCTAGAGAAGAAGATCCGTGCTTTCTTTTGGAAGGGGACCGACGCAGTTCATGGTGGCCACTGCCTCGTTGCCTGGGACAAGGTTTGCCGACCCGTGGAGTTTGGCGGCCTCGGGATTCTGAACCTCAAGCTGCTGGGGTTTGCGTTGCGCGCGCGCTGGTTATGGCTGCAGAAGCTCCAGGCAGGCTGTTGGACGGGACTGCAATTGCGAGTTGAGCCGGAGGTGCAGGCCATGTTTGATGCCTCGACCCGCGTTGTGGTCGGTGACGGCCGCCTGGCGCTGTTTTGGACTGACACCTGGCTCGGCTCCACGGCCCTCGAGCAGTCTATGGCCGCCCTCTTCGCGGCTGTCTCCCCGCACGCCAGGATGCGAACGGTTGGTGACGCGTTGTTGGACAGACGCTGGATCTGAGACATCACAGGACCGCTGAGCATCCCCGTTCTGACGCAGTTCCTGACGCTAGTGGATGAGCTTCAGCACAATGAGCTGACACCGGGGGTCCAGACTGTGTGGTGTGGAAGTGGACAAGCTCCGGTATTTACTCCTCCAGCTTGGCATATCGCGCCTTCTTCGCCGGGCTAGTGCTATTTCCATGCGGGAAGACCATCTGGAAGACCTGGGCGCCGACGAAGTGTAAGATCCATATCTGGCTGGCGATGCAGCGGCGGCTGTGGACGGCCGATCGCCGACTACGACACGGCCTTGAGTCACACACTGCCTGCCCCCTGTGCGACCAGGCCCCTGAGACAGCTGATCACATTGCGCTGGGTTGCGTCTTTGCACGGGAGGTATGGAGTAAGGTGCTTCGACGATGTGGCCTCGACTCCCTTACCCCGTCGGTGGATGATTCCCTCATCGACTGGTGGCCGGAGGCGCGGCGACGCGCACCCTCACGAGCTAGGAAAGGGTTTGACTCCCTTGTCCTCCTCGTCGTCTGGTCTCTCTGGAAGGAAAGAAACGCCAGGATCTTCGAGCGATCAGCAGAGATGGTATGCACGGTTTGTCACCGGATAGCCGAGGAGATTGAGCTCTGGAAGCGCTCTGGCCCTGTAGGGCTAGGACAGATTTGGGAGTAGTCAACTAGATGTAATAGGCGTTGTTTTCCTTTCCTGCACTTTGTGGTAGCCTGCCACCTCTCGCAGGTGTTTGTACCCGCATCGATCTGATGCCGGAGACGCTGTAGCCCGTTGTTTTCTCTCTTTCTATCAAAGACGACACGCAAGCCTTTTGCGTGTTCGCAAAAAAAAACACTAGGGACATGCTCAGGAGGAGGCATTGGAATGTTACTGATGTGCTGCATTGTGAATTATGTTCTCTGATAGTTACTGAGGATTAGATGCACCTGTTCTTTCAGTGCAATTTTAGTATGAGAATTTGGAATTATCTTCAAGTGCATTGGGCCCCTGGGGATACCTTTGAGCAGGTTTTCGTACATGCAGCCAGCAATTTCAACAAGCCTTTCTTTTCTGAGGTGATCATCCTCGCTGCCTGGCACATTTGGAAGCAAAGAAATGAGGCTATCTTTCAGAACATCATGCCTTCCTTCAGGTCATGGAAGAGGAACTTTCTTCATGAGGTCACCATGCATGAGCATAGGGTGAAGTCCAAGGACGTTCAGAGCTGGTCAGAATGGATTAAGACTCTTAGCTGATTTGTTTTCCTTCTTTTGTATGTAAATATTTTGTTTCCTGTTGCTTGTAAATATTCTTTGGCTTGGTTAACAAAATCCTGTGGGGTGTAAGCCTTACCGTCCTTGTTAAAAAAAAGACCTCAAAGCTCACATCATCTGTGAATATCACGTCTCCTCCAGGTGCAGTAGCATTATCCGAGTTATACGTAACGTAGCAAATGGACTGAGCTTTGCAAGCAAAAATCGAGCCTGCCGGTCCAGAGGAGTAATAGTTAGCAACAACACATGACAAGTTGTGATTGACAAAAACATCTAGCAATTAGCATGACAAGAGAATGACCAAGACAACGGCTTGCAGCTAATGGTTGAGATCTAGCAAAATGTACATGCATCCATAAGCGCTTGATTTTAGGGTTAGGTACTCGTGCATGTGAAAACAAACTCGAGAACATGTACAACTGCGAAAACTAATAAAATTGTTTGCTAAGTGTTTGTAGCTGCTTCTGTTAATAAAATAACTTGAGTCTTTTGTAGCTTTGTGCAGAGCACATGGATCATATTTTGGCATGATTTCTTGCAGATGCACATGTTCCAACATGATGCACATCTTTGAAAATTTTGGATCCACAAATACCTAAACCCTAAACACATAACTCGCCCTTGCATGTACAAAATATTCCCACATAAGTTAGAACTTGGCCAGATTGTGTGTTTCTTGTGCTACTTTTTATCCTGACATAGCAATAGTCGTTCGGCTTTTCTTCAACCAGGGTGGCTGGCGGCACCCTAATACTCCCTCTGTATCAAAATGTAAGATATTTTAGCATTTTGCTTTCCATCTTCTAGACATGGAAAGAAAAAGGCTAAAACATCTTACATTTTGATACAGAGGGAGTAGAATACAAGATGTTTAGGGTGTTTTGTATTTTTCATTACGTTGGCTCATTCATGTTGCCACATAGCGTGACCCTTGAGATGTAAACTCTAATAGTTATCCGTTGAAAACTATGCAATAAAATAGGATGTATGCATCACTCTGATGCACATGCTGGGGATACATCCTAATTTCGGAGACAAAAACAAGAGAGCTTCTAAGAAGGCATGGTGTGCTACATGCTACTTTGCTTGACTCACATGTCTAACATACTAATATATATCACACGAGTAAAATACTCTCACGACGTTAAGATTGACCACATTTCAGTGATATGAGATTAGCGGCTCATTATTCTACATGCGTGTAAAGTGCTTGTAGGAACGGTGATGTTTTTAGAGTAACTGGTTTGATGTGAAAGTTATGGCTTGGTCTAAAACAAGTTATACATATTCTTTCTATCATACTTAACTAGTCCATGAAATTTCTGCCTTTGATGTGAAAGTTATGGCTTGGTCTAAAACAAGTTACCGGTGGGCCCATGGTGGCGCGCGACCTCCGTAAGACGACCTACTTCCAGTGGGCCGGCTAGAGCAAGAGGCTAGGTCGACTACCCACGGGAGCAGGAGACCTACCATTACACTGCGCCAAGAGCCTTTGGAGTAGACGGCAAATCGACGCCTATTGGGTCTAGTTAGGACTCTTGTATCAAACATACTTTTCATACTTGTAGCCCTAGTGTACCTACCCGTATAAAGATGACAATGCACCTTGAGAACCAAGCTAGAAACAATTGATACGTCCGATCTGTAAGCTTATACACAAACACCAATACCAGACAAGCAGAAGTAGGACATACCTCCACCGCGAGGGTCGAACCTTAGTATCGTATGTGTCAATCCCGCTCCCAGAAGTCCATCGTTTTACTTGCTCCGTCTCGATCCTTAATAAGCCACCTATGATGGCTAGTTCCGTGACGTAATGACACACGTGCTCCCATGTTATAGATAAAATTATGTTGAACTCAGGACATGTCATCAAATTTTTGAGTACGACGTTGTTGTGGCATATTTAATGGACCATATATCTAATATAAGCCTACTGTTGTTATCGAAACAATGTGAGAGTAGGGAGTGTATCATGAGCAATGTGGTCACATGAGGAAGTAGTGGGTAGGGACGGGGGTGTGTACGGCGGTCTTATGCTGGAGGTCATCACACCCTATGTAAATATGTTCGGACGCCTCAGTGAAGCACGGCATACTCGTATGCTATGGAAGTGCAAATGGGGCTTGGAAACCTCCTCAACATCGGTATCACACCTCCTCAACATCGGTATGAGTGATAAGAAACTCCTCAGGTCCAAAACTAGAGCTTCACGGACAAGTATTGGAGCTCTAGCCCGCTCCCCTTATGTATTGAGTTTTTCTAGATGCTTCTTGTATTGAGTTTGATGCGAATGAGGTACCACACCTTGGAGACTGATGCATGTAAAATGCATACATGAACTTTGCATTATAATACCCATATTTCAGTCATATTTGCATCATATAAGGGTTATATCATTGTTTTATAATGATTTTGGGAAGATTACATAGTTTTCCTATTTTTCTGAAATTAACCCTGTACTGGCAGAAAACCCTATTTTCTATATTTTGATGTTTCAGGGACCCAAACGACGTCAAAATGACCTGAAAATTTACGAGCATCAGTTTTTGGAAGGAACAAAGCGTAGGAGCGAAGGAAGCAAACAAACGGAGGCCCGAGGGCCAGAAGAGGGTGGCCCACGCGGCCAGATTCCTTGGCCGCGTGGGACCCACCATCTGGGGCCTCGAGGCTCCGTTGTCGTCAATCTTTTCTCTAGAACCTTCGTCTTGACCTAAAACCGACTATAAAAATAGTCCCCGACGCCCTTCGGAGGGGAGGCCGCCGAAAACACAGAAACACCGAAACAGAGATCTGGAGCTGCAGATTTGAGGGGGAAAACTCCGGCAGAGCGCTGCCGGCATGGTCTCCATCTCCCCCAACGACATCTCCACCGTCTCCATGATGAAGAGGGAGTAGTCCACCCCTGGACTATGGGTTTGTGGAAGTAACTTATGTATCTCTCCTCTCTCTTGAGCTTCACTAATTAGCACCGTATGAGCTGCCGAACATGATTACGGTCATCTATGTAATTCTTTTGTGGTGGATCTCTTTATGAGTTAATATATGTTTGAGATTGCAATTGTTTTGTTTCAGTTATGAAAGTAGATGCATATTATGTACCCCGTTCTTGTATACTTGTTTTGATCAAGCATGTTTATGAGAGCGTGTGTGGGGGGAACATGTGCATTAGTTGGAGTAATGAGGGGGTGGCTAGTGCAGTGAAAGTGAGAGAAGTTCCGCGATCCACTTGGGTATTTTTACCTTACTTTGTTGCCTCACTAGGGATAAAGAAAAATACCATGCTACCGGAGGTGTGGGTGTGACCATTGCCACTTCTCCATGACTAGATCTAGCATGTTCTTATTTTAACTTCATGTCATAAGACTTAAAGCTATACTCTGATTTATCTTAATTACTGGGGTGTTAAGATTTAGTTCACATCTTGGTGGAGTATAAGAGAGATTAATAAACAAAAGATCTCTATGTTCGGACGTGATGCCCATATAATTAGTAACTTGTCATGAAACCTTTTTGTTGCAATCTCATATGTCAATTCTAGTGTTCCATTATCTACCACTTTATTAAAGAGAGAGTGCATTTGTGAAACCATGAACCCCGGTCCATTTTTAATCATAAGAAACACCTTTCCAACAACTTATAAGTATTTTCCATTTTCTGCCATTTAAAAATACGAAAATACAAAAACACTTTTATATCTTACATTCACAATACAAAACCCAAAATATCATCCATCATTGTTTCCATCATCCTTGCACATTTATTTATCATCATTGCATATTTATTTCTTGTTTGCATTTGTTATATTTTCATATCATTCTCACACCTTGTGATTGACAACCACTTGGTGAGGTTGAGGGCACAAAACAGTTTACTCTGTTTTGCAGATTTTCAAGAGAAGGATAAGAAGATAAATCTTTCACTACTGATTCTTCGAGAGTTCGATATTAAACCCTCGAGTCACCCCTCGTGGGGAAACCGTCTTTCCTATACTACACACTCTGCGCTTGGAGTCTCAACCTAATCTAAGTTCAAGGCCATCAGAGACTTATATAGGCGAGAAGTTATTGACAAAAGAATAAAGTCTATCGGAAAATCCACTTTGGCTTTGCAGGAGCATATGCTCCCATTGCCAAAAAAAACATATTTTAAAATGTCAAAAAATTGTGAAAAGAATTTATGGTGTACATCGAGACATTCAATGTTCGCACGTAAAGTTTCGCGAAAAAAGATTTTTTTATAGCCAGTGTAAAAAGGCAAAAAGTCGGAAATTCATTTTGAAGCACCGAAAATTGTGTTTTTTACACCACCCACAGAAAATATCTTTTCTTCATGAAAGTTTATGGATTTTTTAATATATTTTTGAAATTCTTTTAGAATGCATTTTCCAAAATAGGTGGGTCTAATCCTATGAGGCAAAACAACGCCTCTAAAGATAGCCCCCTAGTCATGTGATGACGTGGATCAAACGTTCGCTGGGAGACCCCAAGAGGAAGGTATGATGCAACAAAGCAGCAATTTCCCTTGATTACAAAACCAAGGTTATCGAACCATTAGGACTTGGAGAAGGCTTAGCAAGGTGTCAACGGTGCCAGAAAAGAGGTGTTGCCGGCGTGCTGACGTGGACCTGCATACAACCACAAACAAACTACTTTGCCCCAACGAAACAGAGAGGTTGTCAATCTCTCCGGCTTGCTAAACACAAATAATTAAATGTGTGGATGTAAAATATGATGAGAGTGAAATATGACCAGCGAGCAAATGATGATGAACAGCTATGAAAACGGTTGTAAGCAATGTAGGAAAATAGGACCGGAATCCACAGTTCACTAGAGGTGTCTCTCCAAAAGATATACATGATGGGTAAACAAATTACAGCATGGCAATTGACAGAATTGTGGGCGCACAACAATGCTATCATAAAACAATATAGTTCACCGTTTCATCTAATATGGGCATTACGTCAAAATACATAGACCGTCTTCCAACTTCATCTATGACTAATAATGCACCTTGGGATCACTATCCAGCATGTCACCCAAAAGTATTAAGTTGCAAGAAACAGATCATTGCAATAAGCAAAGTGCATAATGTAAGCAATGTAAATAACACAAGGAAATCACACCGCTATTTTCTCCCTAGTGGCAACAGCACATCTGAAAGGACACGGATGTCGCCTAGAGGGGGGGGGGGGGGTGAATAGGCGATTTAAAATTATTACGGTTAAGTCTTGAATAAATGCGGAATAAAACTAACGTTTAATTTATCAAGCCAAAACCTAAACTAGCTAGGTTTACCTATGTGCACCAACAACTTATGCTAAGCAATATAATCGACTAGGTGATAGCAAGATATATAACTTCAAGCTCAATGGCTATCACAAAGTAAGTAGCATAAGTAAGAAGCTTGGGTATAGAAATACCGAGGCACTTGGAGACGATGATTTATCCCGAAGTTCACTTCCCAATGGAAGCTAATCTCCGTTGGAGCGGCGCGGTGTTCACCAATGTGAAACACCGAGTAGCCTTGATATGGCACACCGTATCTCCGTTGTGTCTTACCACCGATGTGGCGAGGCACTTGTCACTATGTTGTCGTTGAGGTTGACAACTAGAACCTTTACAAGGATGAAGCACACTCCACAAGTTGGAGGGTCTTCACCAAATGCACCGAGCCGCCAAGACTTGATGCTTCAAGGCCGGGGCACACACCACAACTCAATTGGTGGCTCCCGACAATGTCTTCGTAGCTACCAAAGCTCCGAGACCAACAAGGTTGGGCCACCCTCCACAACCAAATTGGAGGCTCCCAACAAATCCCGTAAGCCACCAAGACTCCGAGAAATCAAACCGTCTAGGGTACCAACGTGCCCTAGAGGAACAAGCTCTAGGGCACCAAAGCACCCAAGAGTAACAAGATTCTCAACTTCACTTTCCACGAATCACCGTGGAGAACTCAAACCGATGCAATGGCAAGAATCCAACCAAAGCAACTAATGCTTGCGAGGGATTTGATAGGAAGAACAAAGGAGAAACACAAAGAAACTCCAAAGATCTAGATCCAAAGTGTTCCCCTCACTTAGAGGAGAAATCAATCGGTGGAAACGTGGATCTAAACCTCCTCTCTCTTTTCCTCAAAAACTAGAAAGAACTATTGGAGGGATTGAGAGATAGCAAAGCTCAAAGGGATGGCAACAATGGAGGAAAATGAGCTCAAGAGTTGGGCAAAAGGTTAAGTTCATTTGGGGAAGAAACCCCTTAAATAGGAAGGGTAAAATTCTGCCCGTTGAAGGCAAAAGGCACGAGGCCGGCCAAGCTGGCCAAATGGCTAGCCAAATGGCTGGCCAGGGCGTTGCGTAGCCCGGCCATGATGGTCGCCCCCCTACAGAGGAGCCCCGGCCATTTGCCCAGCCAGGCCGGCCAAGTGGCTGGCCAAGTTCTTTCCCCTTTTTCTCTTTCTTTCTTTTCTTTTCTTTTTCTGTCTAGAAAACGTCCGATACTGGAAATGCAATAACTTTTGTATCCGGACTCCGTTTTTGATAATCTTGGACTCGTTGGAATCACCACAACAAGCACTACAAGATTATGCAGAAAAACATCATAGTCCAACAATATATTATAATAACAAATGAGGAAAGGTTAAACCTCTTTCTTGCAAACCGGAAATGCAATATCTTCCACATACGAACTCCGTTTTCGATAATCTTGGACTCGTTGGAATCGTCACAACGAGCACTACAAGATTATGCAGAGAAACATCATTGTTCAAAAGGATATGGTAAAACCAAAATATGAAAGGTAAAACCTTTCTATTGAAAACCGGAAAACCATATCTTTTGCAAATGAAGTCCGAATGAAGTGAAACCAACTTTGTTGGAAAGAGGACGACAAATGCTACCCACTAACAAGTGAAAATATTGAAACCAAGCAAGGGAGATTTTGCTACTAAACGGAAGAGTGAAACCTTCCGCATAGATGGACCGGCAAAATCTCCGACACCGAAAACTCAATAGGGAACACATATGAAAACCGTTTTCGGTGACCTTGGCCTTGTCATGACAAGCACGACAAGCACCAATACCACACCACGATAAGAGCCAAATAGGAACCAATAAAGATGATGCCAAGGATGCAAAGGTTTGAGCTCTCTACGACCGATACGCTAAAGCTCACTTGAGAGCCCCTCTTGATAGTACGGTTACCTATCTAAAAACCCGGTCTCCCAACTACACCGTGAGACCGGTGAAATAGAAACCCTATCAAGATCATACCTTTTCCTTGCGCATTCCACTTGAGCTAGATGATGACGATCTTGATCTACTCTCAAGTGGATCACCTTTCTTGATTTTGCTCCGCTTGGTGAAGACTCGCATATTGCTCCCCCATACACCAAGATGGGAGAGGCACTCTTCGACATATCTTCACTTGGCCTTTATCTTGTATGTTGATCAACTTGCACTTAGCCTTGATCAACATATAATCTTCTTCTTTTAGCCTTGACTCCAACATATGGAGTTCAAGCATTCCTTATGGACCAACACTACAAATATAACTCAAAGCACACATTAGTCCATAGAGATTGTCATTAATTACCAAAACAACACATGGGGGCAACCATGCTCTTTCAATCTCCCCCATTTTGGTAATTGATGACAATCCCTTTTTAGAGGGTTTATATAATGAATTAAGCAACCTTGCAAGACAAGGATGCATGAGCATGAGAGGCAAATGCTTAAGAGCCAACCGAAAGCATAAAACCAAATTCCCTTAAACCCTCTAAAACTTCTCCCCCATTGGCATCGATTGCCGAAATGGGAAGAAAAATTTAGAAGGCCAATATAATATGAGTTCCTCCACAAGGTATGCATTTCTCAAGATATGAGTGAAATCAAATGCACATATTCATTGACGAATAATAGTGGAAATCAAACTATATTGAGGATCCAAAGATTGCAAAAGGATGAAATCATTCTAAACATCTCCACAAAGGAGAAAAGCAATCAAGAAGATCCTAACCGAGAATTCTAAATAAAAATAGAGAAGCTCCCCAATGTTCATACACTATTGAGGAGTGCACAAATATGGAATCCTCACTCCCCCAAAATCATCTAGAACACTCACCAAGTGCAAGGATGTAAAAATTAAAGCAAAACAAAGCACTTGCACAAAAGATGTGGTTGAGCCATAAGGAGATACCAATTAAAAGAAATTATCAATAAAGGCCCAACCAAGAGTATGTGTGTGTGACAAGACAATTAGTTTGGTAAGACACATAGTCTTAACCAAATGGAGATAAGTTATACATCAAGTATTGACACACACAACTTACAAAGAAGATTTTTTTAAAAAAATATGTTCACAAGCTCAAAGATACCAATTGGAAATTAAAACCAATCGAAAAAAAAGAGCTAGTGAGAACATTTTAGCCAACAAAATCAACATACTCACCGTGATGAGCATGAAGAGAAGAATCTTCAATACAATGTGAGTGCGCAAAGATGCAAATAGAAATAAGACAAGCACTCACGAGACAAACTTGGAGCCACCAAAGAATTATAGATAAAAGACAAGGTGGCTTGAAAGAAAGTAGGATACCAAATAAAAGGTGACCTCTCTCATATGTATAGGTTTCTAAGTTGACAAATCGATATTCATCGACAAAGAAACTTGCACATATGAAATGGTCGAAGAAAGAAGACCATGGTAACCAAACGGAAGTCATGAATATACAAAAAGAGATTATTGCTTAAAAGCATAGCACATAGCTCAAATTTATCTCATTGTATATAAATGAACTTCAAGCACATCAAATGCATCACACATATCACTAAGGGAACAAGAGATAGTGGAAATGCTTTGAGATAGGCAACAAGTATCACAAAGAAATAATACCAATTGAAGGAAGGTTTTTGCAATTTCATCACAAATATCACAAAGATATACCAAGTGAAGGAAATAATCCAAAACCACAACAATTGCACATTGAAGTTTTCATGCCAAGAGGCAACCTACACAAGGTTGAATACAAGAAAGATATGCATGGGATAGATACTTGTTACCGATATAGCATTGGTGATGATGAAGATGAGAATTTTGTTTATCATCAAAGCTTGACTCCAATAATCACATGGTGAGAACACCTTCCTTATGAATGAGGCAAGCATCCAATACATCTCCATTGTACCTAAAACAAAATTCAAGTACAACATGGTTCCCAAACTCATTGGGTCCCATAGTAGTTAGATGAACTACAATACATAGGACATACTCCACATAAATATGTGCATATAGATGTGAAATTGAATTTCATGCACATCTTAGCCGATTTAGGATTCGGTGGAGTATACCCTATATATTGGTTCAAGAAAGACTAGCATGCCATAAAGTAAATATACTAGTAAATATGCATGCATGGACTTACTAGAACTAAACGAGATACAATATGGACAAAACACCAAGTAAACCAAGAAGAGAGCACACCAAAGTGTGTCACAAAGGTTGTCCAAATTATATCAAAATCCAAATCAACACATGATTGAGGAAAAATCAAATCAACATATGATTGATTCCAAAACACATCAACACATGAAGTGTGATATCAATAGGAATCAAATCAAACAACACATGAGAGATAAGACACCAATTGAAAAATAAGATACCGACTAGGAGACAAGATACCAAGAAGAGGATAATACTTGACCGGAATCAAGTAAAGTAAAATAAAGTAATGAGGTATCAAAATTCTCACAATAAATATCAATTGAAACAAATATCTATGGAGGAGATATTAAATTCCAATTAATACCAATTGAAGGTACCTAGGCAAGGCCAATGAGCATATAAGATGAAAGAAAGAGACATGCTCAAAGGATTTTCTCATTCTATAGGATAAACATAAAACAAGAAATGAGAAAGCAAGACTCCCAAGAGAGAGCAATGTTACACTAAATAAACCAAACACCCTCTACACTTTTCATGATGGCACAAAGCATCAAGAGGAAAGATTTGTCTTCCATAAACACATATGATAGAAATCAAATGCCAATTGAAAGGATCAAATATTGATAGATAGGATAGTGTTCTAAATAAAAGGA
Source organism: Puccinellia tenuiflora (assembly GCA_012064385.1). Taxonomy (NCBI): domain Eukaryota; kingdom Viridiplantae; phylum Streptophyta; class Magnoliopsida; order Poales; family Poaceae; genus Puccinellia; species Puccinellia tenuiflora. The sequence goes on along the minus strand of QRDG01000048.1, from coordinate 2,404,730 downwards.
ATGCTCCCCCGAGATTCATGCATTATTTTTTATATTTGCATTTGAATACAAAATGCACGCACAAGGGATCATTACTCTTCATATTTTATTTACAACACTAAACACTACCAATTTAAATTTAGGATCCATGCAAGAGGCAAGGAAGGCAATGGGAGTCAAAATAAATATTTTGGCAAGAGATGGAGCAACTAAAAGCCAATGCCAATGTAAGGATAATCAAAAATATTCTATCACAAACATAAATATGGATTGTCCAAGGACAATGACCATTTGGAATTATTTTCCCGGTGATAGAGGTATCCAAGAATATCCTCACAAGATAAAACATATGGCAAGAGATAGGAAATAAAACACCATATTTTAATAAAGTTTGTTGGTAGTTCCAACTATTCAAACCAACCGGCAAGGCCATGGTTAGAATAATATGGAACAAATGGTTTCTCAACTAATGTATGGAAATGCATATTAGATAAAAACCACACCAAGCAAACTCACACAAACAAGAGCCAAAGGATAGCTAATAAAGCAAATTGGAACTTGTTCGAGCTAATATGCCACATAGGAATAAGATAATTTACAATATCAAATCTAAGTGGCAAACCTCAAATGTTCACATTTTGTAGGATTGTAATATGCACATAGCTTATTACTCCCCCATAATGTGATAATTCATTTTATCTAAGCAAGAGGCAAATAAAATCAACTAGAGATAATTAGTGGACATTATAGAATTTGAATTTCTCATGAGCATGACACACCACATAGTTACTAGATAATCTTGATATATCAATACTAGGTGGTGTTCCTCATATACACACATTTTTAGGTTAGTGAAGTGCACAAAGCATATCACTCCCCAAAAATGGGATAGTCCATTAATCTCTCAAAAGAAGCCCATTGAAATCAACACAAGATCCAATAAGGACACAACACAAAGTTTACACATATATGGAGCGCACATTAACATACACAAACTTGATTGCTCAAGGTAAGTAATAAGCACAACATATACAAGCACATGCTAGGAACAAAACTAACACATGCTAGGGAGCAAGCAACTTTCAATGTATACATAATTTAAATACAAGTTACCGCAAGAAGGAGCATTGGATATGAGATAGATATGTGATAATCCAATTGACTTGGCTTGATGAGATATAACCATGAAGATCCCTTAATTCTTCAAATGATAGCCAAGTCACCAATGTCCTCCATCACAACCTATTGATCAAGTTTGAGCTTGTTGGTCCCCAACCAAGTTGGGTCCTAAGAGGTTAGTCACAATAGGCTTGGCAACCCAAATGGTTCTTTTCTTGACACCACTTTGAGTCCCCACATATTTGGCAAACACATTGCCAACCCTATCCTTCCTAAGAGAATAAACATCATCAATTATTATGGGGTTGGATAGAGTACCATTAGTGCATGAAGAAGCCAAGTGGCCCTTCTCACGGCATAAGTAGCAATATCGACTCTTTTCTTTCTTCTTAATAGGCTCCTCAACTTGAGGAGCAATGACTTGAGTCTTCTTAGGAGGTGGCCTTTGTTCAACCCGAGGTTGAGCATGAGATTGAACAATAGGCCGCTTCCCTAATTGCTTCTCACTAAGAGGCTTCTTCTTCATTGGGCAATCCCTAACATGATGCCCTTCAACTTTGCACTTGAAGCAAACAATCTTGGCCGAGTGATTGACTTGTTCTTGGCCCTTCTTATTGCTACTCTTGGACTTGTTCTTGATATTGGAGTTGAATCCAAGTCCACTCTTGTCATTGGGGACTTTTGCACACTCAACATGTTGTCAAATGTGGCCTTCCCTTTATGACCCTTCTCCACATCTTTCTTCAAAGAAGTGGCTTGTGCCTTGTGCTCTTTAGTCTTCCCTACAAGGTTAGTAGCTACACAAGTACTAGTGGAAGTTGAAGCTTCATTGTTAGAGCAACTAGGCACAAAATGTAATTCAACATATGATTTACCACTAGTGTGAGATGAAGAATTACAAGGACTAGCACATGGCATTGTAGCAATTTTAGTAGAAGTTGTGCCATTGTCCACATGAGGCTCACTAGATAATACCTTGGTAGCATTAGCCTCATGAGCTAACTTTAGCTTATCATGAGATACGAGAAGATCTTCATGAGAGCTCGAGAGCTTCTCATGGCTTTCTTCCAATATCTCATAATTGCTAGTTAGCAATTTAAGTTGAGCCCTTAGCTCAACATTCTCCTTTAAAATGGATGCTTCACAAGAAATAGAGTTAGTAGCATAAGCATCAACATTAATAGCAATGGGAGAACAAGTAGGAAGCTCTTTTAGTAATTGAGCTTGGAGTTGATCATGAGACTTAGTGAGATGTGCAAGAGAATCTTCCAAGGACTTGACATCCTTTTCAAATTTCACATTAGCCTCAAGGAGTCTAACAATTTCAACAACAAGCTCATCATTTTTTATTTTAAAACCATTAGCCACCTTGAGAGCTCTATCATGGGTTTCATTTGCTTTAGATAACTCTAGAGTAAATGTCTCCTCAAGAGATTTCTTGGTGGTTTGTTCTTCTTCTAGAGCTTCCTCAAGATCCGCAATCGTGTTCGCATAATCACGTTCGCGGCTAAGACTTTCATTTTCACGAGCTTCCAAATTTTCAATAGTAAGCCCTCGCTCAACAAGGGTGCTCATGATTTCATGTAGGTTCTCACAAGCATTTTCATTCTTTGAAAGAGCATCAAGAACCATTAGACCTTTCTTATTAAAGTAAGCATCATCTTCTTCATCATCATTATTATTGTCATGATCATCACTACTTGACGATTTAGAAGATATGCAAGGACTATTAACACAAGCATGTGAAACATTTATAGTTCTAGATGTGTTTAAGTCCAAAGATAAATCATTGCAATAAGATAGAGATGAAATATCATCTATAGGAAGCTCACTATCATCATTGCAAAATTTATCCCTACTCACCATTGCATTATTTTGTGGCTTGCCACATGTAGGTGAGGTAGAAGAAGTTGAGAACTCATTACGCCCAGAGGTGGGGGGAGAACAATCATTCTCACTATCAATGGACACACCATAATTGTCTGGAAGCTTGGTCCATAGCTCATGAGCATTCCGATAAGGAGAAACCGACAAAGCAACTGCATTTCTCAAAGACATGAAAACCACTTTAGAAGCTTGAGCATCTAGATAAGAGTTTTCCTCATCCTTTAGAGGAGAAAAACCCATATCTAGAATTTGCTCTATATATGGATTAATGTCCCTAAAATAATTTAGCATGCGATTTCTCCAATCATTATAATTAGTGCCATCGAATATTAAAGAGGCATTGTGCACTAAACCACTAGACGACATCTTTACTCTCTAGGCCGTGAAGCCCTATAAAGAGAGAACCCGCTCTGATACCAATTGAAAGGACACGGATGTCGCCTAGAGGGGGGGGGGGTGAATAGGCGATTTAAAATTATTACGGTTAAGTCTTGAATAAATGCGGAATAAAACTAACGTTTAATTTATCAAGCCAAAACCTAAACTAGCTAGGTTTACCTATGTGCACCAACAACTTATGCTAAGCAATATAATCGACTAGGTGATAGCAAGATATATAACTTCAAGCTCAATGGCTATCACAAAGTAAGTAGCATAAGTAAGAAGCTTGGGTATAGAAATACCGAGGCACTTGGAGACGATGATTTATCCCGAAGTTCACTTCCCAATGGAAGCTAATCTCCGTTGGAGCGGCGCGGTGTTCACCAATGTGAAACACCGAGTAGCCTTGATATGGCACACCGTATCTCCGTTGTGTCTTACCACCGATGTGGCGAGGCACTTGTCACTATGTTGTCGTTGAGGTTGACAACTAGAACCTTTACAAGGATGAAGCACACTCCACAAGTTGGAGGGTCTTCACCAAATGCACCGAGCCGCCAAGACTTGATGCTTCAAGGCCGGGGCACACACCACAACTCAATTGGTGGCTCCCGACAATGTCTTCGTAGCTACCAAAGCTCCGAGACCAACAAGGTTGGGCCACCCTCCACAACCAAATTGGAGGCTCCCAACAAATCCCGTAAGCCACCAAGACTCCGAGAAATCAAACCGTCTAGGGTACCAACGTGCCCTAGAGGAACAAGCTCTAGGGCACCAAAGCACCCAAGAGTAACAAGATTCTCAACTTCACTTTCCACGAATCACCGTGGAGAACTCAAACCGATGCAATGGCAAGAACACACTAAGTGGTCAAGTTCTTCCACCCCGAATCCAACCAAAGCAACTAATGCTTGGGAGGGATTTGAGAGGAAGAACAAAGGAGAAACACAAAGAAACTCCAAAGATCTAGATCCAAAGTGTTCCCCTCACTTAGAGGAGAAATCAATCGGTGGAAACGTGGATCTAGACCTCCTCTCTCTTTTTCTCAAAAACTAGCAAGAACTATTGGAGGGATTGAGAGATAGCAAAGCTCAAAGGGATGGCAACAATGGAGGAAAATGAGCTCAAGAGTTGGGCAAAAGGTTAAGTTCATTTGGGAAGAAACCCCTTAAATAGGAAGGGTAAAATTCTGCCCGTTGAAGGCAAAAGGCACGAGGCCGGCTGATGTAGCCCCACACGTGGACAACACCATGGACACCATGCCAAATGGCCCAATGACAAGATCAAGAGTCAAGGCTCTTCATGAAAAGGTGACCTCGCTCCTCTCGATGTGTGATCTTGACCTTCCTTTGAATGGGTTGCTACTTCATGCCGGTACCTTGTGCGTACTCAGGATCCACCCAGTTGATGGCCCACCATGGAGTCAAGGAGATGACCAAGAGAAGGTCCAAGACGATGGAGAAGGTGGACCAGAGGAGACCCAAGAAGATGGACAAGAAGAGGAGGGAAGGAGCGAAGACTGGGTGGCCGGCCTCCCAGCCGGCCTAGGCCGGCCTCCAGGCCGGGCACCAACCCGAAGCCGCCGGCCTCCCAGCCGGCCCAGGCCGGCCTCCAGGCCGGGCACCCACCCGAAGCCGCCGGCCTCCACACCGGCCCAGGCCGGCCCTCAGGCCGGGCCACCTCCCGACGCCGCCGGCCCACGCGCCGGCCTCCCAGCCGGCCTCCAGGCCGGCCTAGGCCGGCCCCCAGGCCGGTCACCCACCTGAGCCGGCCGGCCTCCAGGCCGGCCTAGGCCGGCCCCCAGGCCGGTTCCCCGCCAGAGCCAGCCGGCCTCCAGGCCGGCCTAGGCCGGCCCCCAGGCCGGTTCCCCGCCTTTCCTGCCCCGTTTTGTAATAGACTATAAATAGCCTTCCACTTTCCCCATTTCCGGGCAGACTGAATCTGAGACTTGTGAGAGCTATGCTCCTCCTCCCTCGTAGCTAGGGTGCCTCGTTGAGGTAGATCTTGTTGTTGCTACTCTTTCACTGCGGTGTCTCTAGTAGTGCAAACCAATCTTTCACTGCGGTGATTCTATTGGATCGGTGGACCGGCCGGTAAGAGCAATCGGTTTCAACAAGAGTAAGTTTGGCTTTGATTCTTCGATCCAAAGGCTACCTTTTTGAGGGTTTGTTGTTGGGTGGAGTTCTTAGCAGGATTTGCTAGTTATCCTTGTGTTTTGCCCACGAATCTCCCTCGTTTCCCCTCGTGTTCTTCGTGTTCATCCCCGTTTCCCCCTCAAATCCGTGAAGATCGGGCCTAGCCCTACATCATTTGGTATCAAGAGCAAGGGTTTCCACGGATTTGGATCGTGTTTCCACCGTTTATTAGCCATTTCTCCACCAAAATTTTTCTTTCCCATACCAATTTCGAAAATTCCAAAAAAAAAAATAGCCCATATGGATTTCGTTCGATCTTTCGATTTGGTGAGCGATTTGTGGTTTTGATCCACGGATCTCGTGCTTAAGAACTTTTCCCCACTTTCCGTTGGTGTTTTCCGGAGGCCTTTTCCGCTCCAAGCCCAAGCGTGCCGCGCAATTCGTCGCCGGCGGTACTACCGTCCGAACGGCCGTTACTACCGCCCGCAATCGGTCATTACCGCCCGTTCGGCCGGTGCTACCGCCGCACGACTATTCACCGACTTCATCTTCGTGTCGCTTCATCGCTACCTCGACGACATCAAAGGTATAGCTTCCGACACATCCCTTTCCATTTCGCGAAACTTTTTCCTAGGAGCTAGCTCTTCATAGTGTGAGCATTGCACTTGTGTGACACCAAGTAACCATATCATAATCTTGTGAGCATCTAGTTGTAACGGACTCGGCTCGGGCAAAAGCATAAAAGCAAAAGAGAAATAGAAAAGATTCAAAAAAAAAAAAGAGAAAAGCCGAGCCGTGATCCTAGTTATCCTCAAGCTCCAATTATCAATAGAGAAATGGGTACACTTGTGCAAATCGGTTGCTCTTCCCATACACTTGAGCTAGTTGTCCTTCGAGAGGTGGTGCGGCACGAGCATAGTCTTCGTTAGGTCCAAGTTGCTCCTCCCTATAGTCGCACCATCCACGTTTGTCTCCACGTGTGAGTCTCTTTTGTTTCTCGGATTGTGTGGTTAGTCTCTTTTGTTTCGTGGTCTTTGTGGTTATCCTCCACTTCTTGCAATAGCCTTTTCGTTGGTTTCGTTTCGTTTCCTTGCCACTTTACCATACCCAAGCTCCTCATAAGTGTGTGTGTGGGTCGCTTTTGGATTGCTAATCAAACACTTTTACTCTTGTGACACCATTGTCTCGGACGGCAAGCCCACTTGTCCAATATTATCAACCAAAGGTAAGAGCGGTTTTTAGCCACCAAATTTTCCACATATCACTTGTGTTGTCTAATCATGGCTAGGGAAGAACAAGACACCGACTTCGGCAAACAAGCGGAGGCCCTTAGGCGGTACATTGACGACAACTTCCGTCGGTATGAGGAGCGCCATCAAGCCGCTCAATGTGAAAACAATGAGCGCTTCGCTCACATCCAAGAGCTCCTCGAACGAGATCGTCGACACTCTTCAAGGTCAAGTTCGCGAAGCTCTCGCCACTCCACCGCAAGAAGCCACGCACGGAGTGAGAATGATCAAGAGCATCGCCATCGCCAAGAGATACCTAATCAACAAGTGAACATGGATCCTCAACAACACCAAGACCAACATCGTCAAGAAGAGCCGCACCCCCAAGCGATCGTGCACCATCACCAACATCAAGATCGCCATCGACAAGAAATTCCAATTCCAAATGTTAATTTGGATCCCCCACACCGCCATGAGGACAATCGACATCATCGTCATGATCTCCCTCCACATCGAGCTCGCCGAGTGCCATTGGCCGACAATCATGTTGATATTGAAGATGACGAGGATTATGTTCCACACCACCATCCAAGGCATCGTCACCGAGACCGCCATCGCCACCATGATGATGATGATGAGGATGATCACAAGAACCGCTTCAATCCTCCCAAGCTCGTCATTCCTAAGTTCCACGGCACCAACGACCCGGAGGACTACATAGCATGGGAATCCAAGGTCTCCAAGCTATTTCGAGTTTACAAGGTGCCGCAAGACAAACGAGTTGACCTCGCATCCCTCGAGTTTGAAGGCTATGCGCAACTATGGTGGGAACAACTCCAAGCATCCTTTGAAGACCCAATAGACACATGGAATGACATGAAGAAGGAAATGCACAAGCGCTTTGTGCCACATCATTATGCACGCGATTTGTTCAAGAAGCTACAAGAACTCAAGCAAGGTATCAAGACGGTCGACGAGTACTACAAGGAGATGGAGTCCACTCTCTCCCGTGCACACATTGTAGAGTCCGAGGAACAATCAATGGCACGTTTCTTGAACGGCCTCACGTACCCCATCAAGAAGATAGTGGAATTCCAACCTTATGAGAACCTTGTTGAGCTCGTTCATCAAGCCATGAAGGCCGAGCGCCAAGTCGCCGAAGAGCTCAAGTATGTCAAGGCCAAGTCCTTCTTCGCCACTAGAGCTTCATCATCAACACAACCCATGACTCAAGTCCAAGCCAAGGCAATGCCAAAAGTTCTACACCGCAACCCACTACCACTTCCAAGAAGACGACGCCCTCACCACAAGCCGTCAAGTCATATATCACTTGCTACAAGTGTGGAGGTCAAGGGCACAAGTCATTTGAATGCACCAACAAGAAGGTGATGATAGTCAATGACAATGGAGACTATGAGTCCATGAGTGAAGATGAGTACCACGCATTGAACAAGGTGGCCACGATGCAAAGCTTGGATGAAGACGATGACTACATCTATTGTGATGGTGACCCCAACCCCACTCTAGTTGTCACTCGAGTCTTGACTACAATCAACCAAGGTGATGACGCTCAAAGATGCAACTTGTTCCAAACCAAGGCCGGCATCAACGGCAAATCAATCAAGGTAATCATTGATGGTGGGAGTTGTCACAACTTGGCAAGCAAGGAGCTATGTGAGAAACTCACCTTGACGTACAAGAAGCACCCCAATCCTTACCATGTGCAATGGCTTAGTGACTCCGGCACCGTGAAGATCCAACACACGGTTCAAGTATCCTTCAAGATTGGCTCTTATGAGGACACGGTGGATTGTGATGTGGTACCCATGTCGGTTTTCCACTTACTTCTTGGCCGCCCTTGGCAATTTGACAAAGCCGCTACTCATGATGGGCGCACCAACTACTATAGCTTCAAATGGAACAATAAGATCCTAGTGCTCCGCCCAATGACTCCAAGCCAAATCATCGCCGACAACGCCAAGACAATTGTAAGAGCGCAAGAAAAACAATCCCCTAGTGAGTTGAGTGGTGAGAGAGCGAACCACATTCACGTGAGTGAGAGCCACAAGCCACATATGAGTGAGAAGGGGAAAAGAGTGAGTCCCGGCGTAGTCTTGTTAGCCACCAAAAGTGAGATGAGAGAAGTGAGAGCAAACCCATCCACTTTCCACTTCGTGCTCTTATGCAAAGGAGATGGCAAAGACACTAACGACTTAACCCAAGTTCCTCTGTCTATGTTGTCTATTTTGCAGGAATTCAAAGATGTCTTTCCGGATGAGCTACCTCAAGGACTCCCTCCCCTACGTGGCATCGAGCATCGCATCGATCTCATTCCCGGCACCCCTCTACCCAATAGAGCGCCATACCGCACCAACCCCGAGGAGACAAAGGAGATCGAGCGCCAAATTCAAGAACTCCTCGCCAAGGGACATGTTCGTGAAAGCTTGAGTCCGTGCGCCGTTCCGGTCATCCTCGTCCCCAAGCAAGACGACACACTCCGAATGTGCATGGATTGCCGTCCCATCAACAATATCACGGTGAGGTATCGACATCCTATCCCACGACTTGATGACATGCTAGATGAGCTTAGTGGTGCCACTATTTTCTCCAAAATTGATTTAAAGAGTGGCTATCACCAAATCCGTATGCATGAAGGAGATGAATGGAAAACCGCATTTAAAACAAAACTTGGTCTTTATGAGTGGCTTGTCATGCCCTTTGGTCTTTCAAATGCTCCTTCAACATTTATGCGTCTTATGAATCACGTCTTGCGGACTTTCATTGGCAAGTTTGTGGTTGTCTACTTTGATGATATCCTTGTTTATAGCAAATCCTTGCATGAACATATCGACCATGTGAAGCAAGTTTTGTTGGCCCTTCGTAATGCTTCGCTTTTTGCCAATCTCAAGAAATGCACCTTTTGCACCGACAAGCTTGTATTCTTGGGTTATGTGGTTTCTTCAAAAGGGATTGAAGTAGACACCTCTAAGGTTGAGGCAATCACAAATTGGCCACCGCCAACTAATCTTGCTCAACTTCGTAGTGCTCTTGGTTTGTTTGGGTTTTATCGTCGCTTTGTGAAAGATTTTAGCACAATTGCTTGCCCCTTGAATGAGCTTACAAAAAAGAATGTACCCTTCATTTGGGGCAATGCTCAAGAATCGGCTTTCAATGAACTCAAGAAGAGATTGACCGAAGCTCCTTTACTTGCTTTACCGGATTTCTCCAAAACTTTCGAACTTGAGTGTGACGCTAGTGGCCTTGGCATCGGTGGCGTCCTCATGCAATGTGGCCGTCCCGTTGCCTATTATAGCGAAAAACTTGATGGTGCTCGCCTAAACTACCCAATTTACGACAAGGAACTCTATGCCTTAGTACGTGTTTTGGAAGTGTGGCAACACTACCTATGGCCCAAAGAGTTTGTTATCCATTCCGATCATGAATCTTTGAAATATTTGAAAACCCAAGCCAATTTGAACAAAAGGCATGCCAAATGGGTTGAATTCATCGAGTCTTTTCCCTATGTGGTGAAGTACAAAAAAGGCAAGGACAATATCGTTGCGGATGCTCTTTCCCGCAAGATGATCTTACTCACCCAACTTGAAATCAATGTTTTGGGTCTTGATGACCTTAAAGAACTCTATGCTTCCGATTCTTTCTTTGGTCCTATCCTTACCAAGTGCACAATTGACAAAGGTTGCGATGATTTCTACTTGCACAAGGGTTTCTTGTTTAAGGCTAACAAACTATGCATTCCCGAGTCCTCGCTCCGTTTGTTACTTCTACAGGAATCACATAGTGGAGGACTCATGGGACACTTTGGACGTGACAAGACACTCGCCATGCTATCTACACACTACTTTTGGCCACGGATGACGCGTGATGTGGAGCGCTTGGTGCGCCGTTGCCCAACTTGCCTCAAAGCTAAGTCCACTTTGAACTCTCATGGCCTTTATATGCCTTTACCAATACCACACACACCTTGGTCCGACATTAGCATGGATTTCGTCTTAGGATTACCTCGCACAAAGAATGGCAAAGATTCAATATTTGTTGTTGTCGATCGCTTCTCGAAAATGGCACACTTTATTCCTTGCAATAAGACCAACGATGCTTCACACATTGCAACTTTGTTCTTTAGGGAAATCGTTCGTCTACATGGAGTGCCGAAGACCATTGTTTCGGACCGCGATGTCAAGTTCACAAGCTACTTTTGGAAGGCATTGATGGCAAAGCTAGGAGTCAAGCTCCTCTTCTCCACCGCTTACCACCCACAAACCGACGGCCAAACCGAGGTGGTGAATCGAAGCTTATCAACTCTCCTTCGCGCATTAATCAAGCCAAACATCAAGGGTTGGGAGGAATGCATACCGCACGCCGAGTTCGCCTACAACCGTGCCTTCCACCGGGCGACCAAGCGAAGCCCGTTTGAGGTTGTCTATGGGTTCAACCCCAACACCGCCCTAGACATCCTACCACTTCCTCTACACGAGCGCACCGACATGGACGTCGACAAAAGAGCCGACTACATGAAGACATTACATGAGTCAACACGAGCAACTCTAGAGGAGCACACAAAGCGCCAAGCCACCAAGATCAACAAGTTGAAGAGGCCCATGGTATTCGAAGAAGGAGACCTTGTGTGGCTACACCTCCGCAAGGACCGTTTTCCGGATGAAAGGAAATCCAAGCTTGCTCCTCGCGGTGATGGGCCATTCAAAGTGCTCAAGCGCATCAACGACAACGCATACAAGATCGACATACCAACCTCAAAGTACTTGGTGCATGACACGTTCAACGTCGCCGACCTATCCCCTTTCCACGGAGATGCAAGCGTTCAAGAGGATGACGAGTCGAAGACGACTCTTTCCGAAGGGGGGGGAGATGATGTAGCCCCACACGTGGACAACACCATGGACACCATGCCAAATGGCCCAATGACAAGATCAAGAGTCAAGGCTCTTCATGAAAAGGTGACCTCGCTCCTCTCGATGTGTGATCTTGACCTTCCTTTGAATGGGTTGCTACTTCATGCCGGTACCTTGTGCGTACTCAGGATCCACCCAGTTGATGGCCCACCATGGAGTCAAGGAGATGACCAAGAGAAGGTCCAAGACGATGGAGAAGGTGGACCAGAGGAGACCCAAGAAGATGGACAAGAAGAGGAGGGAAGGAGCGAAGACTGGGTGGCCGGCCTCCCAGCCGGCCTAGGCCGGCCTCCAGGCCGGGCACCAACCCGAAGCCGCCGGCCTCCCAGCCGGCCCAGGCCGGCCTCCAGGCCAGGCACCCACCCGAAGCCGCCGGCCTCCACACCGGCCCAGGCCGGCCCTCAGGCCGGGCCACCTCCCGACGCCGCCGGCCCACGCGCCGGCCTCCCAGCCGGCCTCCAGGCCGGCCTAGGCCGGCCCCCAGGCCGGTCACCCACCTGAGCCGGCCGGCCCCCAGGCCGGTTCCCCGCCAGAGCCAGCCGGCCTCCAGGCCGGCCTAGGCCGGCCCCCAGGCCGGTTCCCCGCCTTTCCTGCCCCGTTTTGTAATAGACTATAAATAGCCTTCCACTTTCCCCATTTCCGGGCAGACTGAATCTGAGACTTGTGAGAGCTATGCTCCTCCTCCCTCGTAGCTAGGGTGCCTCGTTGAGGTAGATCTTGTTGTTGCTACTCTTTCACTGCGGTGTCTCTAGTAGTGCAAACCAATCTTTCACTGCGGTGATTCTATTGGATCGGTGGACCGGCCGGTAAGAGCAATCGGTTTCAACAAGAGTAAGTTTGGCTTTGATTCTTCGATCCAAAGGCTACCTTTTTGAGGGTTTGTTGTTGGGTGGAGTTCTTAGCAGGATTTGCTAGTTATCCTTGTGTTTTGCCCACGAATCTCCCTCGTTTTCCCCTCGTGTTCTTCGTGTTCATCCCCGTTTCCCCCTCAAATCCGTGAAGATCGGGCCTAGCCCTACATCACCGGCCAAGCTGGCCAAATGGCTGACCAAATGGCTGGCCAGGGCGTTGGGTAGCCCAGCCATGATGGACGCCCCCCTACAGAGGAGCCCCGGCCATTTGCCCAGCCAGGCCGGCCAAGTGGCTGGCCAGGTTCTTTCCCCTTTTTTTCTTTCTTTCTTTTCTTTTCTTTTTCTGTCTAGAAAACGTCCGATACCGGAAATGCAATAACTTTTGTATCCGGACTCCGTTTTTGATAATCTTGGACTCGTTGGAATCACCACAACAAGCACTACAAGATTATGCAGAAAAACATCATAGTCCAACAATATATTATAATAACAAATGAGGAAAGGTTAAACCTCTTTCTTGCAAACCGGAAATGCAATATCTTCCACATACGAACTCCGTTTTCGATAATCTTGGACTCGTTGGAATCGTCACAACGAGCACTACAAGATTATGCAGAGAAACATCATTGTTCAAAAGGATATGGTAAACCCAAAATATGAAAGGTAAAACCTTTCTATTGAAAACCGGAAAACCATATCTTTTGCAAATGAAGTCCGAATGAAGTGAAACCAACTTTGTTGGAAAGAGGACGACAAATGCTACCCACTAACAAGTGAAAATATTGAAACCAAGCAAGGGAGATTTTTCTACTAAATGGAAGAGTGAAACCTTCCGCATAGATGGACCGGCAAAATCTCCGACACCGAAAACTCAATAGGGAACACATATGAAAACCGTTTTCGGTGACCTTGGCCTTGTCATGACAAGCACGACAAGCACCAATACCACACCATGATAAGAGCCAAATAGGAACCAATAAAGATGATGCCAAGGATGCAAAGGTTTGAGCTCTCTACGACCGATACGCTAAAGCTCACTTGAGAGCCCCTCTTGATAGTACGGTTACCTATCTAAAAACCCGGTCTCCCAACTACACCGTGAGACCGGTGAAATAGAAACCCTATCAAGATCATACCTTTTCCTTGCGCATTCCACTTGAGCTAGATGATGACGATCTTGATCTACTCTCAAGTGGATCACCTTTCTTGATTTTGCTCCGCTTGGTGAAGACTCGCATATTGCTCCCCCATACACCAAGATGGGAGAGGCACTCTTCGACATATCTTCACTTGGCCTTTATCTTGTATGTTGATCAACTTGCACTTAGCCTTGATCAACATATAATCTTCTTCTTTTAGCCTTGACTCCAACATATGGAGTTCAAGCATTCCTTATGGACCAACACTACAAATATAACTCAAAGCACACATTAGTCCATAGAGATTGTCATTAATTACCAAAACAACACATGGGGGCAACCATGCTCTTTCAACATCACTCCGGAGGCAAGCATGGTGGTGTAGATGCCTCCGGTGTCGATTTCCCTCTCCGGCAGGGTGCCGGGAAGAGCTGTAGAACCCTCTCGAACTAGGGTTGGAGATGGCGGCGGCCTCGGACGTCTTCTGGGAAATATGATCTCGTTCTTAGGGTTTTTGGGTTGAGGGGGAATTTATAATCAAAGAGGCGACGTGAGGAGGTGGACCACCTGACCAGGTAGGGTCCAGACGCAGCCTAAGGGGGGGGGGGGGGCATGGCCAGGTGGCGTCTGGAGCCCCTGGGGCTCCCCTCCGGGCGTCCTTCGGGTTCCGTCTTTGTTTCATATTGGAAATAATTCCTGTAAAATATCAGCGCACTCCGAGAAACTTTCCAGAACAAAATTTCTGAAACAAAAAGATAGCAGAAAACAGGAACTGGCACTGGGCATCTTGTTAATAGGTTAGTTCCATAAATCGTGCCAAAATGATATAAAAACATGTGGCACTGATATATAATCAAGCATGGAACATAAAAAATTATAGATACGTCGGAGACATATCATCATGGTAAGTGGAAGGATAGAAGGTTAAATTTAGTACATTTAGTATAAGATGGTCTTGGGCGAGGGAGAAGGTAGTTCATGGTGAACTAGTCCTTCGTTCCTTCCATCTAACGATCTTCATATTTGATTTGTATTTTGTGTTTTCTCTTCCATGACTTCTTTACAAGGCCTTTATCCTAGGCTTTTGTTCATCTGTCTTGACTTGGCTTTTTTATTGTCCTTGTTTGATTTTGATTTCAAATTAGGTGAGACCATCGAGTAAATATTATTTTTTCCCACAACAAAGTCTATCAGGGCCGATCAGAATCTTTCATCTCAGACTTGCAAAATCTACATGTTTAGGAGCATGAGAATCAAATGCGGCTAACAGCGCCGGTCCAAAGAAATTTAGGACTTGGGGCAAGTTAAGCCAATATGTCTATACCAAACTCTTATACTTCCATACAAATTAGTTTTATCATATTACAATCTTATAAGTCTTCCCCATATATAGTCAACACAATTAACTCAATACAAAATTTTACTAATATTGTGTGTATCTTTCTTGTATGGTAATGTATATCCAAAATACATTTACATTGTGTTGAATCTAAATAATTTTAACCAAAACTATATTAGTTTTTGCTGTATACACATAGGTTTAAAATTGTAAAACAAATTGTACGCCTCCTCATTTTTTGCAGTTGAATTAGACTTAACTATCTCTAATATTTTGGGAGACATATCTATTGATCATATTTTAATAAATATCTTAATAGTAGTTTCCAGTGTATCGTTACATCATAAATTTATAAAAACTAAGCATAGATTCAACCGCTAGATCCTCCAAGTTTTTTGGGTCAAGTGTGTCGTACAAATAACATTGTGTTCAATGGTATTCCCACAACGCGTGATTATATGTACTTAATATTGAAATATAATCACTTCAACTAACCACCAACTAACCACCAATGATCATAAAAATATTATGGGTTCACAACTTTAACATTCATACCGTTTGATCTATTATGCTCTTCGAAATGTGTTTGATATTATCTAATGTACAAAACTTATCATATAATTTTCTCATATATAAAATTATATATAATATTAAAATTTAAAACTTAGTTATCATTGCTTTAATTTTACAACCAGTAGGACTCACACCAGAGAGAGTATCAGTCTAATTAAACTTATCAATGCTGACACGTTTGTGTTTTTCATGGGAAAACCATGTTGGTTGGTTCATACAAGATACACAATTTGTGGTAAAGACTTCCTCCTAAGTAACAATTTTTTTTAGAGATTGGTTCTTTCTTGGATATAATAGATAAATATACAATAATTATGAGAATACTTTACTATTTGGGGTCCTCATACTCTTGAGGTCCGTGGAGGATGCCCAGTTAGCCCGACCTATAGCCCTGCTCTAGACCCTTAAAGTGGCCTTGTCAGTGCCAACGCCATAGCCACGTGTGCCAATCATTCTATAGCCAAAAAACCAGGCGCATGTTAGTGTGCTGCATCACTTTGTCCTACATCGTCCTTTGGCTAGTCATCACCGTCAACGGTATTGACATGCTCATCCTCTTCATGGTGTATGCCCCTGCATCACTTTTTCCTATATCGTCCTTTGGCTAGTCATCACCATCGACGGTATTGACATGCTCATCATCTTCATGGTGTACGCTCTGAAGGCAAAGTGACGGTGCTCAGTGGTGTGAGCGATGAGCTTGTTCTGGTTGTGGGCTTTGCCCTAATTAACTGGCTTTTGGCTTCGCTTTATTTTTTTTCCTTGGATGTATCGAAGTGTACTACCGATATAGATGTATTAATTTGGTTGGCTCCTTACAACTCGGGGGGGGCCTAGCGCGGTCGACCCGCCCTCTGGACCGGCCCTGGCGGCTAAGCGCAAGTTTAACAATTAATTGATTTACTCGGGCAATATATCGCAACCACTCCACTATTCCAAATTAATTCAAGCCAAATTTCTTTAAATTTTACCTAATTTTATAAAATATGCTATTATCTACTCTATAAGCTTGGTTAATCCTTAAAAAAATGATCTAGGACAAAACTAAAACTTCAATTAATTTGGAACAAAGGTAGTATAGTTTCCTTTTTCTTTTTGAAACTGGATCAAATAGCATAGTTAAGTGGGTGTAAATTAGTTTGAGCACATCGCTATTAGCTACAGCTTGCACGGATGCATGTCAGTTATCATCCATAAGAAGTCCACAACTGTTAGAGCATCTCCACCGGGGGGTCGCAATAGGGCCCCTAAAGCTCCATTAGGGCCCCGGACAGAAAAACAGGCCACACCGGGGGGTCGCAAAGCCTTTGTCCAGCCCAAAACCTGTCTGGCACCGCCAACAGGGCCTCCAAAGTTGGGGGCTGCCTTCGCGGTGCCGGACACTGTCCGGCCCGAGCCTCCGACAGATATGGCCCGCCCATCAGCCACACGAAACGACGCGTCGAGATCTGACCGCACGCGGCAGCGATGCAGGCGCCTCGTCGTTTCAGTGGCGAGTCATCGCATCGTTGCACGGGCCGTCAGGCGACGCATCGTTTCAGTGGCTAGTTGGGCGGCGCAGTGAACCGTCGCCTCGTAGCAGCGCCGTAGAGGCCACGCGGGGGAATGCATGCCGTCTTGGCGTTAATGGAGACGGCCGCTACGCTCCTTTGCCCGGCTTTAAAAAGGCCACCACGGGGCCTCTCCTCACACACACCACCACCGCACCGCTCCTCTCCCTCTCCGTCCACTCGCACAACAAGGATGCACTGCTGCGGGCCAGGTTACCAGCCGATGGAGGAGGACCACGCGCACCGCCGCCGCCTTGACGCGGCTTCGGTGGCGCACTACCAACGCCACAACGAGCAACGCCGGATTCAGGGGATCCGGATTGCGGCGGCTCGAGCTGTTGCACCGCCACCACCACCCCATCCTCCTCCTCCACCACCATAGGCTGACGACCATCTTTGTGCTGACGGTCGAGGAGGCGCAGTAACTCATGCAGGACTACCTCTCGCTGCCTGCCGATTGTCGCCTGCCGGACGACTGGCTGGTCAACATGGACAACGTCCCGGTTGCGCCGCCCCTCACCGGTCAGGCGAGGCTGGACTACATCCGGGCGATGTGGGACTCGGACGCCGCCGGCGAAGTGACGAAGGAGGAGTGTAGCCACGTGCCTCTTTTCAACGCGGAGGTGCCATACTGGGATGTCATCGTGCGATCCGAGCACGCCTGCCGCCTCCACAGCTTCGCCACCACCAGCCGCACTGACGACGAGCCGCCCGAGCCGGTGCCCGTGGAGTCGTCCGGCGAGGAGGAGGCAGCACCGCCTCCGAGCTGCGCCGGTCGTTAATATCGATAACGGCCAGACTGAGGGCTTTCAAGATTCTAGGCATGCAGTGGTTTCTCCACAAGCCGTGTCGGTCATTACTATCGACGTAGTCGGAGAATCCAACCCTCTTTGCCTAGAGATGCATTGTGATGAGCAGCTCATCCGGTAAGTGAGCAGTGACTCGATCAGTGCATCGGGAAAGCCTCGTAGTCTGGTTTTACTCCATGGCAGGCAAGGCCGGTGAGCTTGTCACATCGGCAATGGTTTGACACATAGCGATCGTTGTCCAAAACGGCCACTTGACCAAGGGGTGATCCCAAAGCTCCTGGCCGACAGGGGTTAGGGTTAGGGTTAGGTCGCATATATCCAAATTTATATTTGAAATTGTATCGAAATTTGTATTTGAATCATATCAAATTATATCGAAGTTTGTATTTGAATCGAAAATTTTATATTTCAACGAAAAACTGTCTTCGGTGTCCGGCCGTTTAGGGGTGCCGGTGTGGGAGGCGCAAAAAAAAAAAACGCCGGACATGTGTCCGGCACCCCGTAATTGGGCCTCCAAACGGGTGGTGCCGGACACAATTTAGCCACCCCCGGTGGAGATGCTCTCAACTCCTACGTACACGTCGCAGCAGCTTTAAACCCACGGTGGCTTTCCTGGTTTGTGAATTTGCAGGAAGTCATACCAATCTTCCGGGTCCGAGGCCGAAACCCAAGTATCACTCACACTCAGTACCATCCTACCATGCGTCCAGGACTACTCCGGGTATCAGACCGAACTTCCAACTGCCCCTCCCGGGGGATAGCCTTGAGCTCTCAAACAGTGGTTTGAGAGTCGCATCTCGTTTTTCTCCGCCGCCCCTCGCCTCCCTTCTCTCCGGTGGCTACGGCGCCCGGCGTGGAGATGGCGTAGGAGGACGAGCTCCTCTTGTACATAGTAGTATTAGGTTCTTCTTTTTCCTTGCTGTTGCTTTGCCCTATGTGGAGAAGGAGGGTAGGAACTTGGGTCTTTGCAGCCAGATCCATGGCGCCATGGTTGTTCTCCGTCGAGCTGTGCATCGCTGGTGGCAGGCGGTGGCGCAAGTGAGGCGGTGGAGGCTGCGCATCCCTCAAAATAAGGACTGCATCGTGTTTGGCTTTTTGCCATGCTTCTGTGGGTCGCCGGCGTCGAGCTGCGTTGGTGATGCGCCTTCCCGTGCTGGTGGTAGCCGACCTCGGTCGTCGGTGCTGCGGGCTGCGGCTATGGGCGGCAGGGGCTTCAATAAGGCGAGGCTCAAGGTAGGGGATTTTCTCCTCCTCTGCTGCTTGACTGTGATTTCTCTCCCTCTGGCCGGCCGTGGTGGCGAGGGGATGGGCTGGGAAGTTGCAGTGGGGAGCGGATGTGGTAGATCATGCGGTGGCCGTGCGGATTCCGGGAGGTTTCTTCCTCCCCATCTTCTAGCCGAAGGGCGGCTTTGTTGGAGCTCATCATCGTCGGCCTTGGGAGCAAGCTGCAGTTGCCTTGCCGTGCCGGTGATTCTTCTGGCCGAAGGGCGGCCTTGCGTGGCCAAGCTTGTTGTTGGCCACAATCTTCAACCTCCTGGCCTGGTGCCGTGTCGGAGGCCCCGATGCTCGGTAGTCGTGGTCGTGAGCCATGGCGCCCTCACCGTCCCAAGTGGTTTCGTCCCCGGTGACGGCGAGGTTGACTTCGAGCTTTCCGAAGGACTTGATTGCGTTCCCAAATCTGTTGTGGAGGTCCTTCTTGCAATTGTTCAGGGACCTGACTGTAATTTCTTTTCTTGTGTGGGTCCTGATGTAAGCCGCGTTGTATCCCTTGCCGACTTTTAATACAGCGCCTTTTAATGTTCAAAAAAAAAAAAAAAGGACTACTCCGGGTAGGCACATGGCGAGCTAGCGCTATCTGAAATTAAGATATTGGTGGCCTTTCCCTCCCTGAAGTCAAGATTTTGTTTTCGAACTGCAGGAGCTTTGGTAAGGTCGCTTCATCATCGAGGAGGAAGCGGCGCTTTATCGAAATCCTCCAGCTAAATGAGTCGTCTCATATCTTATGAAGCCAATCTCGATGTACAGCGAGTTGTATACTAGTACTATTGTATACAGTATACTACACTTGGGTCTTCGTCTCCAAGTGGGTAAGCAGTCCTATGTGTTGAATTGTTGATCGTCACCAAAAGTGGAAGTTCGTCCCATTGTTGATTGTCACCGGAGCAGAGCTCGCATTGACTGAAGACTGGTGGAGAGTCCTCTCTCTCTGTCTTCACAATCATAGCTGTGGCAGCGATCTCTGCTGCGCTCACACTCCTACAGAGTATCTGGGCCTCTGAATCCTGACACGTCGATTCGCACAGAATCGTCCCCCCACCAGATCAGAATTTTCAGATGTCATCATAGCCGTAGGCTGAAGCATTGTCGACAGTGTCGACCGCAGTGGAGCACCCTGGCTCCGAGTGACTCAGCCGATGCCACTGCTTTAGCATCCTTTCTCCTTTGGTAATGTCATGTCATTTGACAAAGTTAGCCAACCGTGCGTACGTGGTGCAATTCTGTTTCACTTTCTTTGGTTACAAATGACTTTTGCATTTCGTGGTGCAAAATCCTATCTTTACCTCAAACTGAAATGGAAAACAAACGACTACTTGAACTGAAATCCATTTTTTTCAAGGGACAAAACAGATGAGAACAAGCTATATCATGCATGCTTGATATGCAGCTCTACAAATCTGAAAGTACACCTGCCTGAGTTATTGAGATTATTACGGGACACCTGGAAATTAAGTGCACATCGTCACATCTCAACGCGCCGTGTCCGATAAGACTCAATTAAGGTTCTTCTTGGCTAATGGTGACGCCGGTAAGCTCGTCGTGATCTTGTAGCTGTAAGCGCGGGCCGGACTCGCGGCGAGGAGGTTGCTGGTGCTGCTCCGCTTGCGCCACTTCCAGGAGTCGGCCGGCGTGCTGGGCAGCGGCGGCACGGCGGGGCGGCGGCACAACCCAAACGGCCACCCCTCGCAGTCACGGAAGCCCTCCCACGTGGCCGGCGGATAGTCCATGTCTGTCGACGACGCCACGGTCGCCGCCCGGCTCGTGCTGCGCGTGAAGAAGCTCTTCACCGAGAAGAACGCCTCGCTCTGGACGTCGTCGTCGCTCGCCGCCTCCTCCTTCTCCTTCTCCTCCTCCACGGCGACGACGACGCGCCTCTGGGGACTCGACACCTTCTCGAGAACGCTCCTGGGGTCGAGCGGAGTGAACGACCAGAGGAAAGTGCTCGACAGGGTCGGGGACTCCACGCTGCACCTCGACTCCTTCCTCTTCAGCTGCCGGTTCCTCATCTCGTTGAGTATCACCTGCACCACGAACGCAAGAACACGTCCACGCCATGCTCAGTCTCATTAGCTTGGATGAAGAAGAACTTAATTAGTAAATTAATCAGAGCAGTCGCCACTCGCCGCTTACTTGTTTGGTGTCGAGGGCGTCGTCGAGGCTGCCATCGTCGTCGCTTTCGTCGCCGGAGCTCCACCCGGCGCCGTGGAACCTCCCGACGCAGGGGACATGGCAGTGCGCATAGGTCTCCCTGACGAGGCAGGAGAGGGACCTGCAGTGGTTCGTGGCCGGGAGCCTGGGGTGGTACTCGTGCGCCAAGCAAGGCATCGCCGCTCCAGCTTCAACTGCAGGAAACGCTCACGCGATCGGCCGGTGATGGATGCGTTGCCTGTGATCGATCTCTGGCGAGCTGTGCGTATAAATGGGATCTTGCCGGCGAATGGGTTTTCGGCTGAGGAGGGAGGTGTCGATGTGGACGCGCATGACAGGTGCCCTGCAGCTTAAAGCTGAGGAGCGTAGCTCTCGATTGTATGTATGGGAGTCCGTACAGCTAGAGTTCACAATCCTTTGGGTTCAAGGCTAAGTAAGAAAATATTCGAGCTCGACAGTATACTGGATATTGCGGCGTCGAGTTCCAATCCAGTTGAGTACTGAATTACAACCACAAGTCCACAACTCCACAACTACCAGCTGCTTGTTGTTTAATCCACAGGAGGTTCCTTGATCCGAGGTACGAACCAAACCGGTACTGCTTTTACGTCCGGTGAAACGTCGCCGTTGGATAAACCGGCCGCCTTGACCGCGTGTGGATTTTCAGTTGCCGCGGCAGCGTCAGATCATGCGCTCGCCGGTGCAGTGCAGGACCCGTGGCGCCGATCGTGGCCGTAGTTCTCGCGCAATCTCTTGAAGCAAACGCTATGATCGACCAACCAACCTCGCAACCACTCGATGCCGAGTGTGAGATCGAGCGGCCGAGGCAATACACGCGAGCGCCACCGCTGGTTCAGGTCATCGGCGACGGTGATCGGCTGGTGAGGTCACGAAGCACCGATCGAGAGCTAAGCATTCAACTTCTCGCAGTAGATCGAATGGGGAAAATGATTCGGAAAAAAAAACAGAAGAACGTTCTCTTCAAAAGGATTAAAGGTAAGAACATTTTTGTTGTTGCAAGAGAACATTTGCTGGTGGTGGTTCGATGTAGCTTTCGAGAGCGCCGAGGGAATCAAAGATCGAGATGCATAGATCTTTTTTTGCCATCCCTGGCGGTGTATGAAGGATCCTTTTGTGCGGTGGGAATGAGATCCTGAAAACGAAATGTGCTTGGGTTTTGTGTAGCAGCTATCAGTAGCACCAAGGGGACGGATGAAGATTGCGTGACACCATGGTTGTCTTGTTTTGTTGTTGCGGGGCGCAGCATGGTTGTTCTACCTCTTTGAACTGTATTTTACTTGTAACTTTTTTTGACAGGTATTTTACTTGTAACTTTTGATACTAGTACGCATCAACCATGAACTGTATTGTGCACCAATTGTTGCAGAGCACCGAAGGGTTTCCCTCATTTCTGGAAAAAAAAACTCCACCTATGTTTTCTGCTTAGAAGTAGAGATACGATAACAACATACCCCGGCGTGGCGACGGGGCTGCAGCGCGGAGCGGTGGCGACAGGACTGCGACGGGCTCGTGCTCGATTTGGACCACGGGCCGCGGCATGCTCGCGTGGGTTGGCTGGCATAGACAAGAGTCCGTGCAAGCTTTCGCCCGGAATTCCTCCCGTCCGAGAAGCTCGGGGAGCGGCAAGATGGAAGCATACCCCGTCATCGATCACCGAGCTCATCCGCATGCCGCAGCCACCGCGGCACGCCGGCTGCAGCCGCAGCCTGGGGCCACCGCCCCGGCTTCCTCGCCGCCAAGGTGCCGAAAAACGACGGCACGAGATGCCACCTCCTACAGACGCGCTCTGGAACCACCACCACCTCCAACTCCGACCTGAAAATCACCAGCCCAAGCCCGGCCACGCCGCAAAACGTCGAGCCCCCTCCCCCCCCCCCCCCCCCCCCCCCCCCCCCGCCGTGCAGCAGCGCACCACCAGCCGCCATCTCCGCATCTCGCCGAGCCGGTCCGGTCTTGATCACGTCGTTGTGGAATGTCGACCCGGTCCGACGTGAGTGGTTCCAAGATTCTCCGGGTAAAAACCTAAGCCCCGTCGTGGGCGGGTGATGGACACATCACTACCTTGTTGGAGGCGTCGCCTTGGAGTTCTTAGCCCTCGCGGTGCGACGGCTTCGCGGTGGATGTGCAGGATGGCTCCGTGGTCGGGGGAGGCAGATCCTGGGGCGGCGGCCTCTGTCTCCCACGCTGTGAAGGTTCTATGAGGCAGGACCCTTATCTTGCGCGGGTCAGGGTGGCTACCTGGATGAAGACTGTGCGGGTAGAGGGTTCGTCGATCAGATTGGATCGCCTTCCGACAATGCGAAGGACGATTTGGTTGCTACGCCGGGACGGCGGCCCCGGAACAGGTGGGATTTGGTGAAGACCTGGATGAGGACTGCGCGGGCAGAGGGTTCGTCGGCCATGACTGGATCGTCTTCGTGAAATGCGAAGGTCGATCTGGTTGCTACGCCAGGGCGGCGGCCCCGGAACAGGTGGTGTGTGATGTGGTGTTTGGTCGATTTGCGTCATGTGGGTGACGGGTCGTCTCGTCTGTGCGTTTTTTTGCTCCTGTTTTTCTCATAAACATGCATTGTATAGCTTGTACGGTTTTTGGACCCAGTTTTCCTTATAAGCTGGGTTAACTCTATTCTATCTATTCGAACGGTAGATATCGACCACCTTAAGCTCAAAAAAGAATGAAGAGATTCAAAGGGTAATGGGTAACGACGGAAGCATACGCTCCATAGGAAAAATATTTTTCATTTTTACAATTTGTCGGAGGCACTTTATAGAATTTCCTTCCATTGTTTTTTGTTTTGTTTTAGAGCAGATTTAATGACCAGATTGCTCTTGTTTTCAAGATCCCGGCTATAGAAAAATTCATGAGTAAGGGAGTGAGTCATTGCATGCCAAACTAACATTACATGAATCAAGTTATCTATCTATACCTTTTATAAAGCAAAACCCCACTAAGTGCAATTATGATTTTTCTATCTCAACATGCAAGCTATCCACATCATCCATTCTATTAGCCAATCATTTGTCCATGTCATCCCCACTAATATTTATTAATCTCTACATACAAACTCCACATTATATTATATTTCTAATAATTTATTTGTCCATGTTAATATTTTTTAATGCATAGATATTTCATGTCGAATAAATTTAGTATGTCGACTATGAAAAATTTAATTTAGCATATTCCTTTAGACAATTTAATGTATCATATTTTATACCTTTTTACTTACATAATATAGTTTCTAAAGGATGCCCGCTGCAACGCGCGGGGAATATTTCTAGTACTTCTTATAAAGCAAAACCCCAATAATTGTAATTAATATTATTCTATCTCAACATGCAAGCTATCCATATCGCTTGCTTTTATAGCCAATCAATTGTCCATGTCACCCCACTAACATTTATTAAGTATTTTCTATCTCTACATGGAAGCATCCACATCATCTTTTTTTAACCCATCAAACTGTCCACATAATTTTTTTATGTAGGAATGATAATATCACACCATGGTGCTATGTAGTTACACAAGTAAATCATGTGCAAGTAGAACACCGGAATAAGTTTTGTCCGCGAATGTTTTGCCAATTATTTTCAGGATGAAAAGCATACAGTTGTTATTCAAAATTGTGGGCTCTTCTATATGTATTCACTCAAATAGTTTTTATAATTATTATGCGGTAATGTGCATGTCATCTTCATGCAAGCCATCCACAACACCCGCCTTTTCAACCCGTTGATACAATCTTATCTATATCAATTAGATACACCCCTAAAGCATAACGATCTCTAAATTATAAACCACACATATATTTGATGTCTAAATTTATAGCATCTTGACTGCCATGATTAACTAAATCTTGTATATTTCTTTAGTCAACTTCAAGTTTCATGAGTTTTATTAAATTTCTTAAGAGAGACCCGCTGCAATGCGCGGGGTGTCGTTCTAGTTAAATCTACATAAGAAGTAGGAAAAAAACACCGTAAGTTGTGAAATCCAAAAAATTCCTCTCCTTTTCAAAAACATAGCAAATGGTCTCAACTCAATATCTTTGCAAGTGATTCCTTTTCAATATTTAGAAAGTTTACATGTGTTTGTTTTGCTAATATTTTAAAAATGTGTGCACCGATAGTTATGTTTATCATTAATCTTATTTAGCCAGGATCCTAAAGTGGATTGAGTTCATGTTCCAGATCTTGTGACCGGCGTCCCTAGGACCAGATTCACATTTCGCGTGGGACGTTCCATTGTGTTGACTCGTGAATTGAGCAATTAGTACTAGAAGTGAGGGCTGTCATTTTGGCCCCCGGGCTATAGGGAACCCAGAATTTGTTATATTTTTTTAAGTTACAAGTTACAGAAAATTCTGATAAATTTTGTGGTTCCACAAAAAGATAAATTTGAGGCCAAAAGAGCAAAAAAAGAACTCTCTATTTTTCTCCACATATTTTCCTTTTATGTAGGTCACAACTCCAAATATACATTCAGGAAAAAAATTACCTACATATATGGTAGTCATCTATATTTACTGTATATTTTTCCGCATCTTTTGAGATGTCAAAATAACATTTCGAAATAAAAATAGCTCTTTGGAGCTTGGGAGCTTTTATGACTATTTGTACTCCATCAATCCATCAACAAAACTAGAGCGGTGCCACAAATCCTAAGGGTTTATTTGGTTTAAAGGAATTGCATAGGATTTAAGAATATAACTCCAAATTACCATTTTCCCACAAAGTTCATCCGGTTCATATGATTCAAATCTTTAGGAAGTACCTAATGATTCATGCGTACTCTGTTCTGGGGGAAGTTTCCATCTACTCAATTTCTTTATTTTTCCATGGTACGCACCAACACTTATGATAAAAAGTTAAAAACCACTATAGTTTTCCAATACTAAATGATTGAAGAAGATATGCCACTACAATACAACATTGTTTCTATTCCCCGTGTTCAAGTATGTAAGTATGCACTATGTAGGATGGGTTAAAGTGGGATTTTGGGACAATAATTAAGTACCTCGAGAGAGGGCTCTTCTACGAGAACAATATCCTCACGTATTTCATATATTACGGAATAACCTTAACTCTTTTGCCGCTGTACTAGGTTCCTATCCGCCCAATATTTTGTTTGGTAGGTGTCTAATTGAACCCAAGTTAGTAGTACATTCCCGTGTCTAGCTTTTGTTACAAATATTAGACTATTCTTACCGACATTATTGTCGCTTTGTATTTTGTTAATATAGCAATATTAAACTATTACACTATTTTGTGACAAAATATATGTACACCGACACCGGAGGGAACTGCAAAATCTAGCTTTTGTCACAAATACTAATTAATGTGCACGTGCAATACACGTAACCAACAATTTTAAACAATAGCATCTATGAAAAAATGAAAACCATATAGGCCATAATGCAATGGCTAAAATTTAGTTTGGGGTACTACAAGCAAGAAAACATTGCTAGAAAATCCCACCCAATTTTACAATGCATAGTTAGTAGCTTATAGAATCGCTTAGTCTGATCCAAATACAATGCCAATTCTAGGACACATAATTCAAATTAGTGAACTAATCAAAATATACTCTTAACCTTGTTTTGTAACTGCAGATAGCCCAACACATGCTCAAATTGCATCATCCAAAGGGTACAATTTTCAATCTGAAAGAGACGTGCCTATGCACACTGGTACGGCTCTAATGACGTTGACATGGTCCTTCTCACTCTAGCCGTAAATACTTTCCACCGGACCGGAAATTCAATTTGGCTCCCAGGTGCATATGCTCCCTATACCTAAAAACACATTTCGAAATGTCGAAAAATCATTAAAAAAAATCGTGCATAAGTCACGATATTTTATGTGGGAACATAAAGTTTCGCGAAAAACCGACATTTTTTTGTGTGCTACGGGAAAAGACAAAAAAATGTTTTGTAAAAGGCCTTATTGTATCAGCAAAATTTGTCTTTTTTATACTGGCCGCATGAAAAGTCGCTTTTCCGTGAAACGACTTCATGATTATATAGAATGTCGAGATGTACACACGAAACTTTTAATAAGAATTTTTGAAGTTTTAATTTTTTTCATAAATTACATTTTAAAAACCGGGAGCATATGCTCCCAGGTTCCAAAACTCCACCCCCACCGGACCTTCTTCTTTGAGATCTCATCTACTATTGCGTTGCTACTGGAACATATGGAACCAGCGAATGAGACTTCCTATGTCAAGCTTTTCTCCTTAGAAAGCCCTGCTTCAAGCAAGAGCATGGGTGCCAGTCTCATAGTTTTAGTGTGGCAAATATTGCACAGGTCCTTGATTGGATTGGCTCTCTGACCTAATTGTGTACATATTATAGTTATCACATAGGGCTCTTCTTTATGCATTTCCAGCCCTCACTTAGTGCGGCCTGTTTTGATTTCAATCAAATACTTGCCGACATCGATAAAAGAATCTGCACAACCAAATATTAGAAGTATTAGCTCATGAGATCAACTATTTTCGAATATGATAAGATCTTTGTCATTCTCGGCAGTATACATCTCAATCAATTTGACTCTCTTTTGCAAACTGTATGTCTCTCCTAAGAACATTCATCATAGTTTGCCCAAAAGGCTCATAAACTGAATAATTATGGAGGCATCAGATACACACTTTATATATTGTTTCCGACTAAAAGTAACACAAAGATGACAGAGTACGTAGATGCTTTTGGTTGTTGAGGAATCTTAGCTTTTGAGAAAGAAGATGGTCTTTGATATATCTTCTGAAACTTTTTTCAAATCCAAAAGCTTAAGATGATCTGACGGAGTAGCGCTGATATAAGGGAGGTGGATGACAAACAATACTTCATTAGAACTGGTACTGTAGTCAGTATTATTCTTCCAAAACTGTTGAACCGAAATTGTCGACATCCAAATCAGATTGAGCATTTCATGCGTCACTGAGCGCACGCTTCAACCAGAAGAAGTAATAATAGAATGTTCAGTTAACGCACTTGTATTTCGACTCACTTAAGGGAAACCAAATTGTAGAACCGTTCTTCCCGGACAAAAATTTGCTTGGCTTCCCTCATACTATTAGTAAGAATCATGACATTCAGAGCCTCAGAGGTGCATTCAGAGCTATAGTATCGTGTCGCACTTGATACTTCCATGTAATATAAAAAAGTCAAATCACTATTAGACGAAGGGACTGCATTCCCTGTCTATATAATTTCAGCAAACACCCTTGTCATTTTGACTAAGGAAAACAAACTTTTAGAACCTTTTCATTTTTACTAAGGAAAACAAACTTTTAGAACCTTTTCATTCTCGTCAGGAACTTGATTGTCTCCCCGCACACTATTAATAAGAATGATAACATTCAGAGTTCCCTTCAAAGTTACACGATTGTTCCATATTTGCCGGGACTGATTCGTTATACATCAAGGATAAGACGATTTGCCGGGATTTGTTGATGAATTCAACGAACTGTAAAATAGAGCAAGGATTTAAGTGTAAGGACTTACTTGCCTCGGTGCACAGGTCTCCTTTCGTCAACTCCACAGCCTCGCTGACCATTAGGGCAGCTTAATCCACCTCGAATTGATGTCCGTAAACAACTTGGTCTGCTGCATCAACCATCAAAGGACTGGCGAATTGATTCAAAGATTGTTCTAAAAAAAAAGGGATTCAAAGGTTCGAGAGGAAGGGGATAGGGGGAGGCTGGATTGGATATTCCTTTGTAAAAGACTTTGATTGCAGAGCGGATAGAGAAGGCATGGATAAAAGAGAGAGGACGCCGGAGGCAGCAGTACAACCGTGTGCTAGGGGTCACTGGAGGACCGACAAAGATGGTCTACGATTCGCAGGGATCGTTCACACAGACCTACGCGTTCCGGTGTCACGCGCTGGATGCGGTGGCGTGTGTCCTCTTTGGCAACGCTCGTTCTGGCCTCGCCGGCCTACCAGCGCCGCCGAAGACGCTGGCGGGGGAGGTGGCAACGGTCTGGGGCGACGCTAGCGTGGCGGCACAGGGCGGCGCGGGAGGCGCCGGCGGAGAAGGGCGGCGCGACGCGACGCAAACCAGCGGTCCGAGGGCGCAGGGCCTGGCCCTCTACTGCGTGTTGATGAAGCGTTGTATACGGACGCAGCGCGTGGAATATGTCTGCGGGTGGAGTGCGTTCCGTCATACTAAATTGCTAATTGCACACAGACTCAGGATTAAATTAATCGTAACCATAGATTCTATTTAGTGGGGCTAATCTAGCGGTGCTAATCATGTTGGGTAAAATTTCAGGGTGGCTTTAAAAAAGAAAAGGTTCGCTCGTTTAATAGTAGTATATATTAGACTATTTTTACTGACATTACTCTCGCTTTGTATATTGTTAACATAGCAATATTTTTTATCCACCTCGTATTGTGGCCCATGTGTTTGGGAACTGGCCGCATGATTAGAATTAAATTAAACCTTGAAAACTCTTATGCTTGTCGGCGTGGCAACACTTTATTGGGTGTTGTGGCTATGCATCAACGATATGATATTTATATACCCATTGGTCCGTACTTGGTCGACGTTAGTTGAAGGACCAGGACATGTCGATGGATCCTTGTCTATGCTGGGGCAAGTAGTGACAGAGTTTTTTCTACCAAGAATGCATGATGGCCTAGTTAACCGATAAACACTTCATAATTTTGAATTCTTTTATGAAAAAAGTCCATTTTTCGTCCTTGAACTTTTCGCAGAGTTCACTTTTTGTCCTAAATGTTTTTTTAGGTACAAAACAAACCCTGAACTTTGTTGATCGATCAAATACTGGATTTTTCAGTTTTTTATCGCTTACAAATAAAGCACGGCGCAAAATGAAAAAAACGAGACCGGCACCTAATCTAACCAGACCCGACTGAGCCCACACTACTCCAGATAATCAGCGAATCGTCTCTCGTTCGATTCCCCAATCTCCCAACGGCGCTGCGGTCGCCCGTCGGCGGCATCTCATGCCGCTAGCTCGTCTCTCTTGTCTGCTTGGTCGTCCTGCTCGGCCGCTCGTCCTCTTCGTTGATCCGCATGTCCGCATGTCGCTGTCTTGGGCTCGACGGCGGCAATTACCATGCAATTAGTTGGTTCTGTATGCCTACGTACAAGATCTATGTAAGCAAGTCACTAGAAGCCGGACATACACTAGTTACTTTGTTGTTTACGTAAGCACACAAAGATGAAGATCCAATGAATAAACACGATCTATGTACTTGCAGCTGAAACCCATGGAAGATGTGAAGAGGTTCATACGTACTAATTTACACCTTTAGCAAGAAGACAATTCAATCTTCTTCTAATCTTCCTTCATGCGGCGGCGTGCTAGGGCTTCTCCTGTCGTCGCAAATCGCTGGAAGGTTGGAAGGGAAAGAGAGAGACGACGTCGCGCGCCCACGATCAGCTCCGTTTGATTCGGCTTTCCTTTTTTTTTTCTGTTCGGCCTGGGTTTAGAGAACGGTTTGGTTCTGAGCCTGGTTTTTTTTTTCCTTTGTGCCGTGGTTTTTTTTGTAAGCGATAAAAAACTAAAAAATCTAGTGTTTGGTCGATTAGCAAAGTTCAGGGTTTATTTTGTACCTAAAAAAACATTTAGAACGAAAAGAGAACTCTTCGGAAAGT
Source organism: Puccinellia tenuiflora (assembly GCA_012064385.1). Lineage (NCBI taxonomy): Eukaryota > Viridiplantae > Streptophyta > Magnoliopsida > Poales > Poaceae > Puccinellia > Puccinellia tenuiflora. The sequence goes on along the minus strand of QRDG01000048.1, from coordinate 2,373,733 downwards.
TTAAGGACGAAAAATGGACTTTTTTCATCTTTTATTAACTTTACCCAACTCTTGTACTAACCGTATTCTACAAGACTATGACCATCCCATTCTTCGATAAAAATTAATGAAGACTTCCTTTTTTTTTTTTGCTACAAACATGAGAATATCAAACCCATTCATATTAAGTTAAGGTTATGTCATACTTGAGGGGCGACAACGGCGCATTGGCTGCTTGTTATCGCGGCGGTAGTGGTTGCTCGGAGGTCCAGGGAACTCTTTGTAATTTTATTATGTTGGGTGTATTTTGTACTTCTGGTGAACCTTTATACTATATTTGTATCCTTTTCAGAAAAAGGTTACACTTATATGCACCATTTCGTAATAATCAAACGAAAATCCCATGTATACATTACGCATTGCATTTCAGATAATTACAAATCCACCATTTTTGGCAAGATGTATCCTCCCCAAAAATTCCGTAGGCAGTATGACGATACAAACATAAAAGAAACATACATGACAGTAGCTTACTTACAAAGAAAGCTCGCAAAATTTCTCTCCGGAAACATTAGTTCAAGCTTGCGAAAGTTTCTCTTGAAATGAAACTTATTATTTCTCATCTCATTTTGCTTGCATGGAACGTGAACATGTTTTTTTCCGAGCTACACGAACGTGCCTCTTCATTGCTTAAGAATCAATTCATGAATGGGAGATATCTTATGCAAAAAAAAAAAAGGAGAGGTTTTTTTTAGTGAAAAACGAAGGGGACGTTATCTGCGCCGGCGCACGGTGGCCTGGCCTTAGCTCGACGCGGCCCGAGGCACGACGGGCTCCTGACGTGCCGGCCCGCCACCGCCAAGTCGAAGCATTTGGTACTTTCCCGAAAAACAAAGGAAAAGAAAGAGGAGGAGCACCACCTGTAAAAGTTCTGGAAAAAAAAAGAAGGAAGATGAGCAAGCAGAGAAAGCAAAGAAGCGATTCGGCATCCCAGGCTTGCCTTCCCCGAGCAGGCAAGTAAACCAGCCGAGCACACGCCCGCCCGCAAAGCCCCCCAACCAAATTACCACCGCCGGAAAATCGAGCAGACCAAGAATCCGAGCTCCATCCATGGCGGATCAGGACGCGGCCGAGCAGCCGTGGCCGCCCTGGACCTCCCTCCTGCTCCGGGCCATGAGCAAGCGCCGGACCTGGGCGGCCCTCTTCCTCGCCGTCTACGCCGCGCTGCTCTCCTCCTCCTGGAGCCTGCTGGGCTCCGTCCGCGCCTGGTACTACGCGGCCGGGGGCGGCGGGGCGGCGGCAGCGGGCGCCGGGATGTGGCCCGCGGCGCTGTACGCGTCCGTGATGTACGGCGCCGTGTTCGGGCTGCTGTCCATGGGCGCCGCGCTGGCCGTCGCGGCGCCGGCCATGCTCATCACCTGGATCACCGTGCTCGTGCTGCTGGCCTTCGCAGGGAAGCCCCGGAGGTCGCTGGTCGCCGAGGGCCGGCGCGCCACGGCCGACATCGCGCGGCTCGCGTTCCGCGTGCTGCTCTGCGAGGGCAACGCCGTCGCCGCGGTCTGCGCCGCCGCCAGCTTCGCCGCCCTCCTCTTCGGCCGCCGCGACGACGGCGACGCCCGCGGCTGATCTGATTGACGCCTTTTCCCCCTTCTTTCCACTGTCTTCTCTTTTACTTTTCTTCTTCTCCTGCAGCTAATTTCATACTAGTAGTCAAGTAGTCAGTCGTGTCCGGACGCAGCCGTTGTATTCCAGGATTTCATTTTTTTCGAGAAATTTAAGTTCTTTTGTTTGTAATGCTGACGCCGGTTAACAGATACTAGTAGTGAGTCCACGCTGCACCTGGACGGCCGTTTCCTCATCTGGTTCAGTATCTATCACCTGCACGTGTGCCACCAAACCGCAAGATGTTCGCCATGCTTAACCATGACCTCACGTGAATGGATCAAGAACTTGACCAGAACTGTTACCTGTTTGGTGTCGAGCACGCTGACGCTGATGCTTGTGTGTGTGTGTGTGTGTGTGTGTCTGTGTGTGTGTGTGTGTGTGTGATCTCTTTGGTGACAATGGAGCTGTGCGCGTCGAAATATGATTAGGTAGATTTCTGCTACAAGTGCCCTCGATCGTGTCAGAGCCCGTAGCTACAGAGGTCATACTCCTCCTTTGGGTTCAAGGCTAAGTAACAGCCGATATTTTTCGAGCTGGACAGTGTACTAATTTTGCGTTAGAAAGACGTGTTTCGCTCCAAGAAGGACGGGAATTCCATCGTTGATGCCGTCACGATCAGTCTCAGGAGACAGATCCGAGCTGTTTCTGCAAATGTTTTGCCGTACATGGCAAGCAGCATGCGCCTATATGCAGAAAAATACAAAGTGCGTAGCCATGTTGTACAGGTGAGTACTTTGCCGTGGACGGCGGATTAGGTAGATTTACAAACAAGAAATGCCGGCAGATCATCCGGCGCCAGTCACGTATAACACAGAGGCTTGTTATGCTGTCCTTGCTTAGCAATGCAAGGACGCCGGCCAATCCGGACTTTCAGTTGTTTGTCAATGGACCGGATGACAGAATACATCCAAGTCCAAAAAAAGAAAAAGAAAAAGGAAGAGAGCAGTGAGCATTCAATTTAGCTGTTGTACAGGTTATCATCATCAGAACAGGTGAATGACAAGACCATCAAGTTAAGCAGCATCAACGAAGAGAGATGTACAGATAACAACCCATGTAAACACCTTTTTAAGTTCCCAGCGGCTTGAATTGAGAAAGCTGGTTATCTGAGCAACGGTCGAAAACATCATTTATCGCATCAGGTGCTCATGTACAGAAGAAATAATGAATAAGCTAACAGTATAAGCTGTGTTGAGCATGATCAAAATAAAATGAAACATGCTCAAATAGGTATTTGCTGACCAACATACAGCCAGAGGTAAGAACGAATAATCAAGTTTTGTTTATAACCAGTCGTGCTTTAAGAGAACACGAGCCACAGCCCAGAACAACAGACGTCGATACAGAGTCAGGTGCCTCTAGTTCTAATTCCCCATCTTCACTCACCGAAATCCCCATCTCACCAAGCTCACAAGAAGTGATCGAGAAATAATCACCACATCTACATGGGTAGAGTAGCTCCACACCCACACCATCAGCAGAATTCTCAACAGTCATATCCTCGATCTCGATATCAGAGGCAATGATTTCAAGGCTCTGCCTGGATGATTGCAGCTGCTTGTCGTACTCTGCTCGAGATTTAGGATACCGCAGGATTTCCCATGCTTCCTGCACACCAAAAAAACCATGCTGCTCGCTGGAAGGCACAACTAACTCGAGAGTTGCCCGTGCTTTGTCAGGATGTGTGTTTAAAGCAGCAGACTTATATGCCGTGCGGATTTCATCATACGTAGCATCTTCACCCACAGATAGAACTTCATATAAGGTCTTCAGGTTAGAAATGTTGCTGCCTTGAAGCATTTGCAAAAGCTGTATAACAGTCCCTAGACTGGACAAGAAAAAATGGGACTCAGCAAAACAAAGAAACGGGAAAAGGTATGCAATCTAACCCTAGTCATTTCATCAAAAATAATTGTGAGGCAAAGCAGGATAAAACATACCGTATAACATATATTTCTATAAAGAAAAACAAGCTTCAGACTGAAATTCTGAGCTGACTTATATTTTATATTGTTGTTCCTTAAGAAACAGAGACCAGCCCAAAATCAGCAACTTTTAAACCCCACTTGAAGGTCACCCACCAGATTAACAGCGTAACTAAAAGACGGTGGTGATGAGTTCTTTCACAAAAATTGGCACTAAATAATGGCCCCTTACTATTTCCTACGAACCTGTACATATACAACTCTCGATTCTTCAATGCACGCGTGAAGAAAAACACGGTGAGCAACAGCATCCCAATTTGCTTTCACATGTTTCAGCTTTTCCATCTAGATGCATAACAACATTATTAACCTGTGCTTATTATCTACCATCAACACATAGCATATTATATCATCACTATCTACCATGCTCTACACTATCTCTGCCATCGAACCATCAACACATAGCATATATCATCGTTGTCTATAAGCAAATAACAACAAACGTGCTCTCTGTCTAACCATATTTTAGACCCCGAAAATATCATGACAACATTATTTTGTCACTAAGATAAACAATAAATCCATCACCACCTTCACACCGGAACCCGCTCCTCTAACGTAGAGGAGTGAAGTCAGAGAGGCTACAGTTCCCTGACTTGCCTTCTAAATTATATATAATTCAAATTAATTTGTATAGTCCAAATCTAAATTATATATTTTCTGTCATTACTTGTAACGAAAAATATGATGTTAAAAAATCAGTTTAAATGATCTATACTACAGTAATTATCTACAGTAATAAGGACAGTATATAATACACAAAATTATGCTACATTACCTGACTTTCCTTCGCAGTTTTCTCTGACTTCGCTCCTCCACGTTAGAGGAGCCGCCAGAAGAAGAAAGAGGTGGCGAGCTGCTGGTAACCGCTCGAGCTGCTGGACGGCCAAGCCTGGTCGAGGAGGTGAGCGCTCGAGAGAGGACGGCGAGCTCCTGGCCACCGAGCCTACCTCCTGGGCACTGACGGGCGGATGTGCACGGTCGGAGGCAGATCTTGCGGGGAAGAGAGGATAGCGGCGGGGAGAGAGGCGGTCAGCACAGCAGGTGCTGGATCTAGCCGGAGGGAGAACGGGGGAGACAGTGGCGGCGGGAAGAGAAGAGCGGCGGCCGGCGGGGAACTGGCTAACGGCGGCTGGGTGGGGGAGGCACCAGGTCGGTTCGTTCCGGGGTTAATTGGGCCAGATATTTTAACAGTTGGCTCGGATGATAATATGACTCTGGACAGGCCCGAATGGCTTCTCCGGGCAGCGAAATTTGCCTATGCAGGAGGCGAGCTGTTGGTTCCTCAAATTCGAAAAAAAAGGAGCTGTGGGTTCCACACAAAAAAAACGACTAAAAAAGATGTTTAAAATTTAAAAAACTTATCAATAAAAATGTATTACGCTAGGAAGGTAGAGTTTTATAGACAAGTAAATTTGTAAGTTGAAACTTAAAATTATTTAGGAGCTATAAAATTGACAAATTCATACGAATAGTAGCAAAATAAACGGTAGCTGTAAACTAGGAAAATTCACTTTGACACCCGGGTCACCCAGTATATAAAAACATAATTTGAAATATCAAAAAATTGAAAATAAAATTGTCTGGATACATCTTCATATTCTATGTGCTCACAATGTTGTTTCATAAAAAAATGATATTTTTTGTTTTGTGTAAAAAAATGTCTCGTAAAAAATCTTATTTTAGTATCAATTTTTTATTTTTTATATAGGTCACAAAAAATATCGTTTTTCCATGAATCGACTTCATGAACACATAAATTGTTATGATATATGCGCGGACATTTTGTTGCAATTTTTTAATATTTCAACATGTTTAAAATCCATTTTAATAAAAGGTGCATATGCACCCGAGAGCCAAAGAGTCTCTCCATGTTATTTATTGATGAATAGTAACAAAATGAATGGCAAGCCTATAGAACTCTGCCTTCCAGACGTAATGTATTTTTGTTGAGAATTTTTTAAAACTTCTAAACATGGTTTTTTGTGGGTTTTTTGAGAAAACCCAAAAGACTTTTTCGTTTCATTTCATTTGAAAGATAGAGTTTGTTACAATCCCCCTAAGAGGCAGGTTACAAGGTAAAAAACTGAAAATCAGTGGACATCCCATGTACTCCCTCCGTTCCTTGATGTAAGGTGTAAAGTTTTTCGAGAAAAATTCTAAAATATAAGGTGTATTGCGATTTTTAGACAATTTTACAACTCCAAAGATGAGTTAAATCCCTCCACAGATAGATTTGACGGATTGTTTTCAATTTGTGGCTGTTAGGAACAAATCTCTCCCTGATTTGCTCCATGTGAAATGATTCCACCATGTACAAAATTCTCATGTCTTAATATTCGTGGCAGAAAAACTATACACCCTACATTCAGGAACCGAGGGAGTATGTGGTAAGATGGCTCGTAGGCCCAGAGTGCCAGCTGGTGCCCAAAGCAAAGCCTCGTCTCTGATCCTGGTAAGGACGGTGTCGATCGATGGGCGGGCATTGTTGAAGACGCAATCGTTGCGGTGCTTCTAGATCATCTAAGGGCGAGTTGGGAAGCAGACGCAAGGCCTTTATGCATTGGCTTCGGGGTGTTCTGCCTGGCCATGTGCTATCAATCCGTCAGCGTTGCCTCTTCAAGGGGTGCCCAACAAGTGAGAAGTAGCCATGCGAGGATCTCATGCCACACTTGCTTTGAGACAAGGGCACCAAGAGCACCGAATACCGACAGGGGTCCCCGTGAACTAA
>QRDG01000048.1:2241037-2366569 GCA_012064385.1 Puccinellia tenuiflora | reverse complement strand
AGTGGTCCGTGAGATCCCAGCAGCATGACGCGTGGTGGTGGAGATGGGGGAGTGTTCCTGCAGGCAGGGCTTCGCCAAGCCACACACGAGGGAGAGAGAGGAGGGACAGGGGGTGGTGCGGCTAGGGCTTGGAGTCCTCCTCCCTGTGCCGCACCCCCCTTTATATAGGTGGAGGGGGCAAGGCCAAGGGTGGGTGCGCCCCAACCCTAGGGCCGGCCGGCTTGGGGAGGCCTTGCCCCCCAAGGCACCTACCCTTCTAGAAGGGGCGGCGGCCAAGGGTGGGACTTGGCTCCCAAGCCGAGTCCCACTAGGGTTCGGCCCCCCTTTCCTTGTGAAAGGACACGGATGTCGCCTAGAGGGGGTGAATAGGCAATTTAAAATTATTACGGTTTAGGCTTGAATAAATGCGGAATAAAACTAGTGTTTAATTTATCAAGCACAAAACCTACAAAAGCTAGGTTTACCTAAGTGCACCAACAACTTATGCTAAGAACGATAAGCAACTATGTGATAGCAATATATATATATATAACTTCAAGCTCGAAGGCTATCACAAAGATAATTGCATAAGTAAAGAGCTCGGGTATATAAATAACCGAGGCACGCGAAGACGATGATTTATCCCGAAGTTCACTTCCCAATGGAAGCTAATCTCCGTTTGGAGCGGTGCGGTGTTCACCAAAGTGAAGCACCGAATAGCCGTCAAATGGCACACCGTAACTCCTTCGTGCCTCCACCAATGTGGAGTACCACGAGCCACTATGGGACACTTGAGGGTGGTCACCGAACCCGTACAAGGTTGGGGCAATCTCCACAACTTAATTGGAGGCTCCCAACAAATCCCGCGAGCCACCAAAACTCCGAGATGAACAAGGTTGAGCCACACTCCACAACCTAATTGGAGGCTCCCAACAAATCCCGTGAGCCACCAAAACTCCGAGATATCAACAACCGTCTAGGGTACCAACGTGCCCTAGAGGAACAAGCTCTAGGGCACCCAAGCACCCAAGAGTAACAAGCTTCTCAACTTTAACTTCCACGAATCACCGTGGAGAACTCAAACCGATGCAATGGCAAGAACACACTAAGTGGTCAAGTCCTTCAATCCCGAATCCAACCAAAGCAACTAATGCTTGGGAGGGATTTGAGAGGAAGAACAAAGGAGAAACACTAAGAAACTCCAAAGATCTAGATCCAAAGGGTTCCCCTCACTTAGAGGAGAAATCGATCGGTGGAAACGCGGATCTAGGCCTCCTCTCTCTTTTCCCTCAAAAACTAGCAAGAACTATTGGAGGGATTGAGAGATATCCAAGCTCAAGAGGGTCAACAATGGAGGGGAAAAATAGCTCAAGAAGTTGGCAAAATGTTCTTTTTCGTTTGGGGAAGAAGCCCCTTAAATAGGGAAGGCAAAATGCTGCCCGTTGGAAAACGAACAGAGGGAGGCCGGCCAATGGCCGGGCGCAGCAAATAGCCCGAAGGAGAGCAGCCCGGGTGGGCCGAGCGTGGCCGGCCTGGCCGGGGGAGATGGCCGGGTGGGCCGCGAGGAATGGCCGGGCTGGGCCGGCCATGATGGCCGGCCTGGTAACAGAGAGGCCCCGACCACGGTGCCGGCCAGACCGGGCTGATGGCCGGCAGCCCCTTCCCCCTTTTTTCTTTCTTTCTTTTCTTTTCTTTTTCTGTCTAGAAAACATCTGATACCGAAAATACAATAACTTTTGTATCCGGACTCCGTTTTCGATAATCTTGGACTCGTTGGAATCACCACAACGAGCACTACAAGATTATGCAGAGAAACATCATAGTCCAACAAGATATTATAATAACAAATGAGTAAAGTTTAAACATCTCTCTTGCAAACCGGAACCATCATATCTTTTGCAAATGAAGTCCGAAAGAGGTGAAACCAATTTTGGTGGAAAGAGGATGAAAGTAGCTACCCTTGGAAATATTGGAAACAATTAAGATATAAATTCTCAACACATGTATGTGTGGATATTTTCTCAAGGACAAACCGACAATATTTCTAATATCGAAAACACAATGGAAGACGCATATGAAAACCGTTTTCGATGAACTTGGCCTTGTCATGACAAGCACGACAAGCACCAAGACCACACCACGATAAGAGAGAAATAAGAACCAATAAAGATGATGCCAAGGATGCAAAGGTTTGAGCTCTCTACAACCGATACACTAAAGCTCACTTGAGAGCCCCTCTTTATAGTACGGTTACCTATCCTAAAACCCGGTCTCCCAACTACACCGCGAGACCGGTAAAATAGAAACCCTATCAAGATCATACCTTTGCCTTGCGCATTCCACTTGAGCTAGATGATGACGATCTTGATCTCCTCTCAAGTGGATCACCTTTGTTGATTGTGCTCCGCTCGGTGAAGACTCGCATATTGCTCCATCATACACCAATATGGGAGAGACACTCTTTCGCATATCTTCACATGCCCTTATCTTTGTATGTAGATCAACTTGCACTTAGCCTTGATCAACATATAATCTTCTTCTTTTAACCTCGACTCCAACATATGGAGTTCAAGCATTCCTTACGGACCAACACTACAAATACAACTCAAAGCACACATTAGTCCATAGAGATTGTCATTAATTACCAAAACAACATATGGGGGCAACCATGCTCTTTCAATCTCCCCCATTTTGGTAATTGATGACAATCCCTTTTAAGAGGGTTTATATAATGAATTAAGCAACCTTGCAAGACGAACACGCAAGGATGCATGAGCAAGAGAGGCAAATGCTTAAGAACCAAATGAAAGCATAAAACCAAATTCCCTTAAACCCTCTAAACTTCTCCCCCATTGGCATCGATTGCCGAAACGGAAATAAAAATTTAGAAGACCAATATAATATGGGTTCCTCCACAAGGTGTGCATTTCTCAAGATATGAGTGAAATCAAATGCACATATCCAATGCCGAATATTTGGAGGAAATCAAACTATATTGAGGATCCAAAGATTGCAAATAAGATGAGAACTCATTCTAAACATCTCCACAAAGGAGAAAGGCAAACAAGGAGATCCGAAAAGAGAGTGCTAAATAAAATGGAGAAGCTCCCCAATGTTTATACACTATTGAGGAGTGCACAAATATGGAATCCTTACTACTCCACAATCATCTAGAACACACAACAAGTGCAAGGGTACAAAAACTAAAGCAAAACATAGCACTTCCACCAAAGATGTGGTTGAGCCAAAAGAAGATACCGATTTTAAAAAATGCAAGCATACGATAGGCCCAACCGAGATACAAAGAAGATCTTTAAAATGAAGAGATGTTCGCAAGCTCACGGATACCAATTGGAAAATGAAACCAATTGAAAAGGCCAAAAGCTTGTGAGAGCACCTAGCTAATAAGAATCAACATATTCACTAAGGTAAGCATGAGGTCAAAGATCTTCAACAATCACATGAGTGTGAAAGGATGCGAATAAAAGATAAAACACTCACGCGACAAATTCCTTTTTGTAGTCACCAAAGAAATAAAGATAAAAATCAAAGTGACTCAAAAGAATTAGGATGCCAATTAAAATGATGACCTCTCTCATATGTATAAGTTTCTATGTGGACAAATTTTGAAGATATACATCAAATCAATGCTTGGCTCCAATAATCGCATGGTGAGAACACCTTCCATATGAATGAGGCAAGCATCCAATGCATCTCCATTATACCTAAAACAAAATTCAAGTACAACATGGTTCCCAAACTCATTGGGTCCCATAGTAGTTAGATAAAATACAATACATAGGACACGCTCCACATAAATATGTGCATATAGATATGAAATTGAATTTCATGCACATCTTAGTCGATTTAGGATTCGGTGGAGTATACCCTATATATTGGATCAAGAAAGATAAGCATGCTATAACAATATAAATTAGTAAACATGCATGCAAAGATTTTCTAGAACCACATGAGATACAATTTGGACAAAAACACAAAGTAAACCAAGAGAGCACACTGAAGTGTGACAAGAAATGGTTGTCCAAATTATATCAAAATCTAAATCAACACATGATCGAGGACAAATCAAATCAACATATGATTGATTCCAAAACACATCAACACATGAAGTGAGATTTCAATAGGAGTCGAATCAAAACAACACATGACCGATAAGACACCAATTGAAAATAAGATACCAACTAGGATCAAAGATACCAAGAGAAGAATAATACTTGACTAAACTCAAGTAAACTAAAATAAAGAAATAGGTATCAAGGCTCCCACAATAAGTATCAATTGAAACAAATATCTACGGAGGAGATATCAAATTCCAAATAATACTAATTGATGATACCCAAGCAAGGCCAAAAGGCATTTAAGATAAATATAGGATACATGCCAAAATGGCATTTCTCTTTCAAGAAGATACAACACAAATCAAGAAAATAGAAAACAAACTCCCAAGAGGGAGCAAGGTCACAACAAATAAACCAAGCACTCTCTACAATTTTTATGATAGCACAAAGCATCAAGGAAAAAAGGTTTGTCTTCCATAAACACATAGGTAAAAATCATATGCCAATTGAAAGGATCAAATATCAATTGATAAGATAGTGTTCTAAATAATAAAGGAAAGCTCCCCCAATATTCATGCATTATCTTGAGATTTGCATTTGAATACAAAATGCACACAAAAGGGATCATTACTCTCCATATGTCATTTATAACACTAAACAAGATCAATAAGTCAAATGGATCCACACAAGAGGCAAGGAAGACAACGAGAGTCAAAAATAAATACTTGGCAAGTGATGAAGCAAATAAAAGTAAATGCCAAAGTAAGGATAATCAAAACTATTCTACCACAAATGTGAATATCAATTGTACAAGGACAATGAGTAAACGGAATTATTTTCTTGGTGGTAGAGAAATCCAAGATTATACTCACAAGATAAATCATATGGTGAAAGATAAGAATTGAGACACCATATTTTAATAAAGTTTGTTGGTACTTTCAACTATTCGAACCAACCGGCAAAGCCATGGTTAGAATAATATGGAATAAATGGTTTCTCAAATAATATATGGGAATACATATTCGAGAAAACCACACCAAGCAAAATCACACATACAAGATCCAAAAGATAACCAAAAGGAAAATTGGAACTTGTTCGAGCAACATGCCACATAGAAACAAGATAATTTACAATATCAAATCTTAGTGGCAAAACCTCAAATGATCATATTTATAGGATTGTAATATGCACATAGCTTATTACTCCCCCATAATGTGATAATCCATTCTTTATTAAGCAAGAGGCAAATGAACACGAACTAGAGAAATTAATGGATATTATATAATTTGTTTTTTTTCATGAGTATGACATACCACATAGTGACTAGATAATATTGAAATATAAATACTAGGTGGTGTGCCTCATGTACACACATTTTTAGGACTGTGAAGTGCGCAAAGCATATCACTCCCCCAAAATGGGATAGTCCATTAATCTCTCAAAAGAGCCAACTGAAATCAACACAAGATCCAATAAAGACTCAACACAAAGTTTACACATATATGGAGCGGAAATTAACATACACAAACTTGATTGTTCAAGGTAAGTAATAAGCACAACATATACAAGCACATGCTAGGAACAAAACTAACACATGCAAGGGAGCAAGCAACTTTCAATGTATATATAATTTAAATACAAGTTACCGCAAGGAGGAACATAGGTTGTGAGATATGACAATATAATCCAAATGACTTGGCTTGTGAAAATAATAATCATGAAGATCCCTTAGTTCTTCAAAGATAGCCAAGTCTCCAATGTCCTCCAACAATACCTATTGATCAAGTTTGAGCTTGTTGGTCCCCATCCAAGTTGGGTCCTAAGAGGTTAGTCACAATAGGCTTGGCAACCCAAATGGTTCTTTTCTTGACACCACTTTGAGTTCCCACATATTTGGCAAACACATTGCCAACCCTATCCTTCCTAAGAGAATAAGCATCATCAATTATAATAGGGTTGGATAAGGTACCATTAGTGCATGAAGAAGCCAAGTGACCCTTCTCACGGCATAAGTAGCAACATCGTCTCTTCTCTTTATTCTTAATAGGCTCCTCAACTTGAGGAGCAATAACTTGAGTCTTCTTAGGAGGTGGCCCTTGTTCAACTCGAGGTTGAGCATGAGATTGAATAAGAGGCCGCTTCCCTAGTTGCTTCTCACTAAGAGGCTTCTTCTTCATTGGGCAATCCCTAACATGGTGCCCTTCAACTTTGCACTTGAAGCAAACAATCTTGGCCGAATGATTGACTTGTTCTTGGCCCTTATTGTTACTCTTGGACTTGTTCTTGATATTGGAGTTGAATCCAAGTCCACTCTTGTCATTAGGGGATTGTTGCACACTCAACATGTTGTCAAGTGTGGTCTTCCCTTCATGACGCATTTCCAAGCCTTTCTTCAAGGAAGTGGCTTGGGCCTTGAGCTCATCTCTTTTCTCTACATGGTTAGTGACAACACAAGAGCTAGAGGAGATAGATGCATCATTGTTAGAGCAACAAGGCATAGAAAGTAATTCATCACAAGATGTACCAACATTATGAGTGGATGAACTACTAGAACTATCACAAGGCAATATAGCATTTTTAATAGAAGTTGTGCCATTGTCCACATGAGGCTCACTACATGTTACCTTCGTAGTGATAGCCTCATGAGCTAACTTTAGCCTAGCATGGGATGCTAGAAGATCCTCATTAGAGCTAGAGAGCTTTTCATGATTTTCTTCTAATTTCCCATACTGGCTAGTTAGCAACTCAAGTTGAGCCCTTAGCTCAACATTCTCCTTTAAAATGGATTCTTCACAAGAAATAGAGTTAGTAGCACAAGCATCATCATTAATAGCAATGGGAGAACAAGTTGGAAGCTCTTTTAGCAATTGAGCTTGGAGTTTGTGGCACCCCCCTATGTTACATGTCGCCAGAGAGGTGGTCGCCCCGTGCGCCAGCCCAGGATATCCGGACGCACGTTACGACAATGCAACATAGCGGAAATATCATTACACAATCAGGCCCAAAGGGCTACAAAGGGTTTACATGGCCATCAAGGCATGAAAATTATCATGCCCAAGTATGGCACGGGACAGAGTTCAACTGGCAGCGGAAGGCAAAGATACAGCAACGGCTTGGTGCGGCTCCATTCCACAGGCATCTGGCTGGGCTACTGATCCTAGCACGCTCCTGCTCGATCTCCATGCTATGGTAGGAGATGGATCCTCCCAAAGTCTGGCCACATGAAAAGCCAGTCTGAGTACAATGATGTACTCGCAAGTAAATAACCACGAGGCATGAACAGTCAAGCAATCAGGCAACAAGTAACTAGCGACATCAAATAATCTAAACATGGCAGGCGACTACTTACGGCAGTCCAAGTGGGCAGCAACATGGCATCATGATAAAACATGGTATAAGCAAACAATGGGAGTACCACCAGCACAAAGTCCAAGCCAGGTGGGGTTGGATCGTGTACCGGGGGTCACACAAAGAGCTTACCTGTGACGAATAACGGGGTACCAGTTGGTACCAAGTAACACAATAAATCATATTACCACAGCTAGGCTTACTGGCCTCTAGCCTCACGAGGCTAATCCCATCTGACACCACTGCTAGGCCCACTGGCCTTATCACAACTCCTTATCTCGAGTAACGTTCCCTGCACCATCTTATTGTTTATTAAGTGAGGTCATGTCGTTAATCAATTCTTTCAAACAGATCTTAAGTTTAACCTCCGGACACGACAAAGACACACAGTGTGACTGACACTGAACTGTTGTTCCATATCCCAGGAACAGGGCTAGCTGGCTAGGTTGAGTCTCTCGAGAGTTTGCTTTACCACCTATCAGAATGCACCCCACTCAGCCGACGCTCCAGGTTTCTCACGCCCAAAGTCGTACCAAGCAAAATACATTCTCGTGATGGTCCACTTGCTAAGACACCCTCCTGCCCCACCCTATACGCGTGGTACAACGGGCAAGTAAGTCCGGCACATCCCCCGGCGCTACCGGGTATGCCTAGCTCCGGACTCCTTATCGCAGTCGAACCCGTGCCTGTCGACCCCTCCCCTCGGACAGCACAACCGAACGACTGCGCCCAACGGATGGCACAAAAGGAGCTCAACAACCTACTAGGTCACGGTTTCCATGGGACAACGGTGGTATCGCGTTCAAGGGTTCAGATTAGTGGCACTATGAATAGACCTTATCGATGTTTGGAGGGGTGTTTCATTTAATCAAGTTTCATCATTCACATGCCCAAGCAACAAAGGATTAGTCTAACATTACAACCATAATAACATAATAATATATCATTAAACAACAAAACATTAGCAACACAATAAAGATCAACTACAAGATATAGTTTAGTTGGTTTGCGTCGACCGGGTGACTATCGTGGCGATTCCGCCAACAAGCGTCATCACAGATCAACTAGTTGGTTAGCGTCGACCGGGTGACTATCGTGGCGAGTCCGCCAACAAGCGTCATCACAGATCAACTTGTTGGTTAGCGTCGACCGGGTGACTATCGTGGCGAGTCCGCCAACAAGCGTCATCACAGATCAACTTGTTGGTTAGCGTCGACCGGGTGACTATCGTGGCGAGTCCGCCAACAAGCGTCATCACAGATCGACTACAGATTATAACATAGTGTTTCAAACAGATGACTGTGGCGGTTCCTCCAGCCGGTGTCATCATAGATCAATCACAAAGTGGGTGAGGTATGTAGCCTCCAAACAATGAACTGAAAAGCATTCATAAGACAGAAAGCATCCATTCCACTCGAGGGTTATCTCGACGTGGTGTCAGCAATCTTGGCAAAAAGAACCAATTGAAAAGTCAGCTCCCAAGCGTCGCAGTCCGGGTGGTCTATGCCAACCATATTTGACGGAGGGACAAGAGGCAAATAACTCTTTTGGCAAATGCCCCCAACTCCGAGGATCATAAGACGACATTCGTCCGTTCCTCACCTCGGCGAAGAGGAAGAAGCAAACAATCAACGCATGTGTTTGTTATTTAGTTGTCAAAGCCCCGCAAGTGCGAGGCGCACAGATAACTCATACATTAATCTAATGCATACATGGATGAAGAATAAAACATGGCAGGGGTAATACTATCAGTCCCATATTAAACAAGAACAATAAACAGTCATGCATAAATAAACAGACAGGCATATAATACTCGGCGAGACAATAAGCAAATAACAAACAACACTGCGGGACGGCTCATAGCAAGGGGTTAGCTTGCCTTCGACGATCGACGTCATCTGGCTTGGAGGTCACGGGCACGTCGCGGGATAGGGTTTCGATTCGCCGGTACCGCGGAATACCTATACATGCATACGCGGGTGCTGAGCATCTAAGCATCTCACAAAAATACAAAACCTATAACACTGGGTAGGGATCTTTAAACTATGAAATTACAAACTTGGATCACCTGAATCGGAGTCACGGTTCCAAAATCTGTCCAGCAGGAAAAGAAAAACAGATCCGCGAAAAAAAAACTGCACGGGCCGCGTCGGCCACGCGACATGGGCCGTGGGTGGACCTCCGTGCGCCGCGCGCGCGCGCCCCTGGCTGGGCTGCTGGCAGGCCGTGGGCTGCTGAGCCTTAGCAGGCCGGAACGGTTCCCTGAAAGAAAAAAAGAAACGGAGGGGATCGATCCCCTGGTCGCCTTCCTCCCTGGACGCGCACGGGAGCGAGCAGGGGACGGCCAGGGACGGCCAAGGAGGGTGCCGGGAGGCCGGCCGGCGGCAGGGACGGGCCCGGGGCGGTGCACCGCGGTCAGGGGGGTGGAGGTGAGGACCGGGGCGGTTTCCACGCGCGGCACCCGCGAGCTCCAGGAGCTTGCTTCACGGACACGGCGGACGCGACGACGAACGCGACGCCCTCGACGACCACAAGATGCTCAGGTTGCACGGGGAGGTAGAGGGAGGTGGTAGGAGGCTCTGGGTACGTTTAAACGAAGAACGGCTCCGGGTCGAGCTCGCCACGGTCGGAAACCCGACGGCGACGATTTCGGCCGGAACGGAGCAGGGCTCCGCCGTTGTCCATCTAAACAGGCCGAGAGGTCCAGGGGAGAGAGGAGATTGAGGTGCAGTGAGGGAGGGGAGGCTCGGGCTGGGGGGAGGTGCTGGGTTGCTCGAGCACGCACGCTCGTGTGCTTCGGCCATGGTGGCCAATTATTTTTTGTGTGCTCTCTCTCACCCATGAGAACCGAATGGGGGGAGGGCAGGGGAGAGGGAGAGGAGTGGACTGGCTAGGGTTCGCTCGGGGGCTGCTGGGGTGGCTTAATATAGAAGGAGAGAGGGAGAAGTAGATGGTGGCCGGTGTGGCCATTGATGGCCAACCGAGGTCATGGGTGACGTTTCCCCTCCACAGGGAGGAGATAAGGAGGAGGAGGGGGTGAGGCTTCCGTGCTGGATGCACAGTGGAGCACGAGGCGCACTGCAGCAGCCGGATTAGGCACCGACCATGGCAGTAACGGGTATTAGGTCTTGCCACAGTGCGCGTCCCGGACGTCCAGAGCGCGACACGGCGGCATCGTCGCGTTCCCGGCGACTCGGGGCACAAAACTGAAAAAGGCTTGCACTACTGGGTTCACAAGGACAAGACCTAGACAACCAAACTGGCCACACTCAAAAACTCCACGCTTTGCAATACAAGATTTTCAGAAAACCAAGGGTGCGCCAGGTGTTCGATGAAATGACAGGGGCCTTGCACATCTCAGAAAAATCCCCAAAATTCACAGTATGCTAGGATAGATGTATGAAGTATGTATGTGGATTTTGGGATCAATTGGGCACAGGTAAGTTGGTCAAATAAATTGGTGTCCGAAAATGTCCTAATGGCATGGGTATGCCAAAAGCACTTCCTCAAATAATCTTGATCTGATATTGGGGAGGTGGGGTTGTGTAGGGGATCTTGTCAACTTGGCAAAGTGGCAATGCCAAATGATGTTGGTAGCTAGGGGTTGCTTTGGAAATCACAATTAGGCATAAAAGGGCATTACAAAGGAAGTACCTCAAATATTGCTCAAATGAGGTTGGGCCAATGGAGTGAAATGTTCAGGAGGCCAAATCATGCACCTCACCAAAATTTCAGAATTTTTGGATGAGTGGAAGGTGTCTAGATAATTCCTGGATTGGAAATGGCATTTTAGAAATAACGCCCAACTTGGAAATATTGCATTGAAGTATGCAATATTTTTGCATGGAATGTCTTCGTATGGTTATGGGAGTCCTCTGGTATTTTTAGTGGAATTTCTCCGGCTATGGAAATAGGCTTCCCTTTGGTAGGTGGAGGAAAGGGTTTAAAAGGTTCGATAATTAGGGCTAGGGTTTTCGAGAGAAAACCTGAGCATAAAAATTATCACGGGAGATGGAATGGTTCGTGGATGCTGGGGAATTTTTTTGAGAGAGCAATTCCCAAGTCAAAGACCATCTGGTTCAAAGAAAACATTTTGAAAGTAGAAAAAGTTTTTCAGGTGTGGGAAAACACCACAAAAATAAGGGATGGATTTTTGGGTGTTACAAACCTTTCCCCCTTAAAAAGAATCTCGTCCCGAGATTCGGAGACTAATAAAGATTCCCGGGGTTATACAAGATATTTCTTTTATGGTTTAATCTACCCCTATATTTAAAATATTTAAAACTTTTTCTGCAAAATACTAGGGTTTACCACTCACAAGGATCAACACTTGGTAGGGTATTTTTACTATAACAACCTATTAGCAAAGCTCGATATTTCTATCACCCTTGATGCATTCTAAGGATGGCATGGCAGTGGCTCACACAATCAATCAACATAGGTTCCTTACTATGGCTAAATAACAAAATTAAACCTATGGTTTTTAGTTCAACCCACACAAGCATGGCAGATCAAACAAGATCCACACACAGATTATCACTCGATAACCTGGATTTAACTTGGCCAAAACATCACCTAATTTTGCAAAACAAAATGTTGGGGATATGCTAAACATGCCCCTTCTCTACATCTTCTTTTGAAAAGCTGTATATACTTTTCAAGTATACCCAGGTTTGGAAAAAGAAAACAGGGTTTCTTTTCAAAAGAAAGCATCTGTGTTGCCAATAATTGACTTATAGACACTGTGGGGTAGGGCCATCCCCAAAATCATTTTGGCAAAATTTTCCCTACGAAACACTGGAGAGACGAGGGACTGATCTCCTGAGGAAAGGATAGAAGCACACAGAGGGTTATTTCTGGCTTGCTGTCATGTGGGACCGGGCCCACCTGCTAGTCTCTTTCTTCCTTTCTATCTTCTTCCTCGCAGCATCTTCCCTCGTATCTGGCTGACTCCGAGTGCGCGAAGCACTCCTCTACGGTACTGCTGCGCGTGCTGCCCATCGACGCGGCGACCATCACGACTTTGGGTGCCTCGTCGATTTCGCGCCAATTTGGCCTAGCATTGCGCGGGATTCCTCTCTCTTCCCGTGTGAGGCTGAGCTGTGTGCGACATCCGAGCTCCGCGGCTATAAATTGCGGCACCTGCGATCCCCTTCTTATTGCAAGCATGAGCTTCTTCTCTCAGTTTCTTTGTGATTTCACTTACGGCCCGGGGCGAGCTGGCTTCCTCGAGCACCTGTTCTGCGTGTTGTGGCTTGGGCTGACCATCGGGGGGCTGCTAGTGATTCTTCTCACGGCGGCGGTCTGGTTAGCCTGTCACCTGCACGATTGGTGGTATGGCGTTGTCGGGGGTGCTGTGGCGGCGGTGGACGAGTTTCTTGTGGCTCCTGTGAGAGATTGGCGGACGTCCCCCGTGGCTATTGCGGCTGCTCCTCTGGTGGGGGACGAGCTGGGAGCTCGAGCTGTCTGTCGTCGTCGCGCAGCTCGCGACACGGCTACGGGGCCTGGCTCATCTTCAGGTGGTGCCACTGCGCACGAGCAGGAGTAGGATTTTCCTGGGGTGCTCTTCCGTATCTGTACTCAGGTAGTGGGAGTGTTGTATGTTGGAGTAGAACTTGTATCCTCTGTTTCTAAAATTTTCCCTTATGTACTGAACTCTGTTGATGTATCAAACTTGCCTTCACCGCTGATTTAGATCCAGTTTTGCATTCCTGAGATCTTTCCTTAGCCGTCACAGACCTGTTCTTGCAGCAGAGAGAATTGCAGAGGCACTATCACATAGATAGTAGAACTTGCCACTCGGGGAAAATATCATTTTAGAAAGTAATGCTTCATTTTATGGCCCTAAAAACTTGAAGCAACATGGGACAATCATTTCAATCATACCAGATAACAAGCACGCAACGGCTACTAAACACTCGATACAACACAAACACACGTACAAGCAAGCATAGGAATTACAAACGTTCTCACAAACTCTCATCTAACATCTCATAAGCGCCACTCAGGCTAAACTAAGCACATCTTACTCCGCTTGACGATCCTTCACAAACGGTGGAGTGCGGCCGACACTACTAGGAAACTAGCTATAGGTGGATTACACCTTTGTGGCGCACCATTTATGCCGTGCGCCACAAATAATATTTTGTGGCGCACCATCAGGGGTGCGCCACAAACTTCTGTGGCGCATTTCCACGTCGTGCGCCACTAAATAACAATTATCTGTGGCGCACTGCCAGACGTGCGCCACAGAAAGCATGTGGGCCCCACCTCCAACGGCTCGATGGGGTCCTACCCAACATATTTTGTGGCCCACCCAGAACCGTGCGCCACAAAAAGATGCATATTTGTGGCGCATATCGTCCCGTGCGCCACAAATATTTGTGTGGGCCCCGGCATCAATGATTGGGGGAGGTATTTCTGTGGCGCATGGTGGTGCATGCGCCACAGAATAACTTTTCAGCTATAAAAAGGTGGCAGCCCCCCACCACACCCCACACACACACTCCTTCTTCTTCCCCTCTCCTCTCACCAAGAGGAGCTCGTGTTCCTCCTCCATCCCACCCTATTTTGCTCATATTTCTCTCATTTCTTTGTGGTTAAACCAACTTTATTTGATAGGTAATTGGTGGGGCCGGGGGAGGATCCATATATACTATCCCTCCTCTCCAAAACATCAATTTTTCTAGATCTACAACACCACACACTCTCTCTCATCGATCTCGGTGACAAAAGCTACTAGACCGGTGAGTATTGTTGGATGGACATGCATATGTGCATGTTTTGCGCGTGTGGTTGACGCCGATGTGTATGGTCGTTGTTTGTTTTTTGTGCTCCGACCATCATGTCGTGGAGATTTGGAATTTTTTGTGAAATGTTTGCAGGTATCTCAAGAGGCCCTTGAGATTGCCGGAACGTCGATTAACTTCCGTTCCGGCAAATTCGGGTACTCCATATGTCCATTTTTTAGCAAAGGTCATGCCAAAATTTTTCGTGAATTTTGGCATGACCTTTGCTAAAAAAAGGGACATATGTGTGTGTGCACTTGCGATGTTGCGGTTTTACTTAACATACTCTCATTTGTGCTTTATCTATAGCAACCATGGTCATCATGATGAGCTCCGGTCGAATCAGCAGATACAAGGAAGAAGCGAAGGCGGACATGATTCGGTGCAACAGGCGCCAGATAAGATGTCCGTGTCGAACATGCAAACTCTTGAGCTGGATCGACCCTGATTCCGGACAATTGGAGGAACACCTTCTCAGGCGCGGTTTCTGGATAGACTTCGACAAGGCGCCGATAGCAAATGAAGGAGACGCCGGCGGACAAGATCATCATGATGGAGGAGATGCCGACGGACAAGATCATCATGATGAAGGAGATGCCGACGAACAAGATCATCATGAAGAAGGAGATGCCGACGGACATGGTCCTGATGAAGGGGAAAATGGTAGTGGCCTTGAAGACGAGGACACGCAGACCTCGCTAAATTCGGCCTTGCAGGACCCTCATGTGCAAGAACTCCTCCTCAGGGAGACGAGCAACGTCAGAGGTGCAGCCAGAGAGAAAGCCAAGCTGGATCTAATGAAGAAAGACGCGATGACTCCGTTGTATCATAATTTCCGGCCCCAGGATACACGCTTGCATGTAACGCTTGAGTATCTAAAGTTGAAGGAGGAAAGCAGATGGACCGATGTCAGCTTCACCAAAAGCCTAGAATTCTGGCAGAGAGTTCTTCCCAAGGCGAACACATTGCCAAGCAGTACCGAGGAGGCCAAGAAAGTCGTGTGCCCTCTTGACCTACCGTACCAGCGATACCACGCCTGCATCAATGATTGTGCAATTTATCGGGGTAAGTACGAGCACAAAACCACATGTCCGGTGTGTGGTCAGGGACGATACAAGAGTGGGAAGAAGAACGTTCCTCGAAAAGTGGTATGGTACTTTCCTATCATTCCCCGTCTGCAGCGGTATTTCGTGGACCCTAAGGAAGCAAAACTCATGCAATGGCACGCGGAAAGGGAGAAGCCCGAAGAAGATACGGAGAAGGGCGTAATGCTTACACACCCTTCAGACGCTTGCCAGTGGGAAGCATTGGACATGGCCTTCGAAGATTTTGGGCGCGATGCAAGGAACGTCAGGCTGGGTATGAGCACCGATGGACTCAATCCGTTCGGCAACCAGAGTAGCACGCACAGCACCTGGCCTGTGTTTGTATGGCCTTACAACCTTCCCTCGTGGCTTTGCACGAAGCAAAAGTACATACACATGAGTATTCTCATTCAGGGGACGAAACAACCAGGTATCGACATACATTTGTATCTCGAGCTGTTGAAAGAGGAGCTAGTCAAGTTGTGGTCGACGCCAGGTATCCGTACGTGGGACGCCTACACTGGAGATTATTTCAATATGAGAGCCGCGTTACTCACGACAGTGCAGGACTATCCTGGGGCCGGATATGTATCGGCCCAGGTAAGTCATGGATTCTGCGCATGTATCAGGTGCATGGATGATACACCGCATCTCCAGCTACCAAGGGATCCCGGGTCTTCAAAAACCGTGTTCCCAGGAGCTCGAAGATGGCTTCGCATGGATCACCCATGGAGGAAACGCGGTGATTTGTTCAATGGTAAAGATGAGCCCGAAGGAGCCCCGTGCCCGAGGAGCGGCGAAGAAATCGACGAGCTTTTGACAAATTGGGACGAGTGCCCTGCGCCGGGAAAGAAGCGACCGAGGGTAGATCCCCTGCTGGGTGTATGGAAAGCGAGGTCTGTTTTCCACGACTTGGAGTACTGGAAGGTACTCCACATGCCCCATAGCCTCGATGTAATGCACATTACGAAGAACGTTACCGAGAGTCTGCTTGGCACTCTTTGCAACATGCCGGAAAAGGGCAAGGATGGGACGAAGGCAAGATACGATCTGAAAACGCTTGGCATCAGAAAAGATCTGCAGCCCCCCGATAGTGATGACGATGATGATGATCACACGCAAGGGACTCAAGGTCGCCGCAAAAGGGTAAAGAAGAACACGGTGGTGCTTCCCGCTGCCTGCTTCACTATGAGTCCGGAGGAGCTCGAGAAGTTTTTCAGGTGCCTCCTAGGAGTCAAATTTCCTCACGGTTACGCGGGGAAGATGCACAGATATCTGGACGCAACGAAGAAGAGGTTCAGCGGGATGAAGTCTCACGACTGTCACGTGCTGATGACGCAGATACTCCCCGTTGCGATCCGAGGGCTAATGGACGAGCACAATTGATCGAACCTTGGGTGGAAGAGCACAAAAACTTAATCGAGCAGAATTACAACGACCTGGGACGGCCGAGGAAGAAGGGAGACGTAACCAGAGAGCACAACTCCAACTTCACGCGTTGGTTCAAGAAAAGACAACTGTCTCTAGCAGAGAGCGTACCGCCAGTTACCGAGGATGAGAAACTCATATTCGCCTTATCACAGGGCCCCGGGCAGAACGTAAAGACCTTTCAGACGTACGACATCAGCGGTTACAGATTCTCCACCGAGGAAAAGGACAGGGATGGTGAATATCAAAACTCAGGAGTAACTATGCTATCCTACGCCGATGAGGAGGCTACTGTCAAGGAAAGATTCTTCGGAAGGATCGAGGAGATTTGGGAGCTCAACTATTGTGGACAGTTGGTGCCAATGTTCCGTGTGAGATGGGCCAAGGACGTCGTCAAAGACGACCGGTATTTCACCACCATGGTAATACCCGATGCTAAATCGAAGAACGCCACCGCGAAAAATGAGCCATGGGTACTCGCTAGCCAAGTCGAGCAATGCTTCTTCATTACCGACCCGTCAAAGCCTAGCCGTGTTGTCGTGAGGAGGGGAAAGAGAAGCATCATCGGAATGGAAGGAGACGCCAACGAGGAAGACTTGGAGAAGAACGGCGATCCGAAGATCGAGGAGGAATTCAACAAGTACTTCGACATGCCTACTACTAGCAAATAAAGAAGGAAGACCTCCCTACCTACTAAAGGTTGTCCGTTCACGCGAAGAAATCTCAAGGTGCCCGGCCTAAAGTATTCAACCGCGAAGAAGGGAAAGAAGAGAAGCTAGCTCGGAACCGGACGCACCGCGGGACGAAGAAGACTCTTTTTGTGTATAAAATATGTGTGGTCTACCATGTGTATGTGTGAGAGACAAGCATACATATATATATATAGCGAAATGTGTAAGAGAAAATTAAACTTTTGTGTATATATTCGTCTTTAATTTCTTTAATATGTGTGTATGTTTCTTTCTTTGAATATAACCAAATAAATATTAAAACTATATATGTATGAGACAAGTGTGATAATGAAAGACTAAACCAAAAAAACTTTAAAAAAAGTTTAAAAAAAAGAACTTCTGTGGCGCACGCCCCAAACGGTGCGCCACAGAATATAGCATTTCTGTGGCGCACCTTCTCCGCGGTGCGCCACAGATAACAGTCGCGTCCACATACATGTGGGGCCTCCCCGCGTCCCAAATCCACGTACCGTTCCCAAATCCTCCAATCTCGCGCGCACCGCCGGCCTCAACTCCTCCCGACGCCGCCACCGCCCCGGCAGCCACCGCCCGAGCCGCGCCGCCACTCGACCGCGCCGCCGCCCACCACGCGGCCCTGCTCGACCGCGCCGCCGCCCCAGCCGCGCCCCGGCCGCCCCTACCCGAGCCGTGCCGCCGCCCTCACCCGAGCCGTGCCGCCGCCCTCACCCGAGCCGCGCCGCCGCCCTCACCCGAGCCGCGCCGCCGTCCTCACCCGAGGTACTGCCCCCTCTCTCCCTCCCTTCCCTCTCCTTCCATAGTTGCACACTAGGTGCTCGATGAAATGTGCAACCAAATTTTCTAGTGTTTGATGCTAGTGTTTGTTCAATTGTGTTAATGCTAAGTGTTGTTGAATGTGTAGCAGGTGTCCTAAGCGCTGTGTGGTGGTGATCGAGAAGGACCTCGACGCTTATTCAGTTTTCAGGTGAGATGGTGGTGGTGGTGGATGTGTGTGTAATGGTTTTGAATGCATGTGTGATGGTGGTGGTGGATGTGTGAGATGGTGTTGGTGAATGCATACAATATTAGTGCTCCGACCATCGTGTCGTGGAGTTTGTCGTGGTTGTTTGTGCTCCGACCATCGTGTCGTGGAGATGCCGGCCGGAGATGCCGGTCGGAGATGTGAATGGAAAGTTTTATTTGCAGGTACCCCGAGAGGCCCTTGAGTTTGCCGGAATGTCGATTAACTTCCGTTCCGGCAAATTCGGGTACTCCATATGTCCCATTTTTAGCAAAGGTCATGCCGAAATTTTTCGTGAATTTTGGCATGACTTTGCTAAAAAATGAGACATATGGGGTATTGCGACTAATGCATGGGCCGGGGTATCTTAGTATTTAATTAAGTGATTTTCTTCTTAAATTTGTTATACTAACTTTGTGTTTCTTTTTAATTAAGTGCAAACATGTCGAACTCCGCCGACAAGGAATTGAGCGACGAAGAACTCCGCCAAGCTAATGCAGCCAACCGGTCGTTCTGGCAAGCGTCCCAGGAGTTTGAGGAGGCCGCCGCCGCAGCTGCTCCTGGCGGCCATGCCGAGGATGATGAGCTATACATCCCGGAGCCGGAAGACGAAGACGCATCGTCTAGCGATGGAACGACTAGTGGCGGCAATGAGGATGAGGCCACCACCACCGATGGCGGCGCGGTCGTACAACCATTGACCCGTGATATGCATTGTACAGCAATGGAAGAGTCCGTGATGAAGGTCAGTTTGCTGCAGATAGTGCCTGAGTTTCGCGACATCGAGCCCCCCCTTCAACCTCCGGGTGCCGAGCAAGAGCACATGGTCCTTAAAAATTGCGTCAAGTGGCCGATGAAATGGCCAAAGACCCAGATTCGTCTTGGATCGGGTCTTGTAGGGTCTAGGCGCAGCACCGGCGCCACCTCGAAGAGGCCCCCGACCATCGTTCGGCCCCCCAAGAAGACTGCAGCCATCACCCAAAAGGAAGAAGCGGTCGTCGCCACCTGCAACCGCCACCAACAACTATTGGGAGCGTCCTCCGTACCGCAACCGGACAAAGGCGCCGCCGTTACACCCCAAGTTCATGATCCCAAGGGCGACGATGGTGATGATGATGTCGACGTCATGGGCTTCCTCAACCCTAGCGCCAGCATCGACATGTACATGCCTCCTGTGGATGAGGAACCCTTCTGCGCTCCAGGTGCTCAACCTTCTCGTCCCACTACGTGCACGCAGCGTCTGGACTTCCAGGGTTTATCTCAAGGCACGCCTCCGGAGGCTGGCGATCAAGCTATACGAAAACCGGCTCACATTTTCAGCCCTAATACACTGCGTAGACGGTTTTCCCAGTTTCCGCACCCCGACCACCCCCACCATCCCCGGAGAAGAAGGAGAAGAAGCAGAAGAAGAGAAAGAGGGGGCCAGGCGCATCTGCGAGCCAGCCAGCTCCGAAGACTATCCGGGCTAATGAATTCACGGTATCACCCCGTGCGGATGGCTTGACCCGAGTCCATGAAGCTGGTCAACCAATACTTCCTCCGGAGCTTCTCAAGCTCGCACATCAACACATGAAGAATTTGCAACAATATGTCTTGGTGCTAGAGGAACTATCCCTTAAAGATAAGTGTCCAAATTATCCGGTGTTCACAGTCATAGTGCCGACGGACTTGGACTTCATCCATGATGAGCCCGCGAATCCCTTCTTCATAGCTTTTGAGGATGTCTTCAATCTCTTTCACTTTAGACGGCTGGACTATAACTTGGTCCGCCTATACGCGCTCGATATGGCGATGCAGATGAAGAGAGATAATTCTCCGGACGTCGTGGTAGCGGATCCGTACTACATGCGTGATTGCCAGCTGCTAGAAGGATCAGAGACACGGACCAAGGCGATAGAGTACCTCGGGAGGTTCATGCTGACCAACAAGAGGAAGAACTACATTCTTCTGCCTGTCTTTCCCGAGTAAGTACACATCCACTCGCCGTCGTCGTAACTTATGCCTTCTTGTAGATTTGTTCCATTGCTGATCCTTTCCAACATATATTCGGTTTCAATCGTGTTGAGTAGGGACACGTATTGCACACTAGTCATCCTGAGCCCGAGGTGGTCCTCTGCCATCTATCTCGACTCGAGGAGTTTGTTGGACGAGAAGATAGACTACGCCAAGGTACAGGGTGTTCTCGATGAGGCTCTCGAGGGCTACGCCAAAAAGGGTGGCGCCTTTGAGAAGAAGCATGAATTTATCAAGAATGATGGCAACCACCAGTTCCAGCATGCGATCGAGCATTCCTGCATCAAGCAGAAGTCTGGCGGCGTGAAGGATGCCTTCTACGCCCTCCATCACCTGAAAATGTTTGTCCAGGATGCTCCGAAGACGAAGTTGCCTTCTAGTCTCAAAGCATGGATCAAATGTGCGGGGGAGATCACCGATTCCGAACTTAGAGAAGACTTTTGCCGCATACAGGTTCAGCTATCGAGAGTCATCGTCGAGGATGTCCAGAATCGGGATGGCTGCTTACACCCCGGCAGAGGTAGCAATAAGTCCTTCTTTATTTTCTTTATATTGACTTGTCCACTTAGATGAATAAATCATACTCTTTTTATTATTAATCAATATATTTCTCAATCCATCTCCAGCGTTGGGAAAAAGGACGATCGAAGGATTCCTACAAGCTCAGCGGGACACCAGAACGTGGATGACGAAAGAGAAGAATAAACCGTTCCCGGAGCCGATGGAGAAGAAGGATCCATGACCTCGTCCTCCCCGCTCGATCTTGCTCACCACCGTCGCCGATGTAGCTAGGCCGTGACCTCTACATTTGTAAATGTGTGTGTGAATGATAAACTTTTATTTGTATCGACTTGTGTTGTACTGTATGTATGCATCTCGGGCACTAAGTATTATTGTGATAACATAGTAATTAATATAATCTGTTTTCGTATACCGTGTCAACTATATTATTGTTTCTATCATATTTGTATAATTCCTGTATATCTGTATAAACCCTGTATATATACCTGTATTTATACATCGCTGTATAAATTGTGTATACAGCAAAATATATCAGTGGCGCATGTTATAATGTTTTTGTGGCGCACCATCTTCTGTGGCGCACGAATACATAATGCGCCACTAATATATTTCCGTGGCGCACAGCAGCTGGTGCGCCACAAAATAGTGATATTTCTGTGGCGCACGCCCGCGGTGCGCCACAGATATATATATTAGTGGCGAGACATCTGTGGCGCATCCTTATATGAGGCGGATGCGCCACAGAAAGGGCAAAAAGGTGCGCCACTAGTAGCCTATTTCCTAGTAGTGCGAGACGGAGAGTGGTGTCCACGCCCCCTTCTTCCGCAAGGTCGGAGGACACAGGAACACCTTCGAGGATCGGAACCTGCTCTGGGACTCGTCGGGATGGGCCGGGATCTGGGAGTGGGAGTCCGCTACTTCGAGCTTGCCTGCGGGAAAGTGTAGGTGGGCTTTCCCCTAGGTATTGGTGTAGGCGGGCACGGCTGAGGTTCCTCCTTGTAGTCACGAGCTCCTCCATCAAGAGGTTGTTGAGGTTCGTCATTGCGATGGCGTAAGCAACTTGGTTGATTAGTGCTGGGTCAGGCTCCTTCGAGACGTCGGCTTGGACCATCTCTCCACGGGGTTGTGATCTGGCCGGAAGGTAGTAGAACTCTCGAGTTTCAGCTAGCAGGGGTTCGGAGGACCGAAGACGAACGAGGCATTCCCAGGCTGCTACCTGGATGGCTAGCCCCAGAGTGGGCATGCGGCCTCCTTGGATTAAGTAGGGCTGATTCGTGCCCCGGGGACACGGGCTGATCCTCACATCGGCCCGGAATTCATCTCCGGACGACGAGAGTGAGCTCTGGAACACTACATACACGGGGCGAACGGAGCTACCAAGGATATGGTTGACGGCCCTCCAGAGAAGCAATCGAAAGCTCGAATGCTCCTCGGCAGTGGTTTCCAAGATGGCATTAAGGGTCGCCATTGGATTTTTCTTAGGGTTCTAGATTTTCTTGGAGGGGATAAGGATGCGAGGTTCCCCTATGGGATTCTAATTTAAAGGAGTTGGGTTGCCAGAGAGCTGGCAAGGGTGGGTTATAAAGCAACTAGGACTGGGTCTCAGTTTCACTGGGTAAGGTCGGCTGCTTCTCATGGAAGAAACCGGCTCGTCTTGTTGGGGAAGATTGGGACAGGTCCTACTGCACCATACTGTTGACCGACACGAGCCATGCCAGTTTGGCGGAGATGGGTTAAATCCATCGGGTCATTGTCGGGCAAAAGTAAGGCGGGGCTTTCCATGCTAGGGTAGTCTACAGCCAGCCTGGTGCTCTGATACCATGCTCTGTGGCACCCCCCTCTGACACATGTCGCCAGAGAGGCAGTCGCCCCGTGCGCCAGCCCAGGATATCCGGACGCACGTTACGACAATGCAACATAGCGAAAATATCATTACACAATCAGGCCCAAAGGGCTACAAAGGGTTTACATGGCCATCAAGGCATGAAAATTATCATGTCCAAGTATGGCACGGGACAGAGTTCAACTGGCAGCGGAAGGCAAAGATACGGCAACGGCTTGGTGCGGCTCCATTCCACAGGCATCTGGCTGGGCTACTCATCCTAGCACGCTCCTGCTCGATCTCCATGCTATGGTAGGAGATGGATCCTCCCAAAGTCTGGCCACATGAAAAGCCAGTCTGAGTACAATGATGTACTCGCAAGTAAATAACCACGAGGCATGAACAGTCAAGCAATCAGGCAACAAGTAACTAGCGACATCAAATAATCTAAACATGGCAGGCGACTACTTACGGCAGTCCAAGTGGGCAGCAACATGGCATCATGATAAAACATGGTATAAGCAAACAATGGGAGTACCACCAGCACAGAGTCGAAGCCAGGTGGGGTTGTATCGTGTACCGGGGGTCACACAAAGAGCTTACCTGTGACGAATAACGGGGTACCAGTTGGTACCAAGTAACACAATAAATCATATTACCACAGCTAGGCTTACTGGCCTCTAGCCTCACGAGGCTAATCCCATCTGACACCACTGCTAGGCCCACTGGCCTTATCACAACTCCTTATCTCGAGTAACGTTCCCTGCACCATCTTATTGTTTATTAAGTGAGGTCATGTCGTTAATCAATTCTTTCAAACAGATCTTAAGTTTAACCTCCGGACACGACAAAGACACACAGTGTGACTGACACTGAACTGTTGTTCCATATCCCAGGAACAGGTCTAGCTGGCTACGTTGAGTCTCTCGAGAGTTTGCTTTATGTGGCACCCCCTTCTGACACAGGTCGTCAGAAGGGCGGTCGCCCCGTGCGCCAGCCCAGGATATCCGAACGCACGTTACGACAGTGCAACATAGCGGAAATATCATTACACAATCAGGCCCAAAGGGCTACAAATGGTTCACATGGCCATCAAGGCAAGAAAATTTATCATTGCCAAGTATGGCACATGGCGGAGTTAAATCGGCAGCGGAAGATAATGGTACGACAACGTCTTGGTGCGGCTCCATTCCACAGGCATCTGGCTGGGCTACTGATCCTAGCACGTTCTTGCTCCATCTCTCTTTGCTATGATAGAAGACGAATCCTCTCCACATCTGGCCACATGAAAAGCCAGTTTGAGTACAATGATGTACTCGCAAGTAACAACCACAAGACATGAACAGTCAAGCAATCAGGCAACAAGTAACTACTGACAGAAAATAATCTAAACACGGCAAGTGTCTACTCACGACATTCCAAGTGGATAGCAACAGGGTAGTACGACAAATCATGGCATAAGTAGATAATGGGGTATCACCAGTACAGAGTCCAAGCCAGGTGGGGTTGGATCGTGCACCGGCGATCAGACAAGAGAACTTACCTGTGACGAATAACGGATGTACCCATTGGTAATAAGTATTATAACAAACCTGTCACAACTAGGCCCAACGGCCTCACCACATCTTTCCACTGCTAGGCCCACTGGCCTCATCTATCCACTAGGTAATGCACGGACGATGTTGGCTCAGGCCTAACTCTAGGCCCCCAACGATCGCACCGCCATCCCTCAACGCGGGTAACCATTCACAACTGAGGTAACATTCCCTGCATCATCTTATTGTTTATTTAGTGAAATCAGGTTGTTCATCTTACTTTCACACCGAACTTAAGTTTAACCTCCGGACTCGACAAAGGACAATAGTGTGACCGACACTGAACTGTTCCATAACCTAGGAACAAGGCTAGCTGCTAGTTGATACACTCTCGAGAGGTTGCAGTTACCACCCATCTAAATGCACCTTGCTTCATGACGGCAAGATACACTTACATAACCGTTCACGCTACCAAGACACTCCTTGTATAGCTACCGACATAACTCTATGTCTTATGACGAAGTGAATCCGGCACGTCCCCAACTCATGAGCGACGCCTAGCTCCGGAACCTTCACAAGACTAGCCCCGACCACAACTATGCAGTAACCGACTAGACTTGCCAAGTGGGTAGCATCAAAGGAGGCCCGATAGGTTACATAGGCTATGGCTCTCCCATTTGGGCGACAGTGGTAGTGCGTTCAAGGTTCAGATTGGTGGCACTATGGACTGACCCTATCGAAGCTTGGAGGGTTGGTTCATTTAATCCAGTTTCTTTCAACAACAATTCCAACAATAGAGGGTTAGTCCAACACAATAAATATAATATCATATCAACATGAAACAGATTAGTCCAATGCAAAATCGTAATATCATACCAACATGAAACAGAAACAAACTGCACCTAATATTTCAAACAATATATAGTTAGTTCAATCAATGGTTAGTTTCAACCGGGCGATGGCGGAGATAACTCCGACCAGTGACAGCCACATGTTGAGTAAAAGAAAATAAACAACACAGTTGGTTAGCGTCAACCGGGCGATGGCGGAGATACCTCCAGCCAGTAGCAGCCACAGATCGACTACAAAAGTTAGTGGAGGCGTCCACGCGATCCCGTTCCTCCATTCCATTGACTGCGGCGGTTCCTCCAGTCCATCGTCGCCGGAATGGGGAGTGGTGCATGGTACCGTCCAACACACGCCACAACTCTACAGAAAAGTAGGCGAGATTCAATCCACGTGGGCGGTGCCCAACATGTATTTAGTCGCCGGCCGGAACTCAACCCACACTTGATGGGTTTATCGTATTACAGGAATGAAAACAAAGTCACGATATCTCGTGACGCACAGTTGACAGGATATAAACCAAAGCCACGATATCTCGTGACGCACAGTTGACAGATGATAAGCAATCATAAGAAAGAAAGCATCCATTCCACTCGAGGATTAACTCGACGTGGTGTCAGCGATCTTGGCAAAAAGATCCAAATGAAAGCCAGCTATCCAAGCGTCGCAGTCAAGGCGGGCATACGCCAGCCAAGTTTGACGGAGGGAGAAGAAGCAAATAACTCTTTTGGCAAATGCCCCAACTCCGAGGATCATAAGACGACATTCGTCCGCTCCTCACCTCGGCGAAGGAGAAGAAGCAAACAATCATGGGGACGCTTAGTTATAGTTAGCTGGTCAGATGGTTCGACAAAGCCATGCAAGTGCGAGGCGCACAAATTATTCACTCGTCATTCTAATGCACACATGGATGATGAGTGGAACATGGCATCACTATCTATACTTGAAATTAAACATGGCGTAGCTACCTAAGCTTGAAATGAACATAGCATGCAAATATACACATGAAATTACCGGAACCAACATCAGCATCGGCTAGCAATAAAATATAACGCGCATATGTGACATGATGATCTGCAAACAAACAACACCGCTTGAGTGTTCATAGCAAGTGGTTAGCTTGCCTTCGGAGATCAACGCCAATTGCCTTGGCGGGTCACGGTCGCCATGGTTTAGGGTTTCAGTTGCCGGTGCCGCGGAATAGACCTATGCATGAGTATAAAGATGCTGAGCACACAAACATTTTACAAAAATATAAAACCTATACCACTGGATAGAGCTCTTAAAACTAAAATTTTACAAATTTTAATCACCTCAAACGGAGCTACGGTTCAAAAGATATGGCCGTGCGATGTTTAACTATCTGCTGCTTGCTTCGAAAGAAAAAAAACAGGACGGGCCGATTTTGAACCGGGCTGGGCTGGTCG
The DNA here is from genome assembly GCA_012064385.1 of Puccinellia tenuiflora. Taxonomy (NCBI): domain Eukaryota; kingdom Viridiplantae; phylum Streptophyta; class Magnoliopsida; order Poales; family Poaceae; genus Puccinellia; species Puccinellia tenuiflora. Next base: position 2,339,987 of record QRDG01000048.1, on the reverse strand, counting down.
CGTCATCCTCGAACAATACGTCTCCCAATGGGGAAGACGTAAAACGTCTGTTACGCCTCCACTCACCCTGACCGTGGGGCCGGGCCAGGCTGGGGCCCACCGGTCGGCTTGACCGGAACGCCACGCTGGCGCCAGCGGGTCGTCTCCCCCGCGCAGTGCACGACCGATGCGGGATGGCCCGACGCGGTACAGGTCAGTTCGGCCGCCGGCCACCGCCGCCGCCGTGGCGCCCGCCGCAGGCCGCCAGGGTGCGGGCGGGGACCGCGCCGCCGTGCCGCCTCCAGGGATGGTGGCCTCGGGCTCGGGGTCACAGGGAGTGCCCCCATGGCCACCGTGCTCCGTGAGCTCGCCGCCGGTGGTCGAGGACGGTGTCGAGGCCACGCCGCACCATTTCGCAAACTGATTTGTCCGGGAGGTAGAGGGCATCAATAGGAACATCTCTGCAAGTTTGATTGAAGAACGGCTCGGTCTAGGGCTCGCCACGGTCGACGGACCGACGGCGATGACCTCGGCCGAATCGGAGCGGAGCTCCGCCGTTCCGCGACCAAAAGAGCAGACGCGTCCCAGAGGGGGAGAGGGAAGTGTGTGGTGCGCGGGTGGCTGCCAGGGGGCTTCTTTTATAGGGCTTGAGGAGGAGGCCGCCATGATGGCTCGGCGGGGAAAGCGGGTGAGGTGTCCGGGGTGCAGTGGTGGGTCGACGGGCATGGCGTCGTCGGTGTAGCGGGCGGTGCGTCGTCGGGCTGGCACCGTACAGGGTTGACGACGGGAAATCCGGGGTCGCGGATAAGCTCGGTGATGGCAGGGTGGCCACGCACGTGTCCACTGCCATGGAGGTGAGGGGGAGAGGATAGGATCGACTCCGGTCCGAGCCAGGGGAGCAGGACGGGGTCTAACTACAGTTGGGGTTTGGTTGGGGCTAGGGGGAACAGTGGAGACCCAGGGAACAGTACGCTGTCATGCCCGCGCTGGCGTTCGGAGCATGCCATGAGCGGTATCGTCGCGTTCCCGTCGACTCGGGGCACCAAACTGAAAATGGTTCGTGGCACCTTGTGCCAAATTTAAAGCCCTACCACTATCTAGTTATAGGTTTTTGCTGGTTTGCAACTTTGTTTAAGCAAAAATTCAGAAAACCTAGGGGGCACCAGGTGCTCGATGAAATGATCAGGGTCTGGCACATCTCAGAAAAATCCCCAAAATTCACAGTAGGTTAGAACAGGTGTATATAGTATGTGTGCGAAGTTTGAGCTCAACTGGATACCTGGAAGGGGGTTAAATAATTTGGTGTCCACAATTGCCCTAATGGCATGGGCATGCCAGGTAAACCAATTTAAATGATCTTGACATGATCTTCTGGATATGGTGTCCTATGTGGATGGTTGTCTATTTCGAAAAGTATCAAGGCCAAAGGATTTTTGTAGCTAGGGGTTGCTTTGGAAATAGCAAATAGGCATAGAAATAGCATTACAAAGGAAGTACCCCAAATATTGCTCAAATGAGGTTGGGACAATGGAGTGAAATGTTCAGGAGGTTTAATCATGCACCTCACCAAAATTTCATAATTTTTGGATGAGTGGAAGGTGTCTAAACATTTCTTGGACTGGAAATGGCATAATAGAGAATATTCATAAACTTGGAACTATTGCAGGGGACTAGGAAATATTTTTCCATGGGAGTGACCTATATGTATGAGGGAACTATATGGTAGCTTGGTGGAATTTATCTCAAGATAGAATTGGGGTGGTGGCCTTTGGGGGAATAGACGGAAGGGTTTTGGAACACTGGAGTGGCATCAATGTGTGACAACGAAAATAGTGGCATCGAGATATGGTGGAGGTTGATAAGCTCAAGGTTTGTTGGGAAATCTCCAAGTGAGCAAAACCAAAGTCAATTCAAAGACCAACAAGTGGGAGAAAATAGTTTGGAAACAGAAAAAGTTTTTCAGGCGGGAGAAAAAAAAACATTACTAACATTGGGGACGAATTTTCGGGATGTGACACTTTACCACCTATCAGAATGCACCCCACTCAGCCGACGCTCCAGGTTTCTCACGCCCAAAGTCGTACCAAGCAAAATACATTCTCGTGACGGTCCACTTGCTAAGACACCCTCCTGCCCCACCCTATACGCGTGGTACAACGGGCAAGTAAGTCCGGCACATCCCCCGGCGCTACCGGGTATGCCTAGCTCCGGACTCCTTATCGCAGTCGAACCCGTGCCTGTCGACCCCTCCCCTCGGACAGCACAACCGAACGACTGCGCCCAACGGATGGCACAAAAGGAGCTCAACAACCTACTAGGTCACGGTTTCCATGGGACAACGGTGGTATCGCGTTCAAGGGTTCAGATTAGTGGCACTATGAATAGACCTTATCGATGTTTGGAGGGGTGTTTCATTTAATCAAGTTTCATCATTCACATGCCCAAGCAACAAAGGATTAGTCTAACATTACAACCATAATAACATAATAATATATCATTAAACAACAAAACATTAGCAACACAATAAAGATCAACTACAAGATATAGTTTAGTTGGTTTGCGTCGACCGGGTGACTATCGTGGCGATTCCGCCAACAAGCGTCATCACAGATCAACTAGTTGGTTAGCGTCGACCGGGTGACTATCGTGGCGAGTCCGCCAACAAGCGTCATCACAGATCAACTTGTTGGTTAGCGTCGACCGGGTGACTATCGTGGCGAGTCCGCCAACAAGCGTCATCACAGATCAACTTGTTGGTTAGCGTCGACCGGGTGACTATCGTGGCGAGTCCGCCAACAAGCGTCATCACAGATCGACTACAGATTATAACATAGTGTTTCAAACAGATGACTGTGGCGGTTCCTCCAGCCGGTGTCATCATAGATCAATCACAAAGTGGGTGAGGTATGTAGCCTCCAAACAATGAACTGAAAAGCATTCATAAGACAGAAAGCATCCATTCCACTCGAGGGTTATCTCGACGTGGTGTCAGCAATCTTGGCAAAAAGAACCAATTGAAAAGTCAGCTCCCAAGCGTCGCAGTCCGGGTGGTCTATGCCAACCATATTTGACGGAGGGACAAGAGGCAAATAACTCTTTTGGCAAATGCCCCCAACTCCGAGGATCATGAGACGACATTCGTCCGTTCCTCACCTCGGCGAAGAGGAAGAAGCAAACAATCAACGCATGTGTTTGTTATTTAGTTGTCAAAGCCCCGCAAGTGCGAGGCGCACAGATAACTCATACATTAATCTAATGCATACATGGATGAAGAATAAAACATGGCAGGGGTAATACTATCAGTCCCATATTAAACAAGAACAATAAACAGTCATGCATAAATAAACAGACAGGCATATAATACTCGGCGAGACAATAAGCAAATAACAAACAACACTGCGGGACGGCTCATAGCAAGGGGTTAGCTTGCCTTCGACGATCGACGCCATCTGGCTTGGAGGTCACGGGCACGTCGCGGGATAGGGTTTCGATTCGCCGGTACCGCGGAATACCTATACATGCATACGCGGGTGCTGAGCATCTAAGCATCTCACAAAAATACAAAACCTATAACACTGGGTAGGGATCTTTAAACTATGAAATTACAAACTTGGATCACCTGAATCGGAGTCACGGTTCAAAAGATACGGGGGTTCCAAAATCTGTCCAGCAGGAAAAGAAAAACAGATCCGCGAAAAAAAAACTGCACGGGCCGCGTCGGCCACGCGACATGGGCCGTGGGTGGACCTCCGTGCGCCGCGCGCGCGCGCCCCTGGCTGGGCTGCTGAGCCTTAGCAGGCCGGAACGGTTCCCTGAAAGAAAAAAAGAAACGGAGGGGATCGATCCCCTGGTCGCCTTCCTCCCTGGACGCGCACGGGAGCGAGCAGGGGACGGCCAGGGACGGCCAAGGAGGGTGCCGGGAGGCCGGCCGGCGGCAGGGACGGGCCCGGGGCGGTGCACCGCGGTCAGGGGGGGGAGGTGAGGACCGGGGCGGTTTCCACGCGCGGCACCCGCGAGCTCCAGGAGCTTGCTTCACGGACACGGCGGACGCGACGACGAACGCGACGCCCTCGACGACCACAAGATGCTCAGGTTGCACGGGGAGGTAGAGGGAGGTGGTAGGAGGCTCTGGGTACGTTTAAACGAAGAACGGCTCCGGGTCGAGCTCGCCACGGTCGGAAACCCGACGGCGACGATTTCGGCCGGAACGGAGCAGGGCTCCGCCGTTGTCCATCTAAACAGGCCGAGAGGTCCAGGGGAGAGAGGAGAGTGAGGTGCAGCGAGGGAGGGGAGGCTCGGGCTGGGGGGAGGTGCTGGGTTGCTCGAGCACGCACGCTTGTGTGCTTCGGCCATGGTGGCCAATTATTTTTTGTGTGCTCTCTCTCACCCATGAGAACCGAATGGGGGGAGGGCAGGGGAGAGGGAGAGGAGTGGACTGGCTAGGGTTCGCTCGGGGGCTGCTGGGGTGGCTTAATATAGAAGGAGAGAGGGAGAAGTAGATGGTGGCCGGTGTGGCCATTGATGGCCAACCGAGGTCATGGGTGACGTTTCCCCTCCACAGGGAGGAGATAAGGAGGAGGAGGGGGTGAGGCTTCTGTGTTGGATGCACAGTGGAGCACGAGGCGCACTGCAGCAGCCGGATTAGGCACCGACCATGGCAGTAACGGGTATTAGGTCTTGCCACAGTGCGCGTCCCGGACGTCCAGAGCGCGACACGGCGGCATCGTCACGTTCCCGGCGACTCGGGGCACAAAACTGAAAAAGGCTTGCACTACTGGGTTCACAAGGACAATACCTAGACAACCAGACTGGCCACACTCAAAAACTCCACGCTTTGCAATACAAGATTTTCAGAAAACCAAGGGTGCGCCAGGTGTTCGATGAAATGACAGGGGCCTTGCACATCTCAGAAAAATCCCCAAAATTCACAGTATGCTAGGATAGATGTATGAAGTATGTATGTGGATTTTGGGATCAATTGGGCACAGGTAAGTTGGTCAAATAAATTGGTGTCCGAAAATGTCCTAATGGCATGGGTATGCCAAAAGCACTTCCTCAAATAATCTTGATCTGATATTGGGGAGGTGGGGTTGTGTAGGGGATCTTGTCAACTTGGCAAAGTGGCAATGCCAAATGATGTTGGTAGCTAGGGGCTGCTTTGGAAATCACAATTAGGCATAAAAAGGGCATTACAAAGGAAGTACCTCAAATATTGCTCAAATGAGGTTGGGCCAATGGAGTGAAATGTTCAGGAGGCCAAATCATGCACCTCACCAAAATTTCAGAATTTTTGGATGAGTGGAAGGTGTCTAGATAATTCCTGGATTGGAAATGGCATTTTAGAAATAACGCCCAACTTGGAAATATTGCATTGAAGTATGCAATATTTTTGCATGGAATGTCTTCGTATGGATATGGGAGTCCTCTGGTATTTTTAGTGGAATTTCTCCGGCTATGGAAATAGGCTTCCCTTTGGTAGGTGGAGGAAAGGGTTTAAAAGGTTCGATAATTAGGGCTAGGGTTTTCGAGAGAAAACCTGAGCATAAAAATTATCACGGGAGATGGAATGGTTCGTGGATGCTGGGGAATTTTTGAGAGAGCAATTCCCAAGTCAAAGACCATCTGGTTCAAAGAAAACATTTTGAAAGTAGAAAAAGTTTTTCAGGTGTGGGAAAACACCACAAAAATTAGGGATGGATTTTTGGGGTGTTACAGAGTTGATCATGGGACTTGGTGAGATGTGCAAGAGAACATTCCAAGGACTTGACATCCTTTTCAAATTTCTCATTAGCCTCAAGGAGTCTAACAATTTCAACAACAAGCTCATTATTTTCTATTTTAAAATCATTAGCCACCTTGAGAGCTCTATCATGGGTTCATTTACCTTAGATAACTCTAAAGTAAATGTCTCCTCAAGAGATTTCTTGGTGGTTTGTTCTTCTTCTAGAGCTTCCTCAAGATCCACAATCTTGTTCGCATAATCACGTTCGCGGCTAAGACTTTCATCTTCGTGAGCTTCCAAATCCTCAATAGTAAGCCCTCTCTTAACAAGGGTGCTCATGATTTCATGGAGGTTCTCATAAGCATTTTTATTCTTTGAAAGAGCATTAAGAACCATTAGACCTTTCTCACGAAAGTAAGCATCATCATCATCATTTTATTCATCATCATTTTATTCATCATCATTATTATTGTCATGATCATCACTACTTGAAGATTTAGCCATGAGGCAAAAGATGGTTGATGAAGTTGAACAATTAATTAAAGAACTACTCAAATTCACATCTTGTTCCATAGATAATTGGGTTTCCTCTATATTACTAATAATACAAGGATTGGAGGAAACACAAGCATTTTTATCATGGCAACAAGATAAAGCAAGCATATCATCATGAGATTTATATAAGTAATTTTTTGAAGATATGCAAGGACTATCAACACAAGCATGTGAAACATTTATAGTTCTAGATGTGTTTAAGTCCAAAGATAAATCATTGCAATAAGATAGAGATGAAATATCATCTATAAGAAGCTCACTATCATCATTGCAAAATTTATCCCTACTCACCATTGCATTATTTTGTGGCTTGCCATAGGTAGGTGAAGTAGAAGAAGTTGAGAACTCATCGCGCCCGCAGGTGGAGGGAGAACAATCATTCCCACAATCAACGGACACACCATATTTGTCTTGAAGCTTGGTCCATAGCTCATGAGCATTTCGATAAGGAGAGATCGAAAAAGCAACTACATTTCTCAAAGACATGAAAATCACTTTAGAAGCTTGAGCATCTAGATAAGAATTTTTCTCATCCTCTAAAGATAATCCTTTCGGATCCTTTGGAGNCATATTTTACAGCATGCCACAAGGCGAAACAAGGAGAAATAAGGCGTATAGTCGCTAGATTTTCTTGAATTTAAATCCAAATTGGATTGGCCCGTTCATCGAGCATGCATGGAAAGCAACGTTTCTCCTTGCCAAGCAGGCTAATGTTTATAGTCACCATAATCTCTCAAATTTTCTTCCAAAGGAAGTGTCAATGGGTTCAGAAACTTGTCTGAAAAGCTGCGGCGAATGATGTTCTTTGAGTTTCGAGGGTAAAAAGTCCAGCTTAGAGGCCGAATTTGAGGGTCCCCTAGGGCTCGGGGCATAAGAAGGGAGTATTTATTGGATTCGCATGCTCGTCGCGAGCATTTTGAGTACCTATCGGTGAAACGGACTTCGTATGACAAAGTTATAACCGTTTTAGTGAACACTAGTCCATTAGTTGGCAGTCCATGAAATAACTCCCTTTTCGCGCGACGCGTTTCGACGCGTTGTCCCGAAATTTCATGTACTCTGTACTAGAGGTATTGTTTCCACATATAGATTGATCGGTCCCAAGAATACCCTCTTGTTCTTGTCTGTCTGGAACATATTTTACGGCATGCCACAGGGCGAAATAAGGAGAAATAAGGCGTATAGTCGCTAGATTTTCTTGAATTTAAAACCAAATGGGATAGGCCCGTTCATCGAGCATGCGTGGAAAGAAACAGTTCTCCTTGCCAAGCAGGCTAATGTTTATACTTACCATAATCTCTCAAATTTCCTTCGAAATGAAGTGTCTATGGATTCTGAAAATTGTCTGAAAAGCTGCGGCAAATGATGTTCTTTGAGTTTTGAGGACAAACAGTCCAGCTTAGAGGCCGAATTTGAGGGTCCCATAGGGCTCGAGGCATAAGAAGGGAGTATTTTTTAGATTCGCTCGCTCGTCGCGAGCATTTTTAATACCTATCGGTCAAAACGGACTCCGTATGACAAAGCTATGACCGTTTTAGTGAACACCAGTCGATTATTTTGTAGTCCATGAAACAACTCCATTTTCGCGCGAAGCGTCTCGACGCGTTGTCCCGAAATTTTGTGTACTCTGTACTAGAGGTATTGTTTCCACATATAGATTGCTCGATCCCAAGAATACCCTCTTGTTCTTGGCTGTCTGGCACATATTTTACGGCATGCCACAGGGCGAAATAAGGAGAAATAAAGTGTATAGTTGCTAGATTTTCTTCAATTTAAAACCAAATGGGATTGGCCCGTTCATCGAGCATGCGTGGAAAGCAACGGTTCTCCTTGCCAAGCTGGCTAATGTTTATAGTCACCATAATCTCTCAAATTTCCTTGCAAAGAAAGTGTCTATGGGTTCAGAAAATTGTCTGTAAAGCTGCGGCAAATGATGTTCTTTGAGTTTCGAGGGCAAAAAGTTCAGCTTAGAGGCCGAATTTGAGGGTCCCATAGGGTTCGAGGTATAAGAAGGGAGTATTTTTTAGATTCGCTTCGCTCGTCGCGAGCATTTTGAGAACCTATCGGTCAAAATGGACTCCGTATGACAAAGTTATGACCGTTTTAATGAACACCGGTCCATTATTTGGCAGTCCATGAAAAAACTCCCTTTTCGCGCGATAGGTTTCGACGCGTTGTCCCCAAATTTTGTGTACTCTGTACTAGAGGTATTGTTTCCACATATAGATTGCTCGATCCCAAGAATACCCTCTTGTTCTTGGCTGTCTGGCACATATATTACGGCATGCCACAGGGCAAAATAAGGAGAAATAAGGCGTATAGTCGCTAGATTTTCTTGAATTTAAAACCAAATGGGATTGGCCCGTTCATCAAGCATGCGTGGAATGCAACGGTTCTCCTTGCCAAGCAGGCTAATGTTTATACTCTCCATAATCTCTAAAATATCTTCCAAAGGAAGTGTCTATGTGTTCAGAAAATTGTCTGAAAAGCTGCGGCAAATGATGTTCTTTGAGTTTCGAGGGCAAAAACTCCAGCTTAGAGCCCGAATTTGAGGGTCCCATAGGGCTCGAGGCATAAGAAGGGAGTATTTTTTAGATTCGCTCGCTCGTCGCGAGCATTTTTAATACCTATCGGTCAAAACGGACTCCGTATGACAAAGCTATGACCGTTTTAGTGAACACCAGTCGATTATTTTGTAGTCCATGAAACAACTCCATTTTCGCGCGAAGCGTCTCGACGCGTTGTCCCGAAATTTTGTGTACTCTGTACTAGAGGTATTGTTTCCACATATAGATTGCTCGATCCCAAGAATACCCTCTTGTTCTTGGCTGTCTGGCACATATTTTACGGCATGCCACAGGGCGAAATAAGGAGAAATAAGGTGTATAGTTGCTAGATTTTCTTCAATTTAAAACCAAATGGGATTGGCCCGTTCATCGAGCATGCGTGGAAAGCAACGGTTCTCCTTGCCAAGCAGGCTAATGTTTATACTCACCATATGTGGTACCCCCTCTGACACATATCGCCAGAGAGGTGGTCGCCCCGTGCGCCAGCCCAGGATATCTGGACGCACGTTACGACAATGCAACATAGCGAAAATATCATTACACAATCAGGCCCAAAGGGCTACAAATGGTTTACAGGGCCATCAAGGCATGAAGATTTATCATAGCCAAGTGTGGCGCGGGACAGAGTTTTAACTGGCAGCGGAAGACAAAGATACGGCAACGTCCTGGTGCGGCTCCATTCCACAGGCATCTGGCTGGGCTACTGATCCTAGCACGCTCCTGCTCGATCTCCTTGCTATGGTAGTAGATGGATCCTCTCAAGGTCTGGCCACATGAAAAGCCAGTCTGAGTACAATGATGTACTCGCAAGGAAAATAACCACGAGGCATGAACAGTCAAGCAATCAGGCAACAAGTAACTAGCGACATAAAATAATATAAGCATGGCAAGTGACTACTTACGGCAGTCCAAGTGGGTAGCAACATGGCATCATAATAAAACATGGTATAAGCAAACAATGGGAGTACCACCAGTACAGAGTCCAAGCCAGGTGGGGTTGGATCGTGTACCGGGGTCATACAAAGAGCTTACCTGTGACGAATAACGGGGTACCAGTTGGTACCAAGTAACACAACAAATCATGTTATCACAGCTAGGCCCACTGGCCTCCAGCCTCACGAGGCTAATCTCATATGTCACCACTGCCAGGCCCACTGGCCTTATCATATTCTCTTATCTCAAGTAATGTTCCCTGCATCATCTTATTGTTTATTAAGTGTGGTCAGGTCGTTCATAAATTGTTCCAAACAGATCTTAAGTTTAACCTCCGGACACGACAAAGACACACAGTGTGACTGACACTGAACTGCTGTTCCATATCCCAGGAACGGGGCTAGCTGGCTAGGTTGATGCTCTCGAGAGTTTGCTTTACCACCTATCAGAATGCACTCCACTCAGCCGACACCTCAGGTTCATCACGCCCAAAGCCGAACTAAGTAAATTACATTCTCGTGACGGTCCACTTGCCAAGACACCCTCCTGCCCCACCCTATACGCATGGTACAACGGGCAAGTAAGTCCGGCACATCCCCCGGCGCTACCGGGTATGCCTAGCTCCGGACTCCTTATCGCAGTCGAACCCATGCCTGTCAACCCCTCCCCTCGGACAGCACAACCGAACGACTGCGCCCAACAGATGGCACAAAAGGGGTTCAACAACCTACTAGTTCACGGTTTCCATGGGACAACGGTGGTATCGCGTTCAAGGGTTCAGATTAGTGGCACTATGAATAGACCTCATCGTTGTTTGGAGGGGTGTTTCATTTAATCAAGTTTCAGCATTCACATGTCCAAGCAACAAAAGATTAGTCCAATCCTATAACCACAATAACATAATAATATCTCATCAAACAATCAAAACATTAGCAACACAATATTTCAAGCAATAGATAGTTTGCATCAACCGGGCGACTGTGGTGGAGATGCCTCCGGCCGGTGCCAGCCTCAGGTTGAGAAAAGAATAAAACAATACAGTCAACCGGGCGAGGGCGGAGATGTCTCCGTCCAGTAGCAGCCACGGGTCGAGTTAAAAAATAAAATAGCAAGTGGTTAGCGTCAACCGGGTGACTATCGTGGCGAGTCCGCCAACAAGCGTCATCACAGATCGACCACAGATTATAACATAGTGTTTCAAACAGATGACTGTGGCGGTTCCTCCAGCCGGTGTCACCATAGATCAATTACAAGGTTGGTGAGGCATGTAGCCTCCAAACAATGAACCGAAAAGCATTCATAAGAAAGAAAGCATCCATTCCACTCGAGGGTTATCTCGACGTGGTGTCAGCAATCTTGGCAAAAAGAACCAGTTGAAAAGTCAGCTCCCAAGCGTCGCAGTCCGGGTGGTCTATGCCAACCATATTTGACGGAGGGACAAGAGGCAAATAACTCTTTTGGCAAATGCCCCCAACTCCGAGGATCACAGGCCGACATTTGTCCGCACCTAGGCTCGGCGTTGAAGAAGAAGCAAACAATCAACGCATGTTTTTGTTATTTAGTTGTCAAAGCCACGAAAGTGCGGGGCGCATAGATGATTCAAACATCAATCTAATGCATACATGGATGAAGCACAACCAAAGCAAGAATAATAGACCGACATGATATAAATGCTAAACACGGACAATATAAACACTAAGCGAATAACAAACAACTTTGCGGGACTGCTCATAGCAAGGGGTTAGCTTGCCTTCGACGGTCGATGTCATTTGGCCTGGAGGTCACGGACGCCACGGTTTAGGGTGTCGGTTTGCCGGTACTGCGGAAAACACCTACGCATGTGCATAAGGATGCTGAGCATACAAACATTTTTACAAAAAGTAAAACCTATACTGCTGGGTAGAGCTCTTAAAACTAGGAATTTACAAATTTGAATCACCTCAAATGGAGCTACGGATCAAAAGATATGGCTCGGCGAAGATTATCTATCTGCTGCCCATTCTGAAAAAAAAACAGAACGGGCCGAAACTGAACTGGGCCGGGCTGGTCGCGCGTTTCACTAGGAATACGTCTTCAGAGCTGTGGAAGCGTAACGTGCCAGATGCGCTTCCACTTAACCTGACAGGTGGGGTCGGGCCAAGGCGGGACCCGCCTGTCGGCGCCTCAAGGCGCCACGCCGGCCGCCACGCTGGTGTCCTCACCCCGGTGTCGACCACGCGCGGGACGAGCCCGACGCGGGTGTGCCAGGGCAGGGCTGGCTGCCGGAGCTGGTCGCGCCGCCGCCGCCATAGCGCTTTCTACCGGCCGCCGGGGTGCGGGGAGGACCTCCCCACCGCATCGCCACCGGAGAGGGCGGCCTTGACCACGGGGAAGCACGGGGGTGCCGCCATGGCCGTGCTCCGTGAGCTTGCCACCGGCGGTTCGCGGACGGGGTCGTGGCTACGGTGCACCTAATTGAACAAAATCTTGTCTGGGAGGTAGAGGAGAGCAAGAGGAACTCCTCTACGGTTTTAATCGAAGGATGGAATGGTAGGAAGCTCGCCGTGGTCCGTGGACCGACGGCGGCATCCACGGCCGAAATGGAGCAGGGCTCCGCCATCCTGCAACCAAAAGGCAGAGGGGCTCCGAGGGGAAAAGAGTGGGGGTGCGGGGCGCGAGGGAGCTTGGAGGTGGTCTCTCATAGGCAGGGGAGGGAGAGGTAGGTGGTGGCCGGTTTTGGCCATTGATGGCCACCGGTGCACCCGCCTGCGTCCAAGCCATGAATGGGGGGGGATAAGAGCGAGCGCGAGCTGATCCCCGGGAGCAGGAACAGCTCGGGAATCCGCACGTTGAACTCGAGCTCGAGGGCAGCGGCGAGGAGGGAGCTGACACGCGGTGGGCGGCGCCTACTTCGGCCAGGGAATTTAAGGGGGAGGATAGGGGCGGCTCCGGTCCGAGCTAGAGAAGCAGGAGAGGGTGCGGCCACTGCTGGTTTGGTCCGGGACCGAGGAACAGCGAGGGGAACCTGAGGAACAGGGGAGACCCGAGGCGGGTGGACGCCGGCCAGTGCGCGCCCTGGCGCTCGGAGCGCGCCACGAGCGGCATGGCCCTGCCACGCGGTCACACGTGGGTGCAACGACCAACAGAACATACCAACATGATCCCCACAACTTCACCTACTCAAGCAAGCAGGGATTGCTTCAGAACTCGATGCTTTGAAGAGCAAAATTTTCAGAAAACCGAATGCACATAAGGTGCTCGACGAAAAGACGGGGGTCTTGCCCTTCTCAGAAAAATCCCAAAAATTCAGTCATGGGTTGCTTTAGTAACAGGAGGGTGTCTATGTAGTTTGAGATCATATGGGTACTGGGAGATTGGGTTTTGACAAGATGTCCAAAAATGGACATAATGGCATGGTCATGGCAATTTATTTTTCACCCTTCACCTTGGGGTGATCTTCTGGATTTGAGTGTCTAGGTATCTTGTCGACAATGTGGCCAAGTCTCATGAGCATTGAACTTACCTAGGGTGGGATTTGCTTGAAGACACCAAAATGGCACCCTTTCGGGTTTACAAAGGAAGTACCTCAAATATTGCTCAAATGAGGTTGGTACAATGGAGTGAAATGTTCAGGAGGTTAAATCATGCACCTCACCAAAATTGCGGAATTTTTGGATGAGTGGAAGGTGTCCAGATAACTCCTGGATTGGGAATGGCATTTTAGAAAATATCGCCCAACTCGGAAATATTGCATTGGAGTATGCAATCTTTTTGCATGGAATGTGTTTACATGGATATGGGAGTCCTCTGGTATTTTTAGTGGAATTTCTCCAGCGATGGAAATGGGCTTCCCTTTGGTAGGTGGAGAAAAGGGTTTAACAGGTTCGATAATTAGGGCTAGGGTTTTCGAGAGAAAACCTGAGCATAAAAATTATCACGGGTGCTGGAGTGGTTCGTGGATCACCGGGAAAATTTGAGAGAGCAATTCCAAATTCAAATCATCCTCAAAAGATTTGAAGAACCATTTAGGAAAAGAGAAAAGTTTTCCAGGTGTCAGGAAACACCGCTAAAATTAGGGATGAATTTTCGGGGTGTTACAAACCTTCCCCCCTTAAAAAGAATCTCGTCCCGAGATTCGGAGACTAATAGAGATTCCCGGGGTTATACAAGATATTTCTTGTATGGTTTAATCTACCCCTATGTTTAAAATATTTAAAACTCTTTCTACAAAATATTAGAGCTTATCATTCAAAATGATTAACACTCAGCACGATATTTCTAAAACAACCATTATCAAGGCGTGATACTGTTGTCCCACTTAATGCATTCTAAGGATGGCATGGCAGTGGCTCACTCAATCACTCAACATAGGTTCTTTACTATGGTTAAATAACAAAAATTAAACCTATGGTTCTTAGTTCAACCCACACAAGCATGGCAAGATTAAACAAGATCCACACACAGATCATCACTTGGTAGCCTAAATTTAACTTGGCCAAAACATCACTAAATTTTGCAAAACAAAATGTTAGGGATATGCTAAACATGCCCCTTTCTACATTTTTTTGAAAAGTTGTATATACTTTTTCAAGTATACACAGGTTTGGAAAAAAGAAAACAGGGTTTCTTTTCAAAAGAAAGCATCTGCGTTGCCAATAATTGACTAACAGACACTGTGGAGTAGGGCCATCCCCAAAATTATGTTGGCAAAAATTTTCCTACGAAACACTGGAGAGACGAGGGACAGGTCTCCCGAGGAAAGGATAGAGGCACACAGAGGATCATCTTCTTGCTCGCTTACATGCGGGTCCGGGGTCCATCTGACAGTCTCCTTCTTCCTTTCTATCTTCTTCTTCCTTGCAGCATCTTCCCTCGTACCTGGCTGACTCTGAGTGCGCGAAGCACTCCTCTATGGCACTGCTGCGCGTGCGGTCCATCGGCGCAGCGGCCATCACGGCTTTGGGTGCCTTGATGATCTCACGCCAACTTGGTCGAGCATTGCGCGGGATTCCTCTCCCTTCCCGCGCGAGACTGAGCTGCGTGCGGCCTCCGAGCTCGCGACTATAAATTGCGGCCGCTGTGATTCTCTTCTTTATCGCAACCATGAACACCAGTCCATTATTTGGCAGTCCATGAAAGTACTCCCATTTTCGCGCGATGCGTTTCGACGCGTTGTCCCGAAATTTTGTGTACTCTGTACTAGAGGTATTGTTTCCACATATAGATTGCTCGATCCCAAGAATACCCTCTTGTTCTTGGCTGTCTGGCACATATTTTACGGCATGCCACAGGGCGAAATAAGGAGAAATAAGGCGTATAGTCGCTAGATTTTCTTGAATTTAAAACCAAATGGGATTGGCCCGTTCATCAAGCATGCGTGGAATGCAACGGTTCTCCTTGCCAAGCAGGCTAATGTTTATACTCACCATAATCTCTAAAATTTCTTCCAAAGGAAGTGTCTATGGGTTCAGAAAATTGTCTGAAAAGCTGCGGCAAATGATGTTTTTTGAGTTTCGAGGGCAAAAGGTCCAGCTTAGAGGCCGAATTTGAGGGTCCCATAGGTCTCGAGGCATAAGAAGGGAGTAGTATTGGATTCGCTCGCTCGTCGCGACCATTTTGAGTACCTAACGGTCAAAACGGATTTCATATGACAAAGTTATGACCGTTTTAGTGAACACTAGTCCACTATTTGGCAGTCCATGAAAGAACTCCCTTTTTGCGCGACGCTTTTCGATGCGTTGTCCCGAAATTTTTTGTACTCTGTACTAGAGGTATTGTTTCCACATATAGATTGCTCGATCCCAAGAATACCCTCTTGTTCGTGGCTGTCTGGCACATATTTTACGGCATGCCACAAGTCGAAATAAGGAGAAATAAGGCATATTGTCGCTAGATTTTCTTGAATTTGAAACCAAATGGGATTGGCCCGTTCATCGAGCATGCGTCGAAAACAACGGTTCTCCTTGCCAAGCAGGCTAATGTTTATACTCACCATAATCTCTCAAATTATCTTCCAAACGAAGTGTCTATGGGTTCAGAAAATTGTCTGAAAAGCTGCGGCAAATGATCTTCTTTGAGTTTCGAGGGCCAAAAGTCCAGCTTAGAGGCCGAATTTGAGGGTCCCATAGGGCTCGAGGCATAAGAAGGGAGTATTTTTTAGATTTGCTCCCCTGTCGCGAGCATTTTGAGTACCTATCGGTCAAAAGGTAGTCCGTATGACAAAGTTATGACCGTTTTAGTGAACACCGGTCCATTATTTGGCAGTCCATGAAAGAACTCCCTTTTCGCGCGACGCGTCTCGACGTGTTGCCCTGAAATTTTGTGTACTCTGTACTAGAGGTATTGTTTCCACATATAGATTGCTCGATCCCAAGAATACCCTCTTGTTCTTGGTTGTCTGGCACATATTTTACAGCATGCCACAGGGCGAAACAAGGAGAAATAAGGCGTATAGTCGCTAGATTTTCTTGATTTTAAATCCAAATGGTATTGGCCCGTCATCGAGCATGCATGGAAAGCAACCTTTCTCCTTGCCAAGCAGGCTAATGTTTATAGTCACCATAATCTCTGAATTTTTCTTCCAAAGGAAGTGTCAATATGTTCAGAAACTTGTCTGAAAAGCTGCGGCGAATGATGTTCTTTGAGTTTTGAGGGCAAAAAGTCCAGCTTAGAGGCCGAATTTGAGGTTCCCCTAGGGCTCGGGGCATAAAAAGGGAGTATTTATTGGATTCGCATGCTCGTCGCGAGCATTTTGAGTACCTATCGGTCAAAACGGACTTCGTATGACAAAGTTATGACCGTTTTAGTGAAGACCGGTCCATTATTTGGCAGTCCATGAAAGAACTGCCTTTTCGCTCATCGCGAGCATTTTGTGTACCTATCGGTCAAAACGGACTCCGTATGACAAAGTTATGACCGTTTTAGTGAACACTGGTCCATTAATTGGCAGTCCATGAAAGAACTCCCTTTTCGCGCGACGCGTTTCGACGCATTGTCCCGAAATTTTGTGTACTCCGTACTAGAGGTATTGTTTCCACATATAGATTGCTCAATCCCAAGAATACTCTCTTGTTCTTGGCATTCTGGCACATATTTTACGGCATGCCACAGGGCGAAACAAGGAGAAATAAGGCGTATAGTTGCTGGATTTTCTTGAATTTAAATCCAAATGGGATTGGCCCGTTCATCGAGCATGCATGGAAAGCAATGTTTCTCCTTGCCAAGAAGGCAAATGTTTATAGTAACCATAATCTCTCAAATTTTCTTCCAAAGGAAGTGTCAATGGGTTCAGAAACTTGTCTGAAAAGCTGCGGCAAATGATGTTCTTTGAGTTTCGAGGGCAAAACACTACCACAGAAAGGGCTATTAGTGGCGCACCAAATTGCAATTCTGTGGCGCACCCTCAGGTTTGCTGGGTGCGCCACAGAATTCTCGACACAAAAATATTTTCTGTGGCGCACCTGGCTTGGTGCGCCACAGAATTCTCACGTTTCTGTGGCGCACCTGGCCTGGTGCGCCACAGAATTCTGAAAAATTCAAAAAATGCAAAAAGAATTATAAAAAGTTTCAAAAAAATTCAGAAAAATCAAAATATGAAATAATATGAAAAATCCTAATTATTTGAATTATTTTCAGATTTTTTGCACATTTTGAATTGATACCTTCCCGCTAGGTCACCCATACTCAAATTGCTCCAACCCTAGCAAGCTTAACTTCTAAGTTCCACCCACTTCACCTACCCTTGTGCTACTCAAGTTCTTATTGACATATATATCATATGAATCCTCTTAAGTCTTGTATGTGTATATGCTATGTATGTGTTATAAATGTGTGCTTTTAAATTTCAGATTTTTCAAAAGCTTCTAAACTTTCAAAAGGAGATTCAAAAGTTTCAAAAAAATTCAAAAAACTTAAAAAAATTCAAAAAATCCAAAAATTTCAATAAATCCAAAAAATCCAAAAATTTCAACAATCTTATAATATTTTTGGACTTTTTCAATTTTTTAATTTTTTTTTAATTTTTTTTGAATTTTTGAATTTTTTTGATTTTGTAGAAAAAAATCGTCTATTTGAAATAACTTTTTTTTCTTTTGGAATTTGAGGAATCTGTGAATTCTGTGGCGCATGGGCTAGACATGCGCCACAGAATAGTTTTTTTTTTGAATTTTTTTGATTTTGCTGGAAAATTTCTTCTGTTGGCCATAACTTTTTTTTTGTTTGGAATTTTGAGAATCCGAGAAATGTCCAACCAGGTAAACCCGGGTGAGGGCGGTTCCGAAGTTTTCTCTAGTTTTTTTTGATATATTAAACGCATTTTTTCGACGTCGTATGCAAAAGTTTTGGCCGTTTTACATTTTTCCTGGTTTTTGCAAAAAAGGTCAAAATTCATATTTCAAAATTTCTATACCTACTAGACACTCAAGCCTAACTACATGTCAAAGGATTTTATTTATTGAAATTTTTATCATTTTCTTTTACTTCCTGCAAAACTAAAAAGGCGATCCACACGGGGTGTGGGATTTGAAAAAAAAACTGTGGCGCACCAAACTTGGTGCGCCATAGAATGTCAGCTTTCTGTGGTGCACCTACCACGTGCGCCACAGAATGTCACTTTTTCTGTGGCGCACCAGCCACGGTGCGCCATAGAATGTCCCCAGATGGACCTTTGCCCAATGATTGCACGTGGGACCCACAGAAATTCTGTGGCGCATGGTGTCTCATGCGCCACAGAAGTCTGGCTTTCTGTGGCGCATGGGTGGGCATGCGCCACAGAATTCTGGCTTTCTGTGGCGCACGGACAAAAGATGCGCCACAGAAAGTCGAAAATTTCTGTGGCGCACCAGCATCCATGCGCCACAGAAATAATTTTGTGGCGCACCAATTAACGGTGCGCCACAGAGTGCCAACCTCCCTATAGCCCTTTCTGTGGTAGTGAAAAGTCCAGCTTAGAGGCCGAATTTGAGGGTCCCCTAGGGCTCGGGGCAAAAAAAAGGGAGTATTTATTGGATTCGCTCACTCGTCGCGAGGATTTTGAGTACCTATCGGTCAAAACGGACTTCGTATGACAAAGTTATGACCGTTTTAGTGAACAACGGTCCATTATTTGGCAGTCCATGAAAGAACTCCCTTTTCGCACTACGTGTCTCGACGCGTTCTCCCCAAATTGTGTGTACTCTGTACTAGAGGTATTGTTTCCACATATAGATTGCTCGATCCCAAGAATACCCTCTTGTTCTTGGTTGTCTGGCACATGTTTTACGGCATGCCACAGGGCGAAACAAGGAGAAATAAGGCGTATACTCGCTAGATTTTCTTGAATTTAAAACCAAATGGGATTGGCCCGTACATCGAGCATGCATGGAAAGCAACGGTTCTCCTTGCCAAGCAGGCAAATGCTTATACTCACCATAATCTCTCAAATTTTCTTACAATGGAAGTGTCTATGGGTTCAGAAAATTGTATGAAAAGCTGCGGCAAATGATGTTCTTTGAGTTTCGAGGGCAAAAAGTCCAACTTAGAGGCCGAATTTGAGGGTCCCATAGGGCTCGAGGCATAAGAAGGGAGTATTTTTTTAGATTCGCTCTCTCGTCGCGAGCATTTTGAGTACCTATCAGTCAAAACGGACTTCGTATGACAATGTTATGACCGTTTTAGTGAACACCAGTCCTTTATTTGGCAGTCCATGAAAAAACTCCATTTTCGCGCGAAGCGTCTCGACGCGTTGTCCCAAAATTTTGTGTACTCTGTACTAGAGGTATTGTTTCCACATATTGATTGCTCGATCCCAAGAATACCCTCTTGTTCTTGGTTGTCTGGCACATGTTTTACGGCATGCCACAGGGCGAAACAAGGAGAAATAAGGCGTATACTCGCTAGATTTTCTTGAATTTAAAACCAAATGGGATTGGCCCGTACATCGAGCATGCATGGAAAGCAACGGTTCTCCTTGCCAAGCAGGCAAATGCTTATACTCACCATAATCTCTCAAATTTTCTTACAATGGAAGTGTCTATGGGTTCAGAAAATTGTATGAAAAGCTGCGGCAAATGATGTTCTTTGAGTTTCGAGGGCAAAAAGTCCAGCTTAGAGGCCGAATTTGAGGGTCCCCTAGGGCTCGGGGCATAAAAAGGGAGTATTTATTGGATTCGCATGCTCGTCGCAAGCATTTTGAGTACCTGTCGGTCAAAATGGACTTCGTATGACAAAGTTATGACCGTTTTAGTGAACACTGATCCATTATTTGGCAGTCCATGAAAGAACTCCCTTTTCGCGCGACGCGTTTCGACGCGTTGTCCCGAAATTTTGTGTACTCTGTACTAGAGGTATTGTTTCCACATATAGATTGCTCGATCCCAAGAATACCCTCTTGTTCTTGGCTGTCTGGCACATGTTTTACGGCATGCCACAGGGCGAAATAAGGAGAAATAAGGCGTATAGTCGCTAGATTTTCTTGAATTCGAAACCAAATGGGATTGGCCCGTTCATCGAGCATGCGTGGAAAGCAATGGTTCTCCTTGCCAATCAGGCTAATGTTTGTAACAGCCCCAGTTTGGTACCCTAAAATATGGGCCAATTTTTCACTTTTTGCTTTGCATTGCATCATGGCATACTTATTTAAATTGCTAATTCTAAATAAAGCAACACTTATAAATTAAAAACTAGAGAAACAAAACCCTGCCCAATTTTTCCAAACCAAATACATTTACTCAAATTGGCAAAACCATTTGTTCTTGAGTCTCCAATTTGTCCAGGAAGCTCAAGGATATATTTTTTATAAACAATTGCCAAAGGCTAAATTCTTAACAAGCAGCTAAATAAATTTAAGACTTCAAAATTGGGTTAATTCAAATTCTATTTTTGATACCAAGTTAAAAATTTCCCCAAAATTCAAAATAAAAATATGGGGTGCTTCAATGTTGTAATATGAGCCTCCATAAATATTTTCATAATTTATTGAAATGTTAAGTGCTCCAAATAAATGCATTTTTGCAATTATCAAAAATGATCAAATTGTAACAATATGAATATTTGTGAATCTAAACAATTTATTTTAGAGCACCAATTTTTGTGGAGCCTCTTCAGGTTATGGGGAGCCTCTGTGAAATGTTTCCTAATTCTCCAAAATGGTTAAGGGCCTCAATAAAATCCCTAAACTGCTACTGGTTTTAATTGAAAAATGAAAATGCAAAAAGAATAAAAATCTGACATGGGGGCCACCCCTGTCATCCTCCTCTCTCTCTTCTTCTCCACTGTGCTGCGCACGCCCATGCTGCTGACGCCGTCCTCCTGGCGCCATGTCGCGCTGCCCCCTGCCGCGCTGGAGGATAAGGAGGGCACCGCGCCTCTGCTCACTGCTACCTCTCTCTCCCTCTCACTCCCCTGTTTTCTCGGCTCTGGAAACCTAACCCTAGGATCCCCAAGCTCCGTCGCTGCACGCCATCGTCACGGAAGCTCCCGTCGCCATTGCGCCTCCTCCAGCTCCGCCACCATGTCCATCCGCACCTCCTCGCCGCCCTCTTCCTCCTCAAGCCAGGAATCGGCCCGGGGACACCGCAATCGCCGGTGCCAACCGATTCCCCTCCGCACCCGACCGCCGCCGCCCAAGCACGCATCGTCACCGTCCGGCCTCCCCAAACTTCGCCGTCCACGTCATCCTCTCCGTCCCCTACACCTCCTCTCTGTCCCCTCCCCCGTGCTCTGTGCTGATCTTCCTCCGAGTGCCGCCGTCGGCCGCCGCCCGTCGCCGAGGTACACGTCGCTCCGGCGACCAGTAAGTGACGGCGCCACCGTCTATTAGTTGCCCGTTACTCGGCGCACCGAATGCCGCCCACCCCACTCCCACGCGTGCCTTTCCTCGCTGTGCCGGGCGCTCTCGCCGCCGTCCAGCGTGCGGTCACCGCGTCGGCCGCGCTGGTCGTGGCGTTGACGGCCACGCGCGCCTGCTCGCCCGGCCTGGCACCTGTCTGGGCCGGCCTGAGGCCGGAGCCTTCGGGCTGGTACCCGGCCGTTTGCCCAGCCTGGGCCGGCCACAGGCCAGACCCTTCGGGCCATCCCCCGGCTTGCGGCCCGGCCTGGCCGGCATGAGGCCGGCCCGTCTGTGAAAGGTTTTTCCCTTTTTGAAATTAAAACTGAAATTAAAACAATTGTATCTATTTGTATATTGCTTCAAAAATTGCAAATTAAATACCAAATTGTTCAGCAAAACAAAACCTATCTGTTGGTAGCATTGCCATGCCCTTTTGAATAAATAATTTTGCCTTCACTTAAGAATTCCTAAAATGTTATAAATAATACCTAATTTGGAAATAATTAACCAAAATTGTGAATAAAATATCAAAGTGATCAACATGTCAAATGCTATTAAACCATGCTAATATCATGTCATGATCACAAATATTTATTTGATGTTATCCAAAAATTGCTTAAATGAATTAAATTCAATTAATTAATTAATTTGCTATTTATTGTTTGGTACTCAGAAAATTACAACTAAAGTACCAAAATGGTCGGAAGGACAAACCCTATCCATTCATATCATGTTCATGCATATTTGAGCCACTTCTCTAATAATTTAATAATTTATAAGGAATGTGGTCACTAAGATAAATATGGGGTTGTTTCCAAATAATTGCAGTAATTATTTGGAACTCCATTTAATTTGTTAAATAAATTTAATGTTGATATCGTTTCATAAACTTGTCATGTCATCATGTGATTGTGCATTGCACCTTGACTTCGTGTGATTTATTTGTTCTTTTGGATTATTTTTTGGTATCGATAGATTCCGGAGTCGAGGGTTCCTCCACCTACCCTGACGAGCAGTACTACACGCCCCGGCAGCAAGGCAAGAGATAACCTAACCTTCTTGGCATTCTAGCATCCTATTGATTTATAAACTTATTTTTATCCACTATAATATTGCATGTGGTTCCAATGTCAATTTTGGTCGAATGCTAGAGTCTCCTATTTTTGCATGTTTTTTCCCCTGAGCCATCACATGTTACCCCTTCCTATGAAACCTAGATTTGATGTGTTGGCCGGAGACAATTATATAATGGTTGTTATATATGCTTAGCTATGCTTAGCCATGCTTAGTCGTTTTTATATTTATGCCCGTTGATTAAATTCCATAATGATGATTGATGATGGAATGTTCGGACATGGAGATTGTCGTTGGTACTTAATTAATTTGCTTAAAAGGCTTGGGTAAGTTGCCATCGGGGATGGTGTTTTGCCTCACTCTTGCCCCTAGGTGCGAGTTCCTATCTTCGGAACCAAGGTCTGAGCGTGCTGCCATTGGTGGGGACATATGGAATCCCCTTTAACCGAATAACTTGTGCGGGCGTATCCAAGGGTCCTCTAGTTTGGTTTTCCATTTGCATGTGAGTGGAAAAGAAAATGTTGCGGAGGATTTGTGTTTAGGGCGTGGCAATGGGGGCAGGGGCTGAAATAGGCTGGGTAAACTTGCCCTGTCGCCACAGATGACTCTTGGATAGTCTCATGCGAGGTAAAGGTTTAACCGCGCCCACTCGCCGACCTTCCCCGGAAGAGGGCCAATCAGGTGAGTCGGACAGTACCGGTGGATAAAGTAGTACACCCCTGCAGGGTTAATCTTTTTGAAAAGCCGTGTCTGCGGTTATGGACGCCTTGGGAATGGATTTACGGGATCATAGAGAACTTTAACCTTAACTAAAATTTGGCAGCTAAAGGTTGCATTACAACGTGTGATAAAAGGTTCATTTCCTTGAGGGTGATTCGAGAGAGTGCCTTTGGTGGATATGAGAGCTAAATTGCTACAAGTTGGTTCGATGAGAACCGAGGATGAAAAGTTTACTCTCTTATCCCCTTCCGAAAACATTCTGAGTAGACGATGCCATTTGTGTCATTTATGTCTTTTGCAAAGGAAATCTAGCTTTATGCAAAATAACTACATACAGCTTTAGAGCCTCCGTCAGCATCGGGCCTATATCGCCCTACTAAACTTGCGAGTACGTCCTATTCAGTCTCTCTTTGCTTCCTTTATATTTGTATTTCAGAGGAGGACGACACCGAGCTGCTAGGTGGGTTCTTCGTGGACGTCGACGAGTAGTTCGGGGTTCCCAGGTGGCAGCTTGGGACCGTGGAACAAGCTGGCTTGGGTTATGTTTATTGTAGGCCTCTTAGGCCATATATTTGGATCTTTTTGTATTAGACAACGCTACTTCGCTTCCGCCTGTTGTACTGATGGTCTGTGACCCTTTTGTGTGTAATATTTGTATCTTTCTCTTATATGAGTTGCTATATGATTTGTGTCGTAGAGTTTACAATATGCCAGTTGTTCCACAAGTCTTGATCTCTGTATTATGCTTTGATAGCTATGCCAGTGTTTATGTCATGATCGGAGTGTTGCGTGGGAGCGGTAATCCCATGCCCTTCGGTTGTGTAGCATAGCCTGTGGGTTACATAGCCTCTCTGCATAATTCCGGGGTCGGGGCGCTACAAGTTGTTATCAGAGCAGGACTGCATGTAGGAAACCCTTTCTATTGGTCGATGTCGGGTCTAGCTGAAAATTAATTATAACCTAAAAATGAGTTGTGAAAACCTTCTTAGGATTCTTTTTACTCCTTACCCAATTCACTCTGATCTCGGTGCCATCTTACCTCTATTTGATTTTAACGGTTCTTCTGATCGTCGGCAAATTCTAAATCTTTAGGATCACGGGGTTGGCTTCTACCTTTAGTTTACTGGTTAGCTCTGCTCGTCTGCCAAATCTAAATCCTGAAGAAAGGAAGTATCGCAGATAGTCAAGACATTCCTCTGCTTTAGCCAAGATCTTGAACCGAAGGTCCCGGATTGTGCTAGGGCTCGGGTGTAATGATTCATGAGTAAAGGATACCCCCTTTTTAGGTTCGGTATGGGGCGCAGAGGAGGCCGAAGATCGTCTTCCGCCCGGGGGCTTCGTCTATGCTCGAGATCTACGTACTAGCAAGCATCACAGAGACACAAGGAGTTTACCCAGGTTCGGTCCGCCCGGAGGCTAACAACCCTACTCCTGCATGTCTGTATTGAGTGGTCTATCATGGTGTAGCTTTACAATGGTGGTCGCGGGTGAGAACACGGGAGGTGCTGGCTAGAGGTTGAAGATGAGCAGATCCTGACCCGGAGAAGATCACCTCTCGCCTATGCTACTCTCGGACTTCTGCGCTACCTAGCCTAGCCTCCAACTTGACGGTGATTGATCTCCCTCCTTTGGGTGCCTCCCCCTTCCTTTGGGTGCCTCGGTCCTCCTTTTATAGGCTAAGGGATACCACAGATGCACCCTTGGGGCCGGAAGGGTTTTGGCGGGAAAACCCCTCCGGGTTCTCTTTAGGAGGCGATGTGGCCTCCTCTCGTCCAAGTATTCTTCTCATAGGGGGTAGGTGAGATCGCCCACCTTTTCCAGAGAGGGCGGACAGAGGTTGACAGCTTTTCCACCTCTGCCCCCCTTTGGCGCCTCCGTCTTCTTGGCGCCCAAGTCTTCTAGAAGCCTCCAGTCGGAGCTGGCAAGCTTATCCTCTTGGCGAGGTGGAGGTTGGCTCCCGGGGATAAGCCTGGACTCCTGCCGGGCGTCGGGGTCCCGGGACCTCCGTGCCTGCTTCCGGGTCGAGGGGGGCCCGGAGGGTCCCCGAGTCCTTTGCCTTGGTTGTCGATGTAGCGCACGTTGGGACGCCGCGGGGTAGATGGGGGGGCCCATCTACCAGTCTTGTGCCTTGGCCTTGAGTGTCTCCTTGGTGGGCCCATATGCGATGGACCCACTTTGACCGCATCAGGGGAACCCCATGTTCCACTATTGCGACAGTAGCCCCCGGGCATAGTCCCGGCGGCCATGCCCTTCTGCCGCCAGGGCTATGACCAAAAAGAGTCAAAGTGGGTCCCCGGTGTCAGGTCTTGAACGTCTTGTCACATCCGCCAGAGCCGCGCACTACGGAGGTGCGCGTCCCACGGGTTTTGATGTTATCCATATGGTGGAGTAATTGCGCCAGCCTCCTCGATTCTCGGTAACGGAGAAAACGAGTCGACAGCCGCTGAAGGCGTGTCCGAGCCTTCTTAAAGGCAGGGATACCCCTCAGGATCTCCAATCGTCTTCACTCCTTTCTCAAACCCACTCTCCCCCAGAGGTGAGAGTGTCGATGGCGGGGGCTAAGAGAGGAGCTGGTCGCTTGCACTCGTCCTTGGCGGGAGCAGAAGTGGCGTCCGGTAGTCGCGGAAGAGTTGCCCCCCGAGGCCGAGCGAGGTGCGGTCACGGCGGCGGCCGCGGTCGTGGAAGCCGAGGTCGAGGAGGTCGCGGAGCAGGAGGTTCGCCGAGCCCTCCTTCGAGGAGGATGACCCACACCGGCTTCCCTCCGTTCGAGTTCGTCGTGGATCTGGATAGAAGTCTGCGCAGCTGGCTTCATCAGCCGGACTCCTTCGCAGCGGTGGTGGACGTGGACGACGGCCGGCCCACCGGTTACTGGCTGCAGGTCGAGGGTTGTCCCAACAGCCCCTCCTGGGTCGAGGCGGAGTACACCGTTGACGGCTCCATGCTCCTGGGAAAGGGATGGAAAGCGTTCGCACGCTCCCGTCGCCTTACCCGGGGGCAGTACCTGTCGTTCGAGTACGACGGGGATGAGACGCTCTCCGTGAAGATCTTCTGTGCCGATGGAGGACGCGAGGATTGCTGCGTGGAGAGCGACAGCAGCAGTCGCAGCAGCAGCTACGATGAGGAGGACGACGATGAAGATGAAGAGGACTCCCTCAGTATCAAGGCTGAGAGGAGCCCGCTTCCCTGAAGGTGCGGGGGCGGCACCCCGAATATGTCCTTCACCTCCTTCTTGGCGGCCTCGTCGACGTACTTCTAGAAGTAGCGCCTTCCGTGGTGCAGGGATGCTCCTTGCTTGTGTAGGAGCCAACCATTTCTTCGTAAAAAGTAGCCCCCATTGTAGACCTTTGGATGACGAAAAACTTGTACTCTTGCTGATGCTTGGCCTTCAAGCTATATAGATGCGATTGAGGACGGTTTACTGCAAAACTCACTCTTGATTGCGGCGCCAGTTGATCCGTCAGAGGGGCTAGTGGGGAACAGAGGGCCTATAAAAGGCTCTCTAGCCCCCAGCTCCTTGGCCACCCTTAGTCTTGCTGTCTCTTGCTTCTTGCCCTTCCTTCTCCTTCGCAAACCACAGGGCCATGTCGGGGGAGGTAGGGATGTCCTTCTCTGGGACGTCGACGGTGGCGTCCGCAAACCGGGGTGCAGCGGAGGCTCCCAGGGGAACTGGGGCCCGCGCCGCTGGAGAAGAAGACGAGGTGATGTCACGCCTGGCCCTCGCTATGGGCATTTCGCGCTTGGCGACGATCTCTGGTCCCGCAGCCCAGGAGGAGGCTCGGGTGCATGCGCTCCGCAGGGCTCAGCTTCTGGCGGCCTTGAAGGGGAAGACCGCGGGGATCCCGGAGGCATCCCAGCTCTGGGAGGAGTTCGACGCCATCAAACATGTCAGTGTTGCGTCTTTCTCGGCCCCTCGCTCCTCTTGGGCCTGGTCTAGACCCTGACCGAACCTGTCCCCTGTCGCAGGCGGACGACAATTCCATGAGCGACGTGGCAGCCGAGGTGGTCTCCCTGCTCCGCTGCCTGGTGCCCAGACGCACCAGACAGCCATGAGACGCCTGAAAAAATCCTTTCGGGTTCTCCCTCTCCTCCCAGGCGTCCCCGAGAATAGAGAGGTCCGCCATTGGTCGCAGACAAGGCAAGGGCGCACAGCAAGGAGCGCTAACTCCAAGCTGGCCTTAGTAGCACAGGGTCTAGTGGTCGCACCACCGAATGTAAATTCGAGAATGTAATTCAGAATGTAAATTCGGATGTATGCAACCCTAGACTCAACTCCCGGGGTCATTTCCCAAATCTTCCTTTGCACTAACGCGCCGTGTGGTTTTCAGAGGAGGCCGCTTAGGTGCCAAGGCACTCTACCTCTGCACGGTAGATGTACCCCCTAAGGCGGACTATACCTTCCGGGAGTCCTTCGCCACTGTCCACGGGTACTAGGCCAGAGGGAAACGGACCATTCACTGGGGTGGTCGCATACCCCCGCAAAGGCTCTCATCAACCGTCAATCATGCGCAGGTCGATGGTATATTGACTCCGAGCGAGAACTTAT
Organism: Puccinellia tenuiflora; assembly: GCA_012064385.1. Lineage (NCBI taxonomy): Eukaryota > Viridiplantae > Streptophyta > Magnoliopsida > Poales > Poaceae > Puccinellia > Puccinellia tenuiflora. Next base: position 2,312,109 of record QRDG01000048.1, on the reverse strand, counting down.
CTGTTTTCCTGTCGTGTCTCCGGCTCATGCAGTCCTTCCCGGGTGTCGAACTCGTGTCGTGTCCCACCGCCCAATCCTGCCCGGGGAAGGAGCTACACACAGCAAACTTTTAGTAGGAAAAGAATGGACCCTCTTTCCTATCATGCTAGCGTGTTATCCGAAGCAAACCGCAAGCACAGTTGGTAGTGCATTTCTGTGGTGAGGTGCGTTTCACCACAGCACTGCCCGATTCCCCTTTCCGCGGCAGCACGACATGATCGGGCAGCGGTGCCTTTGCCTGAGAGGCCACTCGCGGCGGTTCTACCCGTCTGCCACCGGCACATACCAGCCCCCTGCTTACGGGTTGCTAAGGATAACATGCTTCCATGGAAGGATTGAGGCTCACGGGAATTGAAATAACTTATCTTTTATTCTCCTGGCGCCAATTCTTACACCCTATTACAGAACACTAGCCCCGCGGGAGTGCTTTAACGGATCCGACGTTTGCGATTCATGTTCGTTATCAGGGGTAGAATTTCCGAAGATTCTCGATGTTCCAGGTGTTGCCTTCCGGCTGGCCTTGCTCGTCCTCAAGGTACACCGTTCCAGGTTTCAGGGTATGTGTCACCCGGAAGGGTCCTTCCCACTTTGATGACATTTTGTTCAAGCCTTGCATGTTTTGCCTCTTGCGGAGTACCATGTCTCTGGGTTGCAGCTCCCGCGAGCGAACATGACGACTGTGGTATCGGTGGAGTCCTTGCTGGTACCGAGCTGACCGTAAGGAGGTCCGGCACCTACTCTCTTCTAGTAGGTTTATGTCATCGATCCTTTGCTCTTCTTGCGTGTTTTCATCCTATGCGAGCACCCATGGTGATCCGTACTTGAGTTCTGATGGCAGGACAGCTTCTGCTCCGTAGACGAGGAAGAAGGGTGTCTCTCTAGTGGCTCTGCTTGGTGTTGTTCTGAGTGACCACAGTACGCTTGGCAGGTGATTAATCCAGTTTTTTCCCTTGTTCTCCAGCTTGTCAAAGGCTTTGGTCTTCAATCCCTTGAGAACTTTTGCATTTGCTCGCTCTACTTGACCATTGCATCTTGGGTAGGACACCGAGGCAAAACACACCTTGATGCCCATTTCTTCGCAGAAGTTGAGGAAGGCTTTGCTTGTGAACTGAGTGCCATTGTCGGTGATGATTCTGTTTGGTATTCCAAATCGGTAGACGATTCCTTCGATAAAATTGATGGCGGCCTGAGCCGTCTGACATGGAACTGGCATTTCTTCCACCCACTTTGTGAACTTGTCGATTGCCAAGAATAGGTACTCGTGACCTCCCACTGACTTTGGTATCTTGCCGACGATGTCCAGCACCCAGACCGCGAACGGCCAGGAGATTTGTATGGGCTGCAATGCTTGAGCTGGCTGGTGCGTGTTCTTGGCGTAGTACTGGCAAGCTTCGCAGGTCTTGACTAGCTGCTCCGCGTCATGAAGCACCGCTGGCCAGTAGAACCCTTGGCGGAAAACCTTCCCCGCCAAAGATCTTGAAGCCACATGACTTGAGCATATCCCTTCGTGTATGTCCCTCAGTAGTTCTCGGCCTTGTTCTTGCGATATGCATCGTAGCTTGACTCCGTTTTCGTGCCGCCGGTAGAGCTCGCCGTCGATTAGGACGTAGAGCTTTGCCCGATGGGCCACTTGCTCGGCTTCGTGGTCGTCCTCCGGAAGGACGTGCTCCACCATGTACTTGACGATGTCCTGGGCCCAGGGTGGGTGGGTCCGTTCGACCAGCAGTACCTCCTGGCCAGAAGGAAGCAGAGGTTCTTCAGCCGCGGGCACTGCCGGGTCTTGGGCTTCCGGGCTGGCTACCCGTGTTATCGGTGTAGAAGGGTTGCCAGCCTCCTTTGTCGCTGAAGAACTTGGCTTTAGCCTGTCGGGAGAGACTGAAGGTCGCTTGAGCACCTCGATGTAGATCCTGGGAGGTACCGGTTCTCGCTTGGATGCCAATTGCGATAGCTCATCCGCATGTGTGTTTCCTCCCGCGGCACGTAAGCAGCTCTGAAGCTACTGAAGCGCCGCTGGAGTTTCCACACTTCTTCGACGTACGGCGCCATCTGAGGACAGGCGTACTCCTTGTTGACTTGCTTGATGACTAGCTGAGAGTCACCCTTGACGATGATCTTGCTGATGCCGAGGCCGATGGCAGCACGAAGTCCTGCGAGCAGACCTTCATACTCTATCGTGTTGTTGGAGATGCTTCCTTGATAGTGCATTTGGATGACGTACTTCAAGCGTTCACCGGTTGGTGAGGTGAGGACGACCCCGGCTCCTCCTTGCCCCTTGGTGTAGGAGCCATCGAAGTGCATGGTCTAGGTGTTGGGATCCTCCTTCCCGGGAAAGCTCGTTTCCTCCTCCGGGTTGTCGATCGTCGCCTCGGTCCACTCGGCTGTGAAGTCAGCCAGTGCTTGGCTCTTGATGTTGTCCGTGTGCTCGAACTTGAGCCCGAAACCCTGGAGTTCCATGGCCCACGCCGAGATGCGTCCGGTGGCCAGCGGGTTCTCCAGAGGACTCCTTAGGTTGTACTTGGACACCACCGTGATTGGGTGCCCCTCGAAGTATGGCCTCATCTTGCGGGAGGCGATGAGGATCACTAGCAGCAGCTTCTGCATCTTAGGGTACCGCTCCCGGGCGTCGCGCAGCACTGAGCTGACGAAGTAGACCGGGTGCTGCACCTTGTGGGTCGCCGACCCCTTGACGGGTTCGGCGTCTTCCACGTCCTGGGCACTCCGGGGTGTTGTCGAAGTAGCCCCCGGCTGCGTTGCCTTGGAGTGTGTTCCTTCGTCCTCAACGTGTGGTTCGATGATGACGGGAGGGGGTGGGGTGCTGGGATCTTCGAACCCCTGAACACCTGGCTGCCCTTTCTTGGTTGGTTGCCCCGGGAACGGGTCCCCGGGACGCTTGCCCTTGCCTGGCTTCTTTGGAGATGCGTCGCGCTCGGCCACCAGCACGGCGCTGATCACTTGGTTAGTGGCCGCGATGTACAACAGCAGGGGCTCCTTCTCCTTTGGGGCCACGAGGACGGGTGGCGAAGCGAGGTAGCTCTTGAGTGATTGGAGAGCTTCCTCAGCCTCGGGGTTCCACTCCACAGGGCCCGATTTCTTGAGCATCTTGAAGAACGGCAAAGCCCGCTCTCATGCCTTGATATGAAGCGCCCGAGTGCAGTGATGCGCCCGTTGAGGCGCTGCACGTCCTTGACTCGCCGGGGCGCTTCCATTCGTTCGATGGCCTTGATTTTGTTGGGGTTCGCCTCAATCCCCCGGTGGGAGATCAGGAAACCCAACAGCTTGCCAGACGGGACCCCGAACACGCACTTGTCGGGGTTGAGCTTGAAGTTGACCCGGCGGAGGTTGTTGAAAGTCTCGTGAAGGTCCTGGACGAGGGAGTCCTGGAACCTTGTCTTGACCATGATGTCGTTGATGTAGGCTTCAACGTTGCGGCCCAACTGAGTCCCAAGGCACGCTTGCATCGCGCGCTGGAAGGTGGCGCCAGCGTTCCGGAGGCCGAAAGGAATCCGGGTGTAGCAGTAGCAGCCCTTGGGGGTGATGAAGGCCGTCTTCTCCTGGTCCTCGACCGCCATTAGGATCTGGTGGTACCCGGAGAAGGCATCGAGGAAACATAGTGACTCGCAACCGGCTGTGGAGTCCACGATCTAATCGATGCGCGGTAGAGGGAACGGGTCCTTGGGGCAGGCCTTGTTCAAGTCTGTGAAGTCGACGCAAAGTCGTGGCTTGGAGGAATTCAGCTTTGGCACCACCACTGGGTTGTCCACCCAGGTGGGATGAGGCACCACCTTGATGACGCCGGCTTCCAGTAGCTTGTCGGTATCAGAGACGATGAACTCCAACTTTTCCTTGCTCTGCTTCCGCAGAACTTGCTTCACGGGGCGGGCGTCCGTGTTCACCGCCAGCTTGTGCTCGATCACCTCCCTTGGTACACCGGGTAAACCTGACGCTTCCAATGCGAAGACGTCAGAGTTTTCCCGAAGGAAGGCGACGAGTGCGCTTTACTATTTATCGGCGAGGTGGGCACCAATGGTGATGGTGCGAGAGCCGTCACTCGTGAGTGCCACCTTCTTGGTCATCTGCGGGTCGCCGCGGAATGGCGCCCTCTTGGAGGCCGCTGGTGCCGAGCTTCCGGGGTTCCCTCCGCCCCCGAGAGCAGCATCAGCACCAGCGTCTTGCACGTTGTCGGCACAGTGGAAACCAGGGTACCACGGGCCGGCCTGCCAGGGCTCACAAGATTCCTCAGAAGATTCCACTAAGGACCAGGCTCTCCAAGCCTAGCGAGCCTCGCGAGGGTTTTTCCCTCGCGAGGGACCTTTTCTCCTCACCAGGAGTTATCTCCCTTGGCGAGGGACCTCTCCTCGAGAAGGTGTCTCGAACGCTGCCAGCATTTCCGCTAAGGACCGAGCCGAAAGGCTCGGCGAGGCCTTTGCCTCACGAGGCTTCCTTCCTCTCGAAGCCAGCTCTGCCTCCGCGGTAGAGCGCACATGGGTTCTGCACCCATGTGCAGAGTGACGACCGTGCCTGCGCGCGCTGACGACGATGCCGCAGTTGCCGTTTCCATGCATAAAGGAGTCAACAAAGCAGCGCCAAGCAAAGCAGACAACGAGTATTGCCGCTTTGATGATAAGGGAACCGTCTGCAGCTACGATCCAAGGGCGACGTCACCGTGGGGACCGCTCCACCTCCGTAGCGCCAGCCCACCTTCTTGGCTGGCCGGTGCCCCTTTTCAGCTTTGGTGACACCGCGCCCCTGCCGTGGACCGCGTCCATGGCCTTCACCTTTATGGTAGACTCTGCCCCTTTTGGTGCACCGCGCCTCCTCCTTCGTCGCCATGTGGTAGCCCTTCCCGCCTAAATGTTTGGGCAGAAGAGGCCCGAGACACCTATAAAAGGAGGAGGAGCCCGTTCAGGCAAAGGGTTCGATCTTTGATAGGCACTCTGGGTTCACAAGTTCACCATCTTGGAGCTCAGACAAAACCCTAGCCATTGTAGCCACCTCGAGCTCGCCAAGCTCACTCTGTACTAGAACCTCTCCAAGCAAGTGCAATACAACTCGAAGCAGGACGTAGGGGTTTTACCTCACCTAGAGGGCCCTGAACCTGGGTAATACCACGCGTTCCTCTCTGTAGTGCTTCCCCGCAGCGATCCAGGCGAGCACCATCGTCGAGTCACGTTGAGGGTTGTTTGATTCCGTGTTCAGCCCCTTACTCGATCCTTCGTGAGACACACCCAGTTCCTGGGACAGTTCTCCGACATTTGGCGCGCCAGGTAGGGGGCTGAGGCGCATCTTCAACCTCGACACCGCCATCGCCGGATCTTGCGCCGAACGACTCGCTCGCCGGACGGCTAGTGCCGCCACCGCTCCTCCTGTCGGCCGCCCGCGCGGCCGCCCGCGTGGGAGTGCTGCTCCGGAGCGCCACTTCGACCCCGAGCCCCGCATCGAGCACCCGGAGGACGACGACATCAACCACGCTGAGGACGACCTCGGCGAAGAGGAAGCCTCCTCTCTGCACCCGTCGCAGGACCGTGCTGCTTCTTCGCTGGGCCGCCCTGCGCCCAGCCCGGCGACTGCGCTTCTCATGGCGCAGCAGCTGCTACAGTACCGCCCCACGCCGGAGGCCCAGGAGGCCTGGCTCAACCGCGTCTCCGAGCTCATCGGCGCCGCTCGCGTCGCCGCTCCTGCACTGTCTCGCTCGCTGGTCCTCTCCGCCCTCGCGGGGGACGTGGTGCACGGCGCGCCTCACGCTCCCGCGGTTCCTCCTCGTCACCCCGTGCCCGCTCCCGCTCCAGCTCCACCGGCTCCACTGCAGCCTGCTCCTGGGGCTCCTCCTCACGGCAACCGCGCCGCGTCGCACGCATCGTCGCCACACGACTGCTAGATCGTGCAGCGAGCCCCGGAGGACGCACGCGTGACCATTGAGCGCAACCAGGATCACCACAACCGCGCCGTCCATGACGTCGCCGCCGCAGGGCGCCACCTCCGCGCCACCCTCGCCAACGGCACGGTCACCTACGGCACGACGGCCGCGTTCACTCGCAGCCTCCGTCGCGTCGTCTGGCCGGTCAAGTTCCGGCCGGATCTTCCTCCGCGCTACGACGGCAAGAACAACCCCCTGGAGTTCCTGCAGCTCTACACTCTGGCCATCCAGGCCGTCGGGGGCGACGACAAGGTCATGGCGAACTAGTTCCCCATGGCCCTCAAGGACTCCGCATCCTCATGGCTCTCCAACCTCCCCGCCGAGTCCATCAACACTTGGGAAGACCTCTGCCGGTGCTGCGTCGCCAACTTCAAGGGCACGTACGAGTTTGGCCTCACGTACAATGACCTCCGCGCCGTGCATCAGAAGCCTGGCGAGACCCTCCGCAAGTACATCCAGCGCTTCAGCCAAGTGCGCAACAAAATTCCCAATGCCACCGACGCCCAGGTCATTTCGGCCTTCCAGGCTGGGGTCACGGATGTACGGATGCTCGAGAAGCTTGGCATCCACGACAACATCACCACCGTCGTCCAGCTTTTTGACTTGGCGGACAAGTGCGCCAAGGCCGAGGAGGGCCGCTTGTTCGTCAAGAACGAGCCAGGGGACCCCGCCGAGGAGTCCAAGAAGAAGAAGAAGTCCACCGAGAAGCGCAAAACCACTGCGGTCCTCGCGGCTGAACCTGACGCCAAGCAGCCTCGCCAAGCTGCCACTCCAGCCACGGGACCCGAGAAGAAGGACGATCACCCTTTCTGCATCTACCACAACATGCATTCCCACGCCACCGAGGACTGCTACGACCTCAAGAGGCTTCGCGAGGCTCGCAAGGCTCGCGAGGCAAACGGTCGGCCGCAAGGTCGCGGAGGCCGCGGCGGCGGCTGCGGCGGCCGCGGGGGGTGACGCTGGAACAACAACTACGACGACAACTACCAGCAGAACCCCCAGGCCAACGCTGCCCAGCCCATGAACGACAACCTCCCTGCCGAGACTCCTGAGGGCTACCAGGTGCCTCGCGGGGCCGCTTGCATCCTTGGCGGGGCTCAGGCCCCCAGCTCCAACCGCCACTTCAAGCAGTTCGTTCGCGAGGTCGCGGCAGCCCTTCCCGGGGTTGAAGCCTCCAGGCCTCTCAAGTGGTCCCAGTTGTCGGAGATTGTCCCCAGGAACTAAGGGTATCTCCAAGGTATCGTGTAAGGGGCTGAACACGGAGTCAAACAATCCACAACGCGCTCCGGCGATGGTGCTCGTCAGGCTCGCTGCGGACGACACTGCAGAGATTGACACAAGGTATTACCCAGGTTCAGGGCCCTCTTGTGGAGATAAAAACCCTACGTCCTGCTATGGTGTATTGCACTGCTTGGAGAGTTTACAGTACAAGGAGAGAGCTTGCCGAGCTCAAGGTGGCTAACAATGGCTACTTGCTAGTCTTTAGATCTAGGGTTTTTGAGCAGGCTCCTGGACTCCAAAAACCGAACCCTAGACTCCAAAAACCCAACCTAGTGAAGAGTCCAACCAGGGATCGAACCCTTTGCTTGGGCATGCTCCTCCTCCTTTTATAGGCGCCCTGGGCCTCTTCCGCCCAAACATTTGGGCGGGAAGGGCTACCACATGGCGACGAAGGAGGAGGCGCGGTGCACCATAAAGGTGAGGTCTACCATAAAGGTAAGGCTCGTGGACGCGGTCCACGGCAGGGGGACGGCGTCACCAAAGCTGAAAAGGGGCACCGACCAGCTGGACAGCGGGCTGGCGCTTGCCGAGGTGGGAGGTGACCCACGGTGACGTCGTCCTTGGAGCGTAGCTGCAGACTGTTCCCTTGTCACCAAAGAGGCAATACTCGTTGTCCGCTTTGCTTGGCTCCGCTTTCTTGACTGCTTTGTACATGGAAACGGCAACTGCGGCGTTGTCGTCGTCGCGCGTAGGCACGCGCGTCACTCTGCACTCGGCGCAGAGCCCATGTGCGCTCTGCCGCGGGGGCAGAGATGGCTTCACGAGGAGGGCGCTTCGCGAGGCGAAAAGCCTCGCCAAACCCTTCAGCTTGGTCCTTAGTAGAATTGCGGGCGGCGTCGGAGACGCCTTGTCGAAGAGCGATCCCTCGCCGAGGGAAAGAAACCTTGGCGAGGAGAAGAACCCTTCGTGAGGAGAGAAATCCTCGCGAAGCTCGCCAGGCTTGGAGAGCCTGGTCCTTAGCGAAAATCATCCAAAGAATCTTGTGGGCCCTGGCAGGCCGGCCCGTGGTACCCTGGTTTCCACTGTGCCGACAGTAGCCCCCGGGCCCGCGATTGGCACGCCGAGGCCCATGACGAAGGCGAAGCGTTGAGGGGCCAAAGATGCCTGACAGGGCCGCGACACATGTCACGCAGTGGTTGCGCCCATGGCCACGGCCTCCTCGGCTCCAACGGGCGACGTGGCGGGGCCCGCCACGACTCGAGTGCTGGTCAATAAAGCCTGGGCGCGCAGGCGGCGCCCATTACTTCTCCCGTAACTCCTCCGCACACTTTTCCCCACGCCTCCAATCTCTCCAGAGAGCTCCAACCTCCAGAGCACCCTTCTTCTTCGCCGGCGGCCAATGGCGCCCAAGAAAGCAGCCACCGACCTGAAGGGCAAGGCCACCGTGCAGGCGAGCTCGTCAGCGGCGACGGCGCGGGCGGGCACGTCCGCGGCGATGGCGCGCGCCGCTGCTCTCGAGGGAGCGTTGCCGCGGACGCGAGTCACCGCAGCGACGATAGCGACGGTGCGCCACCTGGCGGCGGCGAAAACCAACGAGCACGGCGCCACCGAACTGAGGCCGGCCGGTAGCAGGCTCACCGACACCTTCTACCCCATCTTTCTTCATACTCTCTACGCCGGCCTGGTACCACCATTCTCTGATTTCCTCCTGGCGATCTTGGAGACGTACCAGATCCAACTCCTTCATCTTCATCCCAACTCCATCCTCATCCTTGCCATCTTCGCCCACTTCTGCGAGGCCTACGTCGGCATCCGCCCCTCGGTGGCGCTCTTCCGCAGTTTCTATTCTCTTCGGAACTCCGCCAAGGGCGAGCGGCTTGGGTGCGTCTCCTTCCGCATCGTCGACGCCAGGAGCGACAACTACATCCCCACCGCTTGGTGCAGAGAGGACACCGTCACCAACGTGACGAAGAAGGTGGACAAGTTCCGCGAGAAGTGGCTCTTCGTCGACGCCAAGGCCACACACCCTCTCCTGGAGGTGCCCGAGGCGCCGCCGAGGAAGTGGGCGCGCTGGGCGAGCGAGGACTTCAGGGGCTCGAAGCTTGACGCGGTGTACGTGTACATCCGTCACATCCGCAAGGCAGGGGTCACCGGCCAAATGGTGGCGAAGGACTTCACCAGGCGCCGCATCGCTCCCCTCCAACAGCACGCCGAGCCGGTGTGGTGATACGAAGGCAAGGACGATGCAATGCGGCTAAGCAGGGACGGCTTCGAGCCTGATGTGCTCCGCCAGATTATGGGCGTTCTCTTCACGTCGCCGGAGATCCCGTCCGCCAAGAAAGAGGCGGCCAAGCCGCTCATTGTCTTCGCCGAGGAGAGCATAGAGGAGCAGCGCTCGCATATGCCCACATTCGACGAGTGGGGAATTGTGCCCGCGGGGCACAGCGGGCCTCGCCCTAACCCATGGGCAGCGGAGCCGGAGTACATAGATGAGGCTCCTGAGGCTGAGGAGGCCGAGTCTGCCGAGGAGGAGGCCTCGAGAAGCGAGGACCCCCTTGGCGAGGACGAGGCTTCAAGGGGCGCTGACCCCGCCGGCGAGGGCGCCGGATCCTCGAGGAGCGCCCACGCCGAAGTGGACCTCCAGGTGCTTTCCTCCAGCGATGAGGAGGACGCCTTCCGCATTGTCCGCTCCCAGCGCGCCGAGGAGGAGGAGACGAGCGGCGGCGGAAGAGGGCGCTGCGAGCCCCGCTCCAAGGCGGTCCACGACAGGAGGGCCACAACCGCGGGAGGCATCCCTCGCGCGGAGACAGGAGCGGCCCGGGAGGAGACCGGAGCAAACCTCATCCAGCCTCCCAAGGCGAAAAAGAGGGTGTGGGTGATGGCTGGCGAGTAAGCCCTCGACTTCTCCTTCTTCCTCGATATTTCACTTTAAGAATTCCCCCCTTTGAAGGATTTTCGACTTGTCCTCCTTTCAGGCAGCCCGCGGAGCCGAAGAGACGGCGGCTCGGCGGGGCTGGTGGGACCACCAGCATCGCCATGGAGACGCCTGCAGCCGGCGAGCCACAGCAGGCAGTTGTTTCTCTCGCGGTCGAGCACCGCGCGGAGACGGTGATGGCCGAGGAGAGCGTAGCATCGCCGATTCGGGCGGCGACTCCTCCAGCGGCGGAGCACCGCGTGGAGGAGGAGACCGCAGAGGCGGCGGCGTCGCCAACCAGGGCGGCGACTCCTCCAGTCCAGCAGGAGGCGGAGGAGGAAACCGTGGACGAGGACATCGTCGCGGAGCCGCCTCCAGAAGAGGGGGCCTCGAGAAGGGCTGACACGCCTGGGGCCGCGGCGGACGCGGCCGTTGCAGAGGGGGCCGGAGGCGCCCCCGTGGAGCAGGAGGCAGAGACACCTCTGGAGCCCCCGAGCGACGGGGCCAGGGGCGAGGAGATGCCCAGCCCCCCGAGGGCTCTCGACGCGGGCGGCGAGGGAGATGCCCCCACGAGCCCCCATGCCGCGGCGGGGGCCGCTACAAGTTCGGGGCAGGATGCCATAGGCGCCTCGACAAGCGTCGAGGGAACTGTACCCAGCAGCAGCGTGGGAGTCTCCTTGGCGTTGCAAGCGCCGCATCGCCAAGCGGCCTATCGCCGGATCGTCCTCAACCGGGCGCGGCGAGCGCTCGACGGGCTGGAGGAGCAGCTCGCCAAGGAAGAAGACACCCTGGCGGAGGAAAGGGCAAGGCTTGGCGACGCCTGGATTCTTCTCCACGAGAGGGTGGAGATGTGTCGCCGGCAAGATGCGTCGGCAAAGGCGGCTCGCGAGGGAGCGATCCGCTTCGCCAAAGAGACCCGCGACAGCGTCAAGCGGGAGGCACAGGAGGTGATGGAGGAGCTCGACGCCGCCAGGGAAGCGCTCGAGGTGGAAACCACCTCCAAGCATGACGAGCTGGCGGCCGCGAAGCAGAAACTCGCCGCCAACACCGAGGCCGCCAAGGCCAGCCTGAACGAGCTCCGCGAGCAGCTGGACGCCCGCGAGGGGCAGCTGGCGCCTCGCGAGGCCGGGCTAAAAAGGCGTGAGGAAGAGCTTGCCCTCCAGGAGAAGGAGCTGCAGCGGCGCGAGGAGCAGGTCCAGCTGCTCGCGAAGGACCAGGCCACCCGCGAAGGGCAGCTGGAGGAGCGTGAAGGTCGGGTGGCCACCGACGAGGCCAACCTTGCGGCGGAGCATAAGAGGCTCCAAGAAGAGGCTGACCTCAAGGTCGAACTCGTCCGCGAAAACCTCTCAAAAGAATATGACGAGAAGGTCGCGAAGCACGAGGACCGTCTCAAGACCAAGCGCAAGGAGCTCGAGAAGCGCGTCAGGGAGCTTGAGCAGGAGGAGAAAAGGTTGACCTCCTGCCTCGAGGTCTCTCGGGAGGCCGAGACGCGCGCCGAGGGGAACGCCTTTGCCTTGGAGAGGGACCTGGACGAGCTCCGGCAGCAGGTGGGCCCGGTCGCGGCCCTGGTGGAGCAGGCACGAGACCAGCGCCAGGTTGACCGGTTCATGACGCGCCAGCATCAAAGCATTCTCCAGAGCTTGGTGAGCCGCGTGCGCATCGTCGGGAGAGATCTGAGGATCGACGTCCCTTCTTTCTCCGCGGCGACCGACGACGAAACTTCACTCGCACTTCTTCGAGCAGTTCCTCGGAAAGCTTGAAGGGGTCGCGAAGAGCTTCGACAAGCGTGTCGTGGAGGAGAGTCGCGACCTCCTCGTCGTCGCCGTCACCAACGTCTTCAGCAACCTCGTGAGGCTCAAGCCCTCACTTGATCTTGAGGACGTGATGGCACCGCCGCGCGCCATCAGCAGCAAGGCGCGGGAGACCGCCACGCAGGCCGCCGCCGCGTTCGCCAAGAAATTCGACCAAGTCGTGATCGAAGGCGACGATGAGGAGGATGCTCTGGAGGAGGCGGAGACAGCCGTGGACAAGGCGGGCACCTCGGGAGGCGCGACAGCCTGAACTTCCTGCAACTGGACGCGCAGAGGCGCATACTATTTTAGCATTCGTTTTGGTTGTAAGCTTTTGTAAAAACTCGTTAAGTTATTGGAGTATGCTTGTGGATGTCCCTCGGGAGGCTTTTGTCTTTCCCCTTCATGTCTTTCTCGCTCTACGTCTTAGGACCCTCTCTTAGCGCTACACCACCGCCGCTTCGGTATGTGCGAGTCAGTGCTCCACAAGTCCGGGGGGTGTGTGAGGCCTCGAGAAGTAGGAGCTCCTCGAAGCGCGATGCTTGGGGCCCCCCTTTGACGTGCAAGCAGCCCATGAGGCATAGGAGAGAGAAAAGAGACTCGAGGGGCGAAAACCAGCGGGAAGAGATCTGAACAAGTATTTAGACTTAGCTTGACGAGGCGTTTCCGCCCTGAAGAGGGTGTTGGTTCCCTGGCGAGGCGTTGTTGCCTTGGAGAGGGTGCCTGAGGCTTGGAGAGTCTGTTTTCCTGCACTTGGGGAAATAGGTATATCCACAAGCAATAGATAGCTAAAGAATCTTATGGTGCTCGTAGGTTCCTTCATGTGTGTCTTGCGAGGAGAAACAGGCACCAAGGTTTTGGTGATCCTTGGTGAGTTGACGTGCGCGGGAGCTGACCCATGAGTTCAGAGCTCCTTGGTAGTTGACATGCATGAGAGCTGACCCGCAAGTTCAGAGCTCGGATCCCTTGGGTTTTAGGCGCTGCCGGGATGCTCCCGTGGCATGGCACCCTGCTAGCCCCCGCTCGTGAGATACACAGGAGGGATCATACGAGCGAGAAAAGAAAAGCGAATAACACCAAAGCAAAGAACACCGAAACGACAAAATATGCTGGCGCGATGCGCAAAGGTTCAATTTGGCCTGAAACATAGGCTCATTACACTGGCCTGGCCAGAAACACAAAAAATCCACCATGCTCTTGGCATGGGGTCCACATTCTGTGGCTGAGACTCTCGAGGGGCGTGCCCGAGGCAGACGCATGTAGAGAGAGCTCAGGGGGCCCCTATGCGGGGGTGGCTTTTTAGCCTGCGTTCCACCATGACCGGCATGGGGATCCACCTCGCCAAGACATGGTGCTTGAAGAGGTTACCATGCCGAGGCTTGGTGGCTTGGGAGTCTTCTCGAACGGCCCGCGGCAACGTGTAGTAGAGAGGGGAGCCCGAAATTTTTCCTCGTGGAGGGTGATAGCGCGTGGCTCTCCCTTGATGCAAAATATTGCTCGCCGAAGGCGATCAGGGGTAGAACTTGCGTAGGTGCTGGATGTTCCAGGGGTTGGCGACAGGGATGCCGTCCTCCGTCTCGAGCCACGCTGAGCCAGGCCTGGCGATGTGCACGACTCTGTAGGGGCCTTCCCACATCGGTGAGAGCTTGTGGAGGCCTGCCCTGGAGAGGACTCTCCTCAGGACAAGGTCTCCTGCTTCGAGAGTGCGTGGGCGGATGTGGCGGCTGTGATAGCGACGGAGGTCTTGCTGATACCTTGCTGCTCTCAGGGCCGCATTGCGGCAGAGCCCTTCAAGCAGCAGTAGGTCGTTGTTGCGGAGTTCGTCCACCTCAGCCTCCTTGAAAGCCAAGACTCGCGGAGAGCCATGAGTGATCTCGCTGGGGAGGACGGCTTCAGCGCCATAGACAAGGGAGAACGGCGTCTCACCAGTTGGCTTTGTTGGCGTGGTGCGGATGGACCAGAGCACCGAGGGGAGCTCATCGATCCAATGCTTGCCGCTGGCCTTGAGGCGGTTGAAGCTTCTCGTCTTGAGGCCCTTGAGCACCTCGGCGTTGGCTCGTTCGGCCTGCCCGTTGCTTCGTGGATGCGCCACCGAGGCGTAGCAGATTTGGGCACCGATGCTGCCGCAGTAGGATTTGAAGGCGCTACTGATGAATTGTGAGCCGTTGTCGGTGATGATGCGGTTGGGCACGCCGAAACGGCAGACCAGGCTCCTTATGAATTTTACCGCCGACTTCGCCGGAATGGTGCGCACAGGCTCCACCTCAGGCCACTTGGTGAATTTGTCGATAGCGACGTAGAGGTAGCGGTAGCCCCCGAGCGCTCGCGGGAAGGGTCCCAGCAGGTCCAGCCCCTAGACCGCGAACGGCCAGGAGAGCGGGATCGTCTGGAGTCCTTGCGCAGGCTGGTGGATTTGCTTGGCGTGGAATTGGCATGCGTCGCAGGTTTGGACGATTTCGGCAGCATCTTGAAGCACTGAGGGCCAGTAGAAACCACTCCGGAAAACCTTGCCTGCGATGGTGCGCGAGGAAGAGTGGTGGCCGCACTCGCCGCTGTGTATGTCGTTGATGAGCTGGCGGCCCTCCTCGGCAGGGACACACCTCAACGCAACCCCATTGGGCCGCTTGCGGTACAAGTCTCCGTCGTGAAGGCAGTAGGACTTGGCCTGGCGAGCAATTCTCTCGGCCTCTGCGTCGTCTTCGGGGAGGGCTCGGTTCTGCAGGTAGTTCTTGATCTCGTCGATCCAACCAGTGTCTTGTCGTACTAGAGTCAGCAGCAAGCGATCGCCCGAGGGCAACCCACAGTTTGGTGCTCCGCTCGGTGGGGCAGGTGGGAGCTCCTCGTCGATGCTGAAGCTGACCACAGGTTGCTTGACTGAGGCCTTGGTGAGCCTCTCCTCGAACACTCCAGGCTTCTGGGCTTCTCTTCTTGCTGCTCGCCGAGCAATTTCATCTGCCTCTTGGTTTTCTGCCCGTGGGATGTGCTTAAGCTCCATGCCCCTGAAGTGTTTTTCCAGCCTGCGTACCTCTTCAAGGTAGGCCACCATGTAGGTGTCCTTAGGCGTGTAGCTTTTGTTGGAGAAGTTGACGAGGAGCTGGGAGTCGCCCTTGATGAGGATGTACTTGATGCCGAGGGCGATGGCGGCTTTGAGCCCGGCGAGGAGGCCTTTATACTCAGCGATGTTGTTGGAGGCCTTGTCGCTGTCCTTAAAGCACAGTTGGACGGCGTAGTAGAGCTTGTCGCCTGTTGGTGAGGTGAGAACGGCGCCAGCCCCTGCACTCCTGGCCGCAAAGGCACCGTCGAAGTGCATGGTCCAGTGGCTTGACGTCGTTCCTCCTGAGGCTGTAACCTCCTCTTCTGGGAGCTCTTCGTCTTTGGGCGTGTCCGTCCACTCGGCCATGAAATCAGTCAGCACTCTGCCCTTGATGACCCTGGTGGTGTCAAACTCCAGCTCGAAAGGTTGTAGCTCAATGCCCCAGCCTGCGACGCGATCTGTCGCGTTCGGGTTGCGCAGAACCTGCTCCAGGGGATATGAGGTGACCACCTTGATGGGGTGACCCTGGAAGTAGTGGCGCAGCTTCCTGGAGGTGATGAGGAGCGAGAAAAGGAGCTTTTGCTGCATGGGATAGCGCTCGCGAGCATCCCGCAGCACTGTGCTGACGAAGTACACAGGGTGCTCGACGAGGGCAGTTGTTGATGAGGTAGCGGCTGGCTCCTCCCCAGGCTCGGTGGAGTCCTTGGCGAGGTTTTCTTGGGGCTGGGGGCCTGACGAGGCTGCTTCCTTGTCGGGGGGTTCTGGGCTTGGCGAGGTGGAGTTCTGCTTGTTGAGGACTGGCTCTTCTCTTTCAGCCACCAAGACCGCGCTTGCCGTCTGAGGAGTGGCTGCAAGGTACAGCTTCAGAGGCTCGCGAGGGCGTGGGGCGACCATGATGGGTAGGCTCGCCAGGTATTTCTTCAAGTCCTCAAAGGCCTTTGCTCCTTCGGGGGTCCACTTGAAAGGACCGGACCTCTTCATGATCTTGAAAAATGGCAGCGCCGTCTCACCGAACTTGGAGATGAAACGGCCAAGGCTGGCCATACATCCCGCTAAGCGTTGCATGTCCTTGAGGCGACGAGGGGGCTGCATCTGCTCTATGGCCTTGATCTTGTCTGGGTTGGCCTCAATGCCGCGGTGGGATATCAGGAAACCGAGGAGCTTGCCTGAAGGGACCCCGAAGATGCACTTGGCGGGGTTCAGCTTGATGTTGACCTTGCGTAGGTTGGCAAAGGTCTCCTCGAGGTCCTGGATGAGCGTGTCCTTCTCGCGGGTTTTGACGACGATGTCGTCGACGTAGGCCTCTGCATTCCTCCCCATTTGAGCTCCCAAGGCGATCCTCATGAGGCGCTGGAAAGTGGCGCCAGCGTTCTTCAGACCGAAGGGCATACAGACGTAGCAGAACACACCGCAAGGGGTGAGAAATGCTGTCTTCTCCTCGTCCTCCTTCGCCATCTTGATCTGGTGATAACCAGAGAAGGCATCTAGAAAACAGAGGAGCGCGCAGCCGGCGGTGGAGTCTACGATCTGGTCGATTCTCGGGAGGGGATAGGGGTCCTTGGGGCAGGCCTTGTTGAGGTCGGTGAAGTCGATGCAGAGTCGACTCCCTCCGGTGTGCTTGGGGACGACCACACCATTGGCGAGCCAAGTGGGGTGGACCACTTCCTTGATGATGCTGGCCTTCTTCAGCTTGTCTACTTCCTTGACGATGAAGTCTTGCTTCTCTGGCGCCTGGCGCCGCGCTTTTTGCTTGACGGGGCGTGCGTTTGGGCACACGGCTAAGTGGTGCTCGATCACCTCCCTCGGTACTCCGGACATATCTGACGGTGTCCAGGCGAACATGTCAGAGTTTGCCCTGAGGAAGGCGACGAGCGCGCTTTCCTATTTGGGAGGCAGGTTGGCGCCGATGGTGACGCAAGCCCCCAAGCCACTCGCCTCCAGAGACACTTGTTTTGTCGCGGCCTTCTCCTGGGAGAACAGCTGCTTCTTCTTCGCGGGGGGCCTCGGGAGGGGTTCCTCGTCCTCGTCGGCGGGTGACGCCACCGTGGCAGCCTTGTAGGCCGCCTGCGCAGCGTACAGGGCGTCCGAGACCACGCCGCGGATGACAATGGTGCCACCCGAGCCAGGGAGCTTGACGAGGTTGTAGGCGTGGTGGGTCACCGCCATGAACTTGGCGAGGGCGGGGTAGCCGAGTATGGCGTTGTAGGGTAGGCCGATGTGCGCGACGTCGAAGTCGATCAGCTCGGTGCGGTAGTTGGCCTGGGTGCCGAAAGTGACGGCGAGCCTCACCTGCCCCAAGGGGGTGGTAAGACCCTCTGTCACTCCCGAGAAGGGCCTGGTAGGCATGAGCCGCTCGTAGGGCACCTGCAGCTTCTCGAATGTCTCGACGGAGATGACGTTGAGGCCAGCACCCCCATCAATGAGCGTCTTAGAGACGGCGATGTTGTTGATGGTGGGGGTGCAGACCAGCGGGATAGTGCCAACGGTTGAAGTAGACTTGGGGTGGTTGTCGGCAAATTGGAAACCAGGGTACCACAGGCCGGCCTGCCAGGGCCCACAAGATTCTTTGGATGATTTTCGCTAAGGACCAGGCTCTCCAAGCCTGGCAAGCTTCGCGAGGTTTTCTCCCCTCGCGAAGGGTTTTTCTCCTCACCAAGGGTTCTTTCCCTCGGTGAGGGATCGCTCCTCGACAAGGCGTCTCCGACGCCGCCCACAATTCTACTAAGGACCGAGCTGAAGGGCTTGGCGAGGCCTTTCGCCTCGCCAAGCGCCCTCCTCGTGAAGCCATCTCCGCCCCCGTGGCAGATCGCACATGGGCTCTGCGCCGGGTGCAGAGTGACGCGCGTGCCTGCGCGTGATGACGACAACGCCGCAGTTGCCGTTTCCATGTATAAAGCAGTCAACAAAGCGGAGCCAAGCAAAGCGGACAACGAGTATTGCCTCTTTGGTGACAAGGGAGCAGTCTGCAGCTACGCTCCAAGGACGACGTCACTATAGGTCACCTCCCACCTCGGCAAGCGCCAGCCCGCCGTCCAGCTGGTCGGTGTCCCTTTTCAGCTTTGGTGACGCCGTTCCCCTGCCGTGGACCGCGTCCATGATCTTTACCTTTATGGTAGACCTCACCTTTACGGTGCACCGCGCCTCCTCCTTCGTCGCCGTGTGGTAGCCCTTCCCGCCCAAATGTTTGGGCAGAAGAGGCCCAGGGCGCCTATAAAAGAAGGAGGAGTACGCCCAAGCAAGGGGTTCGATTCCTGGTTCGGTTTTTGGAGTCTAGGAGCCTGCTCAGAAACCCTAGATCTAAAGACTAGCAAGTAGCCATCGTTAGCCACCTTGAGCTCGACAAGCTCTCTCCTTGTACTGTAATCTCTCCAAGCAGTGCAATACACCATAGCAGGACGTAGGGGTTTTACCTCCACAAGAGGGCCCTGAACCTGGGTAATACCTTGTGTCAATCTTTGCAGTGTCGTCCGCAGCGAGCCTGACGAGCACCGTCGCTGGAGCACGTTGCGGATTGTTTGACTCCGTGTTCAGCCCCTTACACGATACCTTGGAGACACCCCTAGTTCCTGGGGACAATCTCCGACATTTGGCGCGCCAGGTAGGGGGCTGAGGCGCGTCTTCATCCTCGACACAGCCATGGCCGGTTCTCGTGCCGAACGTCTCGCTTGCCGGACGGCTAGCGCCGCCACCGCTCCCGCAGGCCGCCCGCGTGGCCGCCCGCGTGGGGGCTCTGCTCCGGAGCGCCGTGTCGACCCCGAGCCCCGCGTCGAGCACCCTGACGACGACGACATCGACCACGCTGAGGACGACCTTGGCGAAGAGGAGGCCTCCTCCCTGCCCCCGTCGCGGGACCGTGCTGCCTCCTCGCTGGGCCGCCCTGCGCCCAGCCCGGCGACTGCGCTCCTCATGGCGCAGGAGCTGCTGCAGTACCGCCCCACGCCGGCGGCTCAGGAGGCCTGGCTCAACCGCGTTGCCGAGCTCATCGGCGCCGCTCGCGCCGCGGCACCTGCGCCGTCTCGCTCCCTGGTTCCTTCTGCGCTCGTGGGGGACGTGGCGCACGGCGCACCTCCCGCGCCTCCTCTCCAACCCACACCCGCCCAGGCTCCACCGGTTGCACCGCAACCTGCTCCAGCGGGGGCTCCTCCTCGCGACGGCCGCGCTGCATCGCACGCGTCGTCGCCGCATGACTGCCAGATCGTGCAGCGAGCCCCTGAGGACGCACGCGTGAGCATCGAGCGCGGGCAAGAACGCCGCAACCGCGCCGTCCAGGACATCGCCACCGCCGGGCGCCACCTCCGCGCCACCCTTGCCAACGGCACGGTCACCTACGGCACGACGGCCGCGTTCACTCGCAGCCTTCGTCGCGTCGTCTGGCCGGTCAAGTTCAGGCCGGACCTCCCTCCGCGCTACGACGGCAAGAACAACCCCCTGGAGTTCCTGCAGCTCTACTCTTTGGCCATCCAGGCCGCCGGGGGCGACGACAAGGTCATGGCGAACTGGTTCCCTATGGCCCTCAAGGACTCTGCGTCCTCATGGCTCACCAACCTTCCCGCCGAGTCCATCAACTCTTGGGAGGAGCTCTGCCGGTGCTTCGTCGCCAACTTCAAGGGCACGTATGAGCGCGGCCTCACCTACAATGACCTCCGCGCCGTGCGTCAGAAGCCCGGCGAGACCCTCCGCAAGTACATCTAGCGCTTCAGCCAAGTGCGCAACAAGATCCCCAACGCCACCGACGCACAGGTCATTTCGGCTTTCCAGGCTGGGGTCACAGACGTGCGGATGCTCTAGAAGCTCGGCATCCACGACAACATCACCACCGTCGTCAAGCTTTTCGACTTGGCGGACAAGTGCGCCAAGGCTGAAGAGGGCCGCTTGTTCGTCAAGAACGAGCCAGGGGACCCCGCCGAGGGGTCCAAAAAGAAGAAATCCTCTGAGAAGCGCAAGACTACTGCGGTCCTCGCGGCAGAGCCTGACGCCAAGCAGTCTCGCCAAGCTGCTACTCCAGCCGCAGGACCTGAGAAGAAAGATGATCGCCCTTTCTGCATCTACCACAACAGGCACTCTCACGCCACCGAGGACTGCTTCGACATCAAGAGTCTTCGCGAGGCTCGCGAGGCTCGCGAGGCAAACGGAGGCCGCGGAGGCCGCAGCGGCCGCGGGGGGCGACGCTGGAACAACAACTACAACGACAACTACCAGCAGAACCCCCAGGCCAACGCTGCCCAGCCCGCAAACGACAACCTGCCTGCCGAGGCTGACGAAGGCTACCAGGTGCCTCGCGGGGCAGCTTGTATCCTTGGCGGGGCTCAGGCCCCTCGCTCCAACCGCCACTTCAAGCAACTCGCTCGCGAGGTCGCGGCAGCCCTCCCTGGAGTCGAGGCCTCCAGGCCCCTCAAGTGGTCCCAGTGCCCCATTACTTTCGACTCCGGCGACCACCCCAAGTCCACGTCAACCGTTGGCACCATCCCGTTGGTCTGCACCCCCACCATCAACAACATCGCCGTCTCTAAGACGCTCATTGATGGGGGTGCTGGCCTCAACGTCATCTCCGTCGAGACATTCGAGAAGCTGCAGGTGCCCTACGAGCGGCTCATGCCTACCAGGCCCTTCTCGGGAGTGACAGAGGGTCTTACCACCCCCTTGGGGCAGGTGAGGCTCGCCGTCACTTTCGGCACCCAGGCCAACTACCGCACCGAGCTGATCGACTTCGACGTCGCGCACATCGGCCTACCCTACAACGCCATACTCGGCTACCCCGCCCTCGCCAAGTTCATGGCAGTGACCCACCACGCCTACAACCTCGTCAAGCTCCCTGGCTCGGGTGGCACCATTGTCATCCGCGGCGTGGTCTCGGACGCCCTGTACGCTGCGCAGGCGGCCTACAAGGCTGCCGCGGTGGCGTCACCCGCCGACGAGGACGAGGAACCCCTCCCGAGGCCCCCCGCGAAGAAGAAGCAGCTGTTCTCCCAGGAGAAGGCCGCGACAAAACAAGTGTCTCTGGAGGCAAGTGGCTCGGGGGCTTGCGTCACCATCGGCGCCAACCTGCCTCCCAAATAGGAAAGCGCGCTCGTCGCCTTCCTCAGGGCAAACTCTGACATGTTCGCCTGGACACCGTCAGATATGTCCGGAGTACCGAGGGAGGTGATCGAGCACCACTTAGCAGTGTGCCCAAACGCATGCGCCGTCAAGCAAAAAGCGCGGCGCCAAGCGCCAGAGAAACAAGACTTCATCGTCAAGGAAGTAGACAAGCTGAAAAAGGCCAGCATCATCAAGGAAGTGGTCCACCCCACTTGGCTCGCCAATGGTGTGGTCGTCCCCAAGCACACCGGAGGGAGTCGCCTCTGCATCGACTTCACCGACCTCAACAAGGCCTGCCCCAAGGACCCCTATCCCCTCCCGAGGATCGACCAGATCGTAGACTCCACCGCCGGCTGCGCGCTCCTCTGTTTTCTAGATGCCTTCTCTGGTTATCACCAGATCAAGATGGCGAAGGAGGACGAGGAGAAGACAGCATTTCTCACCCCTTGCGGTGTGTTCTGCTACGTCTGTATGCCCTTCGGTCTGAAGAACGCTGGCGCCACTTTCCAGCGCCTCATGAGGATCGCCTTGGGAGCTCAAATGGGGAGGAATGCAGAGGCCTACGTCGACGACATCGTCGTCAAAACCCGCGAGAAGGACACGCTCATCCAGGACCTCGAGGAGACCTTTGCCAACCTGCGCAAGGTCAACATCAAGCTGAACCCCGCCAAGTGCGTCTTCGGGGTCCCTTCAGGAAAGCTCCTCGGTTTCCTGGTATCCCACCGCGGCATTGAGGCCAACCCAGACAAGATCAAGGCCATAGAGCAGATGCAGCCCCCTCGTCGCCTCAAGGACATGCAACGCTTAGCGGGATATATGGCCAGCCTTGGCCGTTTCATCTCCAAGTTCGGTGAGAGGGCGCTGCCATTTTTCAAGATCATGAAGAGGTCCGGTCCTTTCAAGTGGACCCCCGAAGCAGCAAAGGCCTTTGAGGACTTGAAGAAATACCTGGCGAGCCCACCCATCATGGTCGCCCCACGCCCTCGCGAGCCTCTGAAGCTGTACCTTGCAGCCACTCCTCAGACGGCAAGCGCGGTCTTGGTGGCTGAAAGAGAAGAGCCAGTCCTCGACAAGCAGAACTCCACCTCGCCAAGCCCAGAACCCCCCGACAAGGAAGCAGCCTCGTCAGGCCCCCAGCCCCAAGAAAACCTCGCCAAGGACTCCACCGAGCCTGGGGAGGAGCCAGCCGCTACCGCACCAACAACTGCCCTCGTCGAGCACCCGGTGTACTTCGTCAGCACAGTGCTGCGGGATGCTCGCGAGCGCTATCCCATGCAGCAAAAGCTCCTTTTCTCGCTCCTCATCGCCTCCAGGAAGCTGCGCCACTACTTCCAGGGTCACCCCATCAAGGTGGTCACCTCATATCCCCTGGAACAGGTTCTGCGCAACCCGAACGCGACAGATCGCGTCGCAGGCTGGGGCATTGAGCTACAGCCTTTCGAGCTGGAGTTTGACACCACCAGGGTCATCAAGGGCAGAGTGCTGGCTGATTTCATGGCCGAGTGGACGGACACGCGCAAAGACGAAGAGCTCCCAGAAGAGGAGGTTACAGCCTCAGGAGGAACGACGCCAAGCCACTGGACCATGCACTTCGACGGTGCCTTTGCGGCCAGGAGTGCAGGGGCTGGCGCCGTTCTCACCTCACCAACAGGCGACAAGCTCTACTACGCCGTCCAACTGTGCTTTAAGGACAGCGACAAGGTCTCCAACAACATCGCTGAGTATGAAGGCCTCCTCGCCGGGCTCAAAGCCGCCATCGCCCTCGGCATCAAGTACATCCTCATCAAGGGCGACTCCCAGCTCCTCGTCAACTTCTCCAACAAAAGCTACACGCCTAAGGACACCTACATGGTGGCCTACCTTGAAGAGGTACGCAGGCTGGAAAAACACTTCAGGGGCATGGAGCTTAAGCACATCCCACGGGCAGAAAACCAAGAAGCAGATGAAATTGCTCGGCGAGCAGCAAGAAGAGAAGCCCAGAAACCTGGAGTGTTCGAGGAGAGGCTCACCAAGGCCTCAGTCAAGCAACCTGTGGTCAACTTCAGCATCGACGAGGAGCTCCCACCTGCCCCACCGAGCGGAGCACCAAACTGTGGGTTGCCCTCGGGCGATCGCTTGCTGCTGACTCTAGTACAACAAGAAACTGGTTGGATCGACGAGATCAAGAACTACCTGCAGAACCGAGCCCTCCCCGAAGACGACGCAGAAGCCGAGAGAATTGCTCGCCAGGCCAAGTTCTATTGCCTCCACGACGGGGACCTGTACCGAAAACGACCCAATGGGGTTGCGTTGCGGTGTGTCCCTGCCGAGGAGGGCCGCCAGCTCATCAACGACATACACAGCGGCGAGTGCGGCCACCACTCTTCCTCGCGCACCATTGCAGGCAAGGTTTTCCGGAGTGGTTTCTAATGGCCCTCAGTGCTTCAAGATGCTGCCGAAATCGTCCAAACCTACGACGCATGCCAATTCCACGCCAAGCAAATCCACCATCCCGCGCAAGGACTCCAGACGATCCCGCTCTCCTGGCCGTTCGCGGTCTGGGGGCTGGACCTGCTGGGACCCTTCCCGCGAGCGCTCGGGGGCTACCGCTATCTCTACGTCGCCATCGACAAATTCACCAAGTGGCCTGAGGTGGAGCCCGTGCGCACCATTCCGGCGAAGTCGGCAGTAAAATTCATAAGGAGCCTGGTCTGCCGTTTCGGCGTGCCCAACCGCATCATCACCGACAACGGCTCACAATTCATCAGTGGCGCCTTCAAGTCCTACTGCGGCAGCATCGGTGCCCAAATCTGCTACGCCTCGGTGGCGCATCCACGAAGCAACGGGCAGGCCGAACGAGCCAACGCCGAGGTGCTCAAGGGCCTCAAGACGAGAAGCTTCAACTGCCTCAAGGCCAGCGGCAAGCATTGGATCGATGAGCTCCCCTCGGTGCTCTGGTCTATCCGCACCACGCCAACAAAGCCAACTGGTGAGACGCCGTTCTCCCTTGTCTATGGCGCTGAAGCCGTCCTCCCCAGCGAGATCACTCATGGCTCTCCGCGAGTCTTGGCTTTCAAGGAGGCTGAGGTGGACGAACTCCGCAACGACGACCTACTGCTGCTTGAAGGGCTCCGCCGCAATGCGGCCCTGAGAGCAGCAAGGTATCAGCAAGACCTCCGTCGCTATCACAGCCGCCACATCCGCCCACGCACTCTCGAAGCAGGAGACCTTGTCCTGAGGAGAGTCCTCTCCAGGGCAGGCCTCCACAAGCTCTCACCAATGTGGGAAGGCCCCTACAGAGTCGTGCACATCGCCAGGCCTGGCTCAGCGCGGCTCGAGACGGAGGACGGCATCCCTGTCGCCAACCCCTGGAACATCCAGCACCTACGCAAGTTCTAACCCTGATCGCCCTCGGCGAGCAATTTTTTGCATCAAGGGAGAGCCACGCGCTATCACCCTCCACGAGGGAAAATTTCGGGCTCCCCTCTCTACTACACGTTGCCGCGGGCCGTTCGAGAAGACTCCCAAGCCACCAAGCCTCGGCATGGTAACCTCTTCAGGCACCATGTCTTGGCGAGGTGGATCCCCATGCCGGTCATGGTGGAACGCAGGCTAAAAAGCCACCCCCGCATAGGGGCCCCCTGAGCTCTCTCTACATGCGTCTGCCTCGGGCACGCCCCTCGAGAGTCTCAGCCACAGAATGTGGACCCCATGCCAAGAGCATGGTGGATTTTTTGTGTTTCTGGCCAGGCCAGTGTAATGAGCCTATGTTTCAGGCCAAATTGAACCTTTGCGCATCGCGCCAGCATATTTTGTCGCTTCGGTGTTCTTTGCTTCGGTGTTATTCGCTTTTCTCTCTCGCTCGTATGATCCCTCCTGTGTATCTCACGAGCGGGGGCTAGCAGGGTGCCATGCCACGGGAGCATCCCGGCAGCACCTAAAACCCAAGGGATCCGAGCTCTGAACTTGCGGGTCAGCTCTCATGCATGTGAACTCCCAAGGAGCTCTGAACTCATGGGCCAGCTCCCGCGCACGTCAAATCACCATGGATCACCAAAACCTTGGTGCCTGTTTCTCCTCGCGAGACACACATGAAGGAACCTACGAGCACCATAAGATTCTTTAGCTATCTATTGCTTGTGGATATGCCTATTTCTCCAAGTGCAGGAAAACAGGCCCTACAAGCACCAAGCACCCCCTCCAAGGCAATAACGCCTCGCCAGGGCACCAACACCCTCTTCAAGGTGGAAACGCCTCGTCAAGCTAAGTGCAAGAACTTGGTAGAATTTCCTCTTGCTGGTCTTTGCTCCTCGAGTCTCTTTTCCCTCTCCCACGCCTCATGGGCTGCTTGCACGTCAAAGGGGAGCCCCAAGCATCGCGCTTCGCGGAGCTCTTACCTCTTGAGGCCTCACGCAACCCCCGGACTTGTGGAGCACTGACTCGCACATACCGAAGCGGCGGTGGTGTAGCGCTAAGAGAGGGTCCTAAGACGTAGAGCGAAAAAGACATGAAGGGAAAAGACAAAGGTCACCCAAGGGGCATTCACAAGCACGTTCCAAAGTTAAAAGCAAGCTGTTACAAAAGTTATTACAATCAAAATGCCACGATAATGTGCCTCGTGCGCGCCCAGCTGCAGGAAGGAGTTCAGGCCGTCGCGCCTCCTGAGGTCCCCGCTCCACCCGCGCCAGCTCCTGCTCCCAGAGCGCCTCCCTCGCCGTCGCCCTCATCTTCATCGACCAAGACTTGGTCGTACTTCTTGGCGAGCACCTCAGCGGCCTTCCCCGCTTTGCTGCGGATCTCGACCGGCTCCATCACGGCCTCGAGGTTGAACGAGGGCCAGAGCTTCAGAAGGTTGCTGAAGACGCGGCTGATGGCTAGGACGAGGAGATCGCGGCTCTCCGCCACAACGCGCTCGTCGAAGCGCTTCGCGACCTTTTCAATCTCCTCGAGGAATTGCCCGAAGAATTGCATGTGCGCTGCCTCGTCGCTGATCCCTTCGGAGGGAAGGTGGGGGACCTCGATCCTCAAGTCGTCCCCGATGGCGTTCGCGCGGTGAACCAACTCGTGGAGCATGAGCTGGCGCTGGCGCGTCATGGCCCGGCTGTGCCGCGCGGAGTCCTGCGCTTGCTCTGCGCGGTCCGCGGCCGGCCCCACCTGTTGCTGGAGGTCGCTCAGGTCAGCCTTCAGGGCGGCAATCTCCTTCTCCGCACGAGCCAGCGCCCCCTGGGCGTGCTGAAGGCGGGAGGTCAATGCCCTCTCCGACTCCTCGAGCCCCTCGATCTGATGCAGGAACTCGTTGCGTTTCATCGTGAAGCGCTCTTCCTGCTTCGTGGCCCTGGCGTCATAGTCATTGGCGAGGCTCTCGCGGATGCGCTCAACCCTGGCGTCGGCCTCCTCCTGGGTCCTTTTCTGCTTCATCGCGAGGTCAGCGTTGGCCTTGTCGTGGC
Organism: Puccinellia tenuiflora; assembly: GCA_012064385.1. Lineage (NCBI taxonomy): Eukaryota > Viridiplantae > Streptophyta > Magnoliopsida > Poales > Poaceae > Puccinellia > Puccinellia tenuiflora. Next base: position 2,285,693 of record QRDG01000048.1, on the reverse strand, counting down.
GCTCCTTGCGGGTGGCCTCGCTCCTGGCCACTGAGTTCTCACGCTCCTGCAGCAGCCCCTCGCGGGTGGCCTGCTCCTCTTCCAGAGAATGGACCTGTTCTTTGCGCCGATCCAGCTCTTTCTCCCGGAGGGAGAGCTCTTCCTCGCGTTTCTTCAGCCCGATCTCGCGAGGCGTTAGCTGCCCCTCGCGGGCGTCTAGCTGCTCACGCAGCTCCCTCAGGAGGGTCCTCGCGGCCTCGGACTCGTTGGCGAACTTCTCTCCGCGCGCCGCCAGCTCCTGGTGCTTGGCGGTGGTGTCCGACTCCAGCGCCGCCCGGGCAGCGTCCAACTGGTCCATGACCTCGGCCGCCTCCCGCTTGACGCTGTCGCGGGTCTCCTTCGCGAAGCGCATCGCTTCTTCGCGCGCCATCTTTGCCGCCGCGTCCTGCCGGCGGCACATTTCCACCCGCTCGTGGAGAAGGGCCCAGGCGTCGGCAAGCCTCGCCCGCTCCTTCTCCCTGGCGAGATCTTCCTTGGCGAGCTGCGCCGCCAGCTCGTCAAGTGCCTGCCGCGATTGGCGGAAGACAACGTCGCGGCGAACCGCGCGAGGGCGCGACTCGCCCAGCACCAAGACCCCTGCATCCTTATGGGGCGCGGAGGCCTCGACGCTTGTCGAGGCGCCTAGGGTTTCCTGCCCCGAACTTGTAGCGGCCCCCGCCGCGGCATGGGGGCTCATGGGGGCGTCTCCCTCGCCGCCCGCATCGGGAGCCCTCAGGGGGCTGGGCATCTCCTCGCCCCTGGCCCCGTCGCTCGGGGGCTCCAGAGGCTTCTCTGCCTCCCGCTCCTCGGGCACTACTGCAAAATAGGCTATTAGTGACAGGCTAAAAAGGCCCATTAGTGACTGGCAAAGCGCCTGTCACTGATGACTAGTCACTGGTATGTGGTTACTAGTGACGGGCAGGTGCCTGTCACTAGTAAGTGCACCAGTGACAAGCATTTGCGCGTGACTGTCACTAGCATATGTAAACTAGTGACAGGCAAAAAAAATGCATGTCACTAGTTGCGATCGAAGGTCACAACCCTGTGGGTTTTGCAGTGACAGGTCCATTATTCTGCCTGTCACTAGTTTGAATTTCAGTAGTAAAAAAAATTAAATCCATGTATTAGATCTCAAATTTGCGCACAAAATGTCAACTTAACATAGCAGCTAGCACAACACTTCACAATATTTGGACAATCCAAAAGACATACTAATTGATTTCTAAATCATGAGTTGAGAATTGACAAAAGAAAAGTCAAATGCACAATAGTTTATGATAACCACTATGTTAGTGCCATTCCAAAATAATCTTCAGTTGCAGTAGCGCCAGCACGTCCGAATGGTTAACAGGTGTAAGTTCTCCAGCATTGGGAGAAGCCAACAGCAGAGTATTACCAGCTTGCTCCTAGACTTCAGTCCGGTCACCTAAAATATGAAAATGGTACAAGTACAGTAACTTGCACGTCAGTGTACATGACACATTAAAATCCATTTAGCTACAAGTTTCTTCACAATTAGTTGTACTAAACAGATTCTCCGATTTCAAAGTATCAAGGGTAATAGACCTACATACCAGATCATTGAAACTAAAAGATAGCCTAGATAGGAAATCAAAACACTACTGCAGGGAACATTCAACAAAAACAAACACATGAAAGTTAATTACTATTGCACATGCTAAATACTAACATGGTAATGTGCTATTTACAGAGAAAGAAGGAGAATTCAAAGAAAGCTACTCATGGTTGAGTTCGGTTAGTGGACATATGAACTAGAAGTTAATTCGGCAAAGCTCGTTTCATAAGCCTGGTCAAAACTGAAGCCTCACATGTCACAAGCCACAAAACACCCAGAACATGTATATATCTTATGTAGAAACCACACTCGGAAATTCTATACCATGATATGCTAACAGAACATGTGTATAATACCTAACGAAACAAGGTGGATAACTGCCCAGGATCTCCATCCTGACATCAATCAGGAATTTAAATGTGTGTTCTGGAACAAATCTATCTGCAAATTACCTATCACCAAGAACGAAACAATAAGAGATCTTTAGGGCTCACAAAAAGCGATATGAGCATGGCATGCAAAATAATTAAATAATAAATGTGGAGAAAAATGTTACCTACTTAAGCTGGTTAACCAAGAGTGGAAGAAGGTTCTTAAGCTGTCATCAGAATGGCAGAAGGCCACCTCCCAAAAGTACAGGAAGAAGTGCAGAATCGTCTGGGTAAAGGCAGTACAATAAAGACCATTAGAGAACTTTTGCTACTAATAAAGACCGTGTACTTGTTCTTATGCAGATAGTTGAGCAATGTTTTGTAGATCGCTATAAGAGTAAACTGTGGGGAATGCACACTATTTGAAAATACTATATAGAAAACATTCTTGTCAAGAGCATCTTTTTATAGAAAATTTGCAGCCAAGCAGATGAGTGAACACATTGATAACATGTTTTGAAATTGAATCTCTGGAACTTAAAATGATGTATCCAAGCATTTTAGGTGTTGTTGTCATCGTAGAGGTCAATGCACTAAATGATCAAATAGAAAGTAATGTAAATATTTTTAGGATGATTTAGATGCACCGAAATCTCCTATCAGTATTTAAATAAAGTTATGTCATTTTCAGACCGCTTGACTCCCACCAACTAAAAAACAGAGAAGTAACCTTGCAAATACATAGCAAGTTGATAAGCTCGCCTGAACTAGACGGAAAGCACATAATCACAGTTGAGGAATATTGAAGTCGCTAGGTTGTACAACCTGAGTACAAAAATCTCACAAAGCCTAGCCCTTTCAAGCGGAAAAGTGTCCTGGAAAGTATCAAAAAAATCAGAACTTTTTTAACCTACCCGTACAAATTAAATGAAATACAATTATACACCCAACCATACTTGACAAATTATGTCAAGATAAAACTTATTATCACACACAATTTTCTATAAATCTCAGAGCCTTAAACCATGTAAGATAGTACCAGCCTGTAACTAATTAAGTTAGGACACTTGTAATCTACAAAAAGGGTGAAACACAAAGAAAGAAAAATAATTAAGTGATGACACCTGGAATCTAATACTGCAGAATTTCTTTGCTGATAAAATATGTGAGGAAAATGTCAGGGTCCTAACTTGTTGATTGAAGAGCTATGGTACTCAGTATAAACCTCGCTTGCATTTAAACATACTGCTATAGTTTGCATACTAGATTATTGGTGATTAAGGCTTTAAAGGTTGTAGTAAGGCACAATAATCAACAATCTTTACTCGAAGGCCTTTTAGATATACGTTGTCTCAGAGTCCACATATATATATATATATGAATGAAAAATAAGGTAGTCCAAAGATCAATAATTTGTGCACTATTACAGCATGAAACCTAACCTTGTTGAGGTTGTGCAACTCTTGCTTTATGGCCTTCATCCTATCCCTCTTGACCGAAATCCAGTTCTATACGAATCTGCAGATCACTCTACAAAACTACCAGTTGTCGTGCCTGTTCTGTTAAGAAGAAAATAAAACTATAAAAAGTATCTGTTATGAACAAGGCGAGTTTAAATTATTTCGTAGAGCAATCTGGAGTGGAGATTGCTTACCATAAGAAAAAACCTCAAAGTAAACTTGCTCGTCAGTGTTTGATTGTTCATGTAGCGGCCCAAACACTACTGCATGGATTACGTTTGCCGATGGTGAAGATACAGACAACCCCCTGCAGGTTCTCCCCCGCTCCCTAGAGTGCATAATCTGTACACGGGCGGTGTTGGTGGATGAACATGTACAATATCTGATTTTTTTTTAAATACGTCGGGGATTAATCCGATTTTCTGGTGGTCTGTGGAGAACTGAACGGGCTTTAGAATAGAACATAGATTTAGACGGTAGGGTCTTAGGGATCAATGTCATACTACGCACAATTTTCCTCTAAACTGACCAAAGAGGAACAAAAATGAGGGCAGAAAATTAAAACTCACTTGTCAAAATCCGGATGTAAACTAGCACGGTCGCTCCTTCCAGCCGGTACCAGGGGAACCAAGAGCCGCCGCAACTCATCCACGAACCTCCGCGGTGGCGGCCGTGGCTTGCCGGCGAGGTTCTCGCAGAGCCCGTGGCGTCGGGACGACGGGATCTCGTGCCATGCTCCCGGGTCAAGTCTTCGGCGGAGACGAGCATGAGGGCCGGGAGCTGTGGGGGCGGAGGTCGAGAGGCGTGGTGGGGGAGGAAGAGACGAGCGTGACCACCGGGCGGCTAGGAGCTTTGGGATGCAGAGGTGGAGAGGCAGATAAAGAGGCCGATCTGGAGATCTGCGGGCAAACACCCTTGCCGGAGACTAAGCACGGCCACCGGCCAGGGAGAAGGCGGCGAAGCAAAACCTAGCAAGGCGGCGGAGGGAGATCAAGGGAGAGGAAGGAGTTGCGTATTTTGAGTTTTCATTTTTTGAGGTACATGCTCATCAAGGATAAGGCCCGCGGTCTAAAATATTTAGGAGGAAGTGGCGGGCTAAGCAGAAACTTTGGCGCTCAGATTTTCGCGCTAAATAAAGAAAAATAGTGACGACCACTTTTACAAGCTCGTCATTAATCATATCATTACCAGTGACATGCATTTATAGATGTCTGTCACTAAACAATTTACTCTTTCAGCCGGCCTTCACAAAAAATACTAGTGACGACCATTTTTATAAGCTCGTCACTAGTGTTTTGTACTAGTGACAGACTTATTCTTGTTCGTCGCTGGTACTCTTTACTAGTGACGGGCACAGTTTTGCCCGTCACTGGCCACCTGGTGGCTATAAGCCTTTCTGCAGTAGTGGGGGGCGCTCCCCGCCCCCTCCGTGGTGGCCGCGTCTACCGTGGCCGCGGGAGTACCTGCCCTCCTTGTGGAAGCCTCCCTTGCCGCTGGGGGCGACTCCACGATGATCTCTTCGTCCACCTCCTCTTCTTCCGCGCGGCGCTCCGCCGCGGGAGGAGTAGCCGCCCGAGTAGGCGGAGGCGTCGCCAGCTCGATCACCTCCTCCACGCGGTGCTCAACCGCGGGGGGAGAGGCAGCCCTAGCTGGAGGCGACGCCGCCTCTTCAATCATCACCACCTCCACGCGGCGCTCACGCGCAGGAGGAGCTGACTCCTGCTGCTGCCCGATAGCCGCTTGCCGAGGCTCGTCAGCCATATGCTGCAGCTCGACGGCCGCCTGCTGCGACTCGTCGGCCACAGGAGTCTCGGCGGTGCAGGCGATCTCCCCGAGCTTGCGGAGTCGCCGTTTTTTCGGCGCCGCGGGTACACTGAAAAACACAGCCAAGCAAAAATCCTTCAGGAGGGGATTCGCAGAAGCAAACGCTGAAAGGAAAGGAAAGAGCAAAACTCACTCGTCGACCGCTCTCCACACCCTATTCTTCCCTTTTGGCGGCTGGAGAGTGCTCGCTCCGGCCTGCTCATGGGACACCGCTACCTTTTCGCGAGGAGCTTCCCTCGTGGCGCCCCCGTCGTCGCCGGAAGAGATCTCTTGGAGGTCCTCGCCAGGCGCCGCGTTCCTTGAGCCTGCGTCGCCCCCCGAGGGGTCGGCACCCCTCGAAGTCTCGCCCTCCTCGGACCCTTCGTCCTCGTCTGGCTCCAGCGCGTCGCCCTCCTGCTCTTGTTCCGCCGCCCACGGGTTGCGGCGGGGCCCGACAAGCCTCGCGGGTTTGATACCCCATTCGTCGAAGTGGGGCAGGAGCTTGCGGGCTTCGTGCACTCGCTCCTCTGTGTAGGCGAACAGCGGCAGGGCGTCGTCGTTGCTTGGGGCCGGAGTGGACGTCGTGGCGAAGAGGACTTTCATGATCCGCTTCATCTCGTCCGAAGTGAAGTCGACGGGGCTGAGGCGCATCCTGTCGTCCGAGCCCGAGTAGGTCCACATCGGCTTCGAGTACCACTGGAGAGGAGCAATGCAGCGCGAGACGAAGTCCATCGCCACCATCCGGCCGGTGAGCCCGGCCTCGCGGAGCACCTGAATACGCTCGTATACTGCCTCAAGCTTGGGACCCTCAAATTCACCGCTCGCCCAACGCGCCCACTTCCTCGGGGGCGCCACGGGAACCTCCAGGTGGCGGTTCGACGACTTGGTGCCGACGAAGACCCACTTCTCGCGGAACTTCTCCACTTTCTTCGTCACCTCGGTGATGGCGTTCTCACCCTGCCATGCGATGGGGATGTACTCTTCACTCCTGGCGGCGGCGATGCGGAAGGAGACGCACCCAAATCGTTCGTTCGACTTGGTGCTCCAGAGGGAGTAGAAGCTCCGGAAGAGCGCCACCGAGGGGCGGACACCGACATACGCCTCGCAGAGGTAGGCGAAGATGGCGAGAATGAGCACGGAGTTTGGATGAAGATGGAGCAGCTGGATTCGGTATGCCTCAAGGACCCCTAGGAGAAAACTGGAGAAAGGAGGAACGAAGCCGGCAAAGAGTGTGTGAAAGAAGATGGGGTAGAACCCCGCGCCGACCCTGCTGCTGCCGGGCGCTATGTTGGTGGCGCCAAGCTCGTGGGTGTTGGAGGCCACCATGAGTCGCACCTTGGAAACCGCCGACGCGCTGATAAGGGACTCAGGCATCGTCCCTTGGGGCGCAGCGCCCTGCGCCGCCACCGCTGACGAGCTCGCCGGCACGGTGGCCTTGCCCTTCAGATCGGTGGCTGCTCTCTTGGGCGCCATTGGTCGCCGGAGAAGAAGAAGAGTACTCTGGAGATTGGAGTTCTCTGGAGAGTTTGGAGGCGTGGGGAGAAGTGTGCGGAGGAGTTACGGGAGAAGTAATGGGCGCCGCCTGCGCGCCCAGGCTTTATTGACCAGCACTCGAGTCGTGGCGGGCCCCGCCACATCGCCCGTTGGAGCCGAGGAGGTCGTGGCCGCGGGCGCAATCGCCGCGTGACACGTATCGCGGCCCTGCCAGGCATCTTTGGCCCCTCGACGCTTCGCCTTCGTCATGGGCCTCGGCATGCCCATCGCGGGCCCGGGGGCTACTGTCGGCACAGTGGAAACCAGGGTACCACAGGCCGGCCTGCCAGGGCCCACAAGATTCTTTGGATGATTTTCGCTAAGGACCAGGCTCTCCAAGCCTGGCAAGCTTCGCGAGGTTTTCTCCCCTCGCGAAGGGTTTTTCTCCTCACCAAGGGTTCTTTCCCTCGGCGAGGGATCGCTCCTCGACAAGGCATCTCCGACGCCGCCCACAATTCTACTAAGGACCGAGCTGAAGGGCTTGGCGAGGCCTTTCGCCTCGCCAAGTGCCCTCCTCGTGAAGCCATCTCCGCCCCCGCGGCAGAGCGCACATGGGCTCTGCGCCGGGTGCAGAGTGACGCGCGTGCCTACGCGCGATGACGACAACGCCGCAGTTGCCGTTTCCATGTATAAAGCAGTCAACAAAGCGGAGCCAAGCAAAGCGGACAACGAGTATTGCCTCTTTGGTGACAAGGGAGCAGTCTGCAGCTACGCTCCAAGGACGACGTCACTGTAGGTCACCTCCCACCTCGGCAAGCGCCAGCCCGCCGTCCAGCTGGTCGGTGTCCCTTTTCAGCTTTGGTGACGCCGTTCCCCTGCCGTGGACCGCGTCCACGATCTTTACCTTTATGGTAGACCTCACCTTTACGGTGCACCGCGCCTCCTCCTTCGTCGCCGTGTGGTAGCCCTTCCCGCCCAAATGTTTGGGCAGAAGAGGCCCAGGGCGCCTATAAAAGAAGGAGGAGTACGCCCAAGCAAGGGGTTCGATTCCTGGTTCGGTTTTTGGAGTCTAGGAGCCTGCTCAGAAACCCTAGATCTAAAGACTAGCAAGTAGCCATCGTTAGCCACCTTGAGCTCGACAAGCTCTCTCCTTATACTGTAATCTCTCCAAGCAGTGCAATACACCATAGCAGGACGTAGGGGTTTTACCTCCACAAGAGGGCCCTGAACCTGGGTAATACCTTGTGTCAATCTCTGCAGTGTCGTCCGCAGCGAGCCTGACGAGCACCGTCGCCGGAGCACGTTGCGGATTGTTTGACTCCGTGTTCAGCCCCTTACACGATACCTTGGAGACACCCCTAGTTCCTGGGGACAATCTCCGACAGTGGTCGCCGGCGTCGAAAGTAATGGGGCACTGGGACCACTTGAGGGGCCTGGAGGCCTCGACTCCGGGGAGGGCTGCCGCGACCTCGCGAGCGAGTTGCTTGAAGTGGCGGTTGGAGCGAGGGGCCTGAGCCCCGCCAAGGATGCAAGCGGCTCCACGAGGTACCTGGTAGCCCTCGTCAGCCTCGGCAGGCAGGTTGTCGTTTGCGGGCTGGGCAGCGTTGGCCTGGGGGTTCTGCTGGTAGTTGTCGTTGTAGTTGTTGTTCCAGCGTCGCCCCCCGCGGCCGCTGCGGCCTCCGCCGCGGCCTCCGCGGCCTCCGTTTGCCTCGCGAGCCTCGCGAGCCTCGCGAAGCCTCTTGATGTCGAAGCAGTCCTCGGTGGCGTGAGAGTGCCTGTTGTGGTAGATGCAGAAAGGACGATCATCCTTCTTTTCGGGTCCTGCGGCTGGAGTAGCAGCTTGACGAGACTGCTTGGCGTCAGGCTCTGCCGCGAGGACCGCAGTAGTCTTGCGCTTCTCAGAGGATTTCTTCTTCTTGGACCCCTCGGCGGGGTCCCCTGGCTCGTTCTTGACGAACAAGCGGCCCTCTTCAGCCTTGGCGCACTTGTCCGCCAAGTCGAAAAGCTTGATGACGGTGGTGATGTTGTCGTGGATGCCGAGCTTCTCGAGCATCCGCACGTCTGTGACCCCAGCCTGGAAAGCCGAAATGACCTGTGCGTCGGTGGCGTTGGGGATCTTGTTGCGCACTTGGCTGAAGCGCTGGATGTACTTGCGGAGGGTCTCGCCGGGCTTCTGACGCACGGCGCGGAGGTCGTTGTAGGTGAGGCCGCGCTCGTACGTGCCCTTGAAGTTGGCGATGAAGCACCGGCAGAGCTCCTCCCAGGAGTTGATGGACTCGGCGGGGAGGTTGGTGAGCCATGAGGACGCAGAGTCCTTGAGGGCCATAGGGAACCAGTTCGCCATGACCTTGTCGTCGCCCCCGGCGGACTGGATGGCCAAAGAGTAGAGCTGCAGGAACTCCAGAGGGTTGTTCTTGCCGTCGTAGCGCGGAGGGAGGTCCGGCCTGAACTTGACCGGCCAAACGACGCGACGAAGGCTGCGAGTGAACGCGGCCGTCGTGCCGTTGGCAAGGGTGGCGCGGAGGTGGCGCCCGGCGGTGGCGATGTCCTGGATGGCGCGGTTGCGGCGTTCTTGCCCGCGCTCGATGCTCACGCGTGCGTCCTCAGGGGCTCGCTGCATGATCTGGCAGTCATGCGGCGACGACGCGTGCGATGCAGCGCGGCCGTCGCGAGGAGGAGCCCCCGCTGGAGCAGGTTGCGGTGCAACCGGTGGAGCCGGAGCGGGTGTGGGTTGGAGAGGAGGCGCGGGACGTGCGCCGTGCGCCACGTCCCCCACGAGCGCAGAAGGAACCAGGGAACGAGACGGCGCAGGTGCCGCGGCGCGAGCAGCGCCGATGAGCTCGGCAACGCGGTTGAGCCAGGCCTCCTGAGCCGCCGGCGTGGGACGGTACTGCAGCAGCTCCTGCGCCATGAGGAGCGCAGTCGCCGGGCTGGGCGCAGGGCGGCCCAGCGAGGAGGCAGCACGGTCCCGCGACGGGGGCAGGGAGGAGGCCTCCTCTTCGCCGAGGTTGTCCTCAGCGTGGTCGATGCCGTCGTCATCGGGGTGCTCGACGCGGGGCTCGGGGTCGACGCGGCGCTCCGGAGCAGAGCCCCCACGCGGGCGGCCACGCGGGCGGCCTGCGGGAGCGGTGGCGGCGCTAGCCGTCCGGCGAGCGAGACGTTCGGCACGAGAACCGGCCATGGCTGTGTCGAGGATGTAGACGCGCCTCAGCCCCCTACCTGGCGCGCCAAATGTCGGAGATTGTCCCCAGGAACTAAGGGTGTCTCCAAGGTATCGTGTAAGGGGCTGAACACGGAGTCAAACAATCCACAACGCGCTCCGGCGACGGTGCTCGTCAGGCTCGCTGCGGACGACACTGCAGAGATTGACACAAGGTATTACCCAGGTTCAGGGCACTCTTGTGGAGGTAAAACCCCTACGTCCTGCTATGGTGTATTGCACTGCTTGGAGAGTTTACTGTACAAGGAGAGAGCTTGCCGAGCTCAAGGTGGCTAACAATGGCTACTTGCTAGTCTTTAAATCTAGGGTTTTTGAGCAGGCTCCTGGACTCCAAAAACCGAACCCTAGACTCCAAAAACCCAACCTAGTGAAGAGTCCAACCAGGGATCGAACCCTTTGCTTGGGCATGCTCCTCCTCCTTTTATAGGCGCCCTGGGCCTCTTCCGCCCAAACATTTGGGCGGGAAGGGCTACCACATGGCGACGAAGGAGGAGGCGCGGTGCACCATAAAGGTGAGGTCTACCATAAAGGTAAGGCTCGTGGACGCGGTCCACGGCAGGGGGACGGCGTCACCAAAGCTGAAAAGGGGCACCGACCAGCTGGACAGCGGGCTGGCGCTTGCCGAGGTGGGAGGTGACCCACGGTGACGTCGTCCTTGGAGCGTAGCTGCAGACTGTTCCCTTGTCACCAAAGAGGCAATACTCGTTGTCCGCTTTGCTTGGCTCCGCTTTGTTGACTGCTTTATACATGGAAACGGCAACTGCGGCGTTGTCGTCATCGCGCGTAGGCACGCGCGTCACTCTGCACCCGGCGCAGAGCCCATGTGCGCTCTGCCGCGGGGGCAGAGATGGCTTCACGAGGAGGGCGCTTCGCGAGGCGAAAAGCCTCGCCAAGCCCTTCAGCTTGGTCCTTAGTAGAATTGCGGGCGGCGTCGGAGACGCCTTGTCGAAGAGCGATCCCTCGCCGAGGGAAAGAAACCTTGGCGAGGAGAAGAACCCTTCGCGAGGAGAGAAATCCTCGCGAAGCTCGCCAGGCTTGGAGAGCCTGGTCCTTAGCGAAAATCATCCAAAGAATCTTGTGGGCCCTGGCAGGCCGGCCCGTCGTACCCTGGTTTCCACTGTGCCGACACCAGTGCCCCATCACCTTTGACTCCACCGACCACCCCAAGTCCACCTCAACCGTTGGCACCATCCCATTGGTCTGCACTCCCACCATCAACAACATCGCCGTCTCTAAGACGCTCATCGATGGGGGTGCAGGCCTCAATGTCATCTCCGTCGAGACACTCGAGAAGCTGCAGGTGCCCTATGAGCGTCTCATGCCCACCAGGCCCTTCTCGGGGGTGACTGAGGGTCTCACCACCCCTTTGGGGCAGGTGAGGCTCGCCGTCACTTTCGGCACCCAGGCCAACTACCGCACCGAGCTGATCGATTTCGACGTCGCGCACATCGGCCTGCCCTACAACGCCATCCTCGGCTACCCCGCCCTCGCCAAGTTCATGGCGGTGACCCACCACGCCTATAACCTCGTCAAGCTCCCTGGCTCGGGTGGCACCATCGTCATCCGCGGCGTGGTCTCGGACGCTTTGTACGCTGCGCAAGCGGCCTACAAGGCTGCCGCGGTGGGGTCACCCGCTGACGAGGACGAGGAGCCCCTCCCAAGGCCCCCCGCGAAGAAGAAGCAGCTGTTCTCCCAGGAGAAGGCTGCGACGAAGCAAGTGTCTCTTGAGGCAAGCGGCTCGGGGGCTAGCGTCACCATCGGCGCCAACCTGCCTCCCAAATAGGAAAGCGCGCTCGTCGCCTTCCTCAGGGCAAACTCTGACATGTTCGCTTGGACACCGTCAGATATGTCTGGAGTACCAAGTGAGGTGATCGAGCACCACTTAGCCGTGTGTCCAAAAGCACGCCCCGTCAAGCAAAAAGCGCGGCGCCAGGCGCCAGAGAAGCAAGACTTCATCGTCAAGGAGGTAGAGAAGCTGAAGAAGGCCAGCATCATCAAGGAAGTGGTCCATCCCACTTGGCTCGCCAACGGTGTGGTCGTCCCAAAACACACCGGAGGGAGCCGCCTCTGCATCGACTTCACCGACCTCAACAAGGCCTGCCCCAAGGACCCCTATCCCCTCCCAAGGATCGACGAGATCGTGGACTCCACCGCCGGCTACGCGCTCCTCTGTTTTCTGGATGCCTTCTCTGGTTACCACCAGATCAAGATGGCGAAGGAGGACGAGGAGAAGACAGCATTTCTCACCCCTTGTGGTGTGTTTTGCTACGTCTGCATGCCCTTCGGCCTGAAGAATGCCGGCGCCACTTTCCAGCGCCTCATGAGGATCGCCTTGGGGGCTCAAATGGGGAAGAATGCAGAGGCCTACGTCGATGACATCGTCGTCAAGACTCGTGAAGAAAGCACGCTCATCCAGGACCTCGAGGAGACCTTTTCCAACCTGCGCAAGGTCAACATCAAGCTGAACCCCGCCAAGTGCGTCTTCGGGGTCCCTTCAGGCAAGCTCCTCGGGTTCCTGGTATCTCACTGCGGCATCGAGGCCAACCCCGACAAGATCAAAGCCATAGAGCAGATGCAGCCTCCTCGTCGCCTCAAGGACATGCAACGCCTAGCGGGATGTATGGCCGGCCTTGGCCATTTCATCTCCAAGTTCGGCGAGAGGGCGCTGCCATTTTTTAAGATCATGAAGAGGTCCGGTCCTTTCAAGTGGACCCCTGAAGCAGCAAAGGCCTTTGAGGACCTGAAGAAATACCTAGCGAGCCCACCCATCATGGTTACCCCACGCCCTCGCGAGCCTCTGAAGCTGTATCTTGCAGCCACTCCTAAGACGGCAAGCGCGGTCTTGGTGGCTGAAAGGGAAGAGCCAGTCCTCGCCAAGCAGACCTCTACATCGCCAAGCCCAGAGCCACCCGACAAGGAAGCACCCTCGTCAAGCCTCCAGCACCATGCCAAGCCTCTACAAGCGAGGCCTCAAGAAACCCTCGCCGAGGACTCCACCAAGCATGGAGAGGAGCCAGCCGCTGTCACGCCAACAATTACCCTCGTCGAGCACCCTGTCTACTTCGTCAGCACAGTGCTACGGGATGCTCGCGAGCGCTACCCCATGCAGCAAAAGCTCTTCTTCTCGCTCCTCAGCGCCTCCAGAAAGCTACGCCACTACTTCCAGGGTCACCCCATCAAGGTGGTCACCTCATATCCCCTGGAGCAAGTCCTGCGCAACCCAAACGCAACAGATCGCATCGCAGGCTGGGGCATCGAGCTACAACCTTTCGAGCTGGAGTTTGACACCACCAGGGTCATCAAGGGCAGGGCGCTGGCCGATTGCATGGACGAGTGGACAGACACACGCGAAGAAGAGCCTCAAGAGGAGGAAGCCACAGCCTCAGGTGGGACGGAACCAGGCTCCTGGACCATGCACTTCGACGACGCCTTCGCGGCCAGGAGTGCAGGAGCTGGTGCCGTTCTCACCTCACCAACAGGCGACAAGCTCTACTACGCCGTCCAGCTGTGCTTCAAGGACAACGACAAGGTCTCCAACAACATTGCTGAATATGAAGGCCTCCTTGCCGGGCTCAAAGCCGCCATTGCCCTCGGCGTCAAGCGCATCCTCATCAAGGGTGACTCTCAGCTCCTCGCCAACTTCTCCAACAAAAGCTACACGCCTAAGGACACCTACATGGTGGCCTACCTTGAAGAGGTACGCAAGCTGGAGAAGCACTTCAGGGGCATGGAGCTCAAGCACATCCCGCGAGCAGAAAACCAAGAGGCAGATGACCTCGCCAGGCGAGCAGCAAGAAGAGAAGCCGAGAAGCCTAGAGTATTCGAGGAGAGGCTCACCAAGGCCTCAGTCAAGAAGCCAGTGGCCAATATCAGCATCGACGAGGAGCTCCCGCCAGCCCCAACCAGTGGAGCACCAAACTGCGGGCTGCCCTCAGGCGATCGCTTGCTGCTGACCTTGGTGCGACAAGACACTGGTTGGATCGACGAAATCAAGAACTACCTGCAAAATCGAGCCCTCCCCAAAGAAGACGCTGAAGCCGAAAGAATAGCTCGCCAGGCCAAGTCTTACTGCCTCCACGATGGAGACCTGTATCGCAAGCGCCCCAACGGGGTTGCCTTGCGGTGCGTCCCTGCCGAGGAAGGCCGCCAGCTCATCAACGACATCCACAGCGGAGAGTGCGGCCACCATTCATCCTCGCGCACCCTTGCAGGCAAGGTCTTTCGAAGTGGTTTCTACTGGCCCTCAGTGCTTCAAGATGCAGCCGCAATCGTCCAGTCCTGCGACGCCTGCTAATTCCACGCCAAGCAGATCCACCAGCCCGCGCAAGGACTCCAGACGATCCCGCTCTCCTGGCCGTTCGCGGTCTGGGGGCTGGATCTCCTGGGACCCTTCCCGCGAGCGCTCGGGGGCTACCGCTACCTCTACGTCGCCATCGACAAATTCACCAAGTGGCCTGAGGTGGAACCAGTGCGCACCATACCAGCGAAATCGGCGGTGAAATTCATAAGGAGCCTGGTCTACCGCTTCGGCGTGCCCAACCGCATCATCACCGACAACGGCTCGCAGTTCATCAGCGGCGCCTTCAAGTCCTACTGTGGCAGCCTCGGCGCCCAAATCTGCTATGCCTCGGTGGCGCACCCACAAAGCAATGGGCAGGCTGAGCGAGCCAACACCGAGGTGCTCAAGGGCCTCAAGACGAGAAGCTTCAACCGCCTCAAGGCCAGCGGCAAACACTGGATCGACGAGCTCCCCTCGGTGCTCTGGTCCATCCGCACCACGCCAACAAAGCCTACTGGTGAGACGACGTTCTCCCTCGTCTATGTTGCTGAAGCCGTCCTCCCCAGCGAGATCACTCATGGCTCTCCCCGAGTCTTGGCCTTCAAGGAGGCTGAGCTGGACGAGCTCCGCAACGACGACCTCCTGCTACTTGAAGGGCTCCGCCGCAACGCGCCCCTGAGAGCGGCAAGGTACCAGCAAGATCTCCGTCGCTACCACAGCCGCCACATCCGCTCGCGCACTCTAGAAGCAGGAGACCTTGCCCTGAGGAGAATTCTCTCCAGGGCAGGCCTCCACAAGCTCTCGCCAATGTGGGAAGGCCCCTACAGAGTCGTGCACATCGCCAGGCCTGGCTCCGCACGGCTCGAGACGGAGGACAGCACCCCTGTCGCCAACCCCTGGAACATCCAGCACCTGCGCAAGTTCTACCCCCGATCGTCCTCGACAAGCAACTTTTTGCATCAAGGGAGAGCCACGCGCCTTCATCCTCCACGAGGAAAATTTCGGGCTCCCCTCTCTACTACACGCTGCCGCGGGCCGTTCGAGAAGACTCCCAAGCCACCGCGCCTCGGCAAGGTGACTTCTTCAAGCACCATGCCTTGGCGAGGTGGATCCCCATGCCCGCCATGGTGGACCGCAGGCTCTACAAGCCACCCCCGCATAGGGGCCCCCTCTAAGCTCTCTCTACATGCGTCGCCCCGAGCACGCCCCCTCCAGAGTCTCAGCCACAGCATGTGGAACCCCATGCCTTACATGGCAGATTTTTTGTGTTTTTGGCCGCGCCAGTGTAATGAACCTCTGTTTCAGGTTACTTTGAACCTTTGCGCTTCGCGCCAGCATATGTTGTTGCTTTGGTAAGTTTTTATGTTGTCGCTGTTTTATCCTTGCTCGTATGATCCCTCCTGTGTATCTCACGAGCGGGGGCTAGCATGGTGCCATGCCACGGGAGCATCCCGGCAGCGCCTAAAACCCAAGGGATCCGAGCTCTGAACTCACGGGTCAGCTTTCATGCATGTCAACTCCCAAGGAGGTCTGAACTCATGAGCCGGCTCCCGTGCACGTCAACTCACCAAGGACCTTGGTGCCTGTTCTCCTCGCGAGACACTCATAAAGGAACCTACGAGCGCGCATAAGTTATCTAGTTATGTATTGCTTGTGGGTACGCCTATCTGTCAAAACGCAGGAAGCAGGCCCAAAACACCTCGTCAGGGAACCGACACCCTCTCCAAGACGAAAACACCTCGCCTGGGAACCAACACCCTCTCCAAGGCAAAACGCCTCGCGAAGCTAAGTCCAAACACTTGAATAATTTTCCCCTTGCTGGTTTTCACCCCTCGAGCCTCTTTTCTCTCACCTGCGCCTCATGCGCTGCTTGCGTGTTGAAGGGGAGCCCCAAGCATCGCGACTTGGGGGCTCTTACCTCTTGAGGCCTCATGCACCCCCCGGCCTTATGGAGCCATGACTCTCGCATACCGAAGCGGCGGTGGTGTAGCGCTAAGATAGGGTCCTAAGACGCAGAGCGAAAAAGACATGAAACGGAAGACAAAAGCCTCGCGAGGGATGTTCACCAAGCAAACAAAGATTAAAAACAAGTCTTTACAGGGCTATTATAATTAAATGCTAAGATAAATTTGTGCCTCTGCACACCCAGAAGCAGGAGTTCAGGCCATCGCGCCCCCCGAGGTGCCAGCCTTGTCCGTGGCGGTCTCCGTTTCCGTGGTCGAATTTCTTGGCGTACGCGTCGGCGGCCTTCCGTGCCCTGTCACTGATGGTGACCGGCGGCGTCATCACGGTCTCGAGGTCAAGCGAGGGCTGGATCCTCACGAGGTTGCTGAAGATGCGGCTGGTGGCGGCGACGAGGAGATCGCGGCTCTCCTCCACGACGCGCTCGTCAAAGCTCTTCGCCACCTCCTCAAGCTTCTCAAGGAATTGCTCGAAGAAGAACGAGTACGCGGCTTCATCGTCGATCTCCGCAGAGAAGGAGGGGACATCGATCCTCAGATCATCCCCGACCGCGCGCGCGGCTCACCAAGCTTTGGAGAATGTTCTGGCGCTGGCGCGTCATGGACCGTCCAATCTGGTGCTGGTCCCGTGCCTGCTCCGCGAGATCCGCGGCCAGCCCCACCTACTGTCGGAGCTCGTCCAGGTCCCTCTCTAGGGCGATGGCGTTCCCCTCTGCGCGGGTCTGCGCCTCCCTGGCGGTCTCAAGGCAGGAGGTCAACCGTTTCTCCTCCAGCTCGAGCTCCTTGATGCGGTCCTGGAACTCCTTGCGCTTGGACTTGAAGCGATCCTCCTGCTTCGTGAGCTTCTCATTATAATCTTTGGAGAGGCTCTCGCGGATAAGCTGGACCCTGGTGTCGGCTTCATCCTGGATTCTTTTCCGCTTCACCTCGAAGTCGGCGTTGGCCTTCTTGTGGTGCTCCGCGTAGGTGGCCTCACACTGGGCAACCAGGCCCTCGCGCTCCTGCAGCTGCCCCTCGCGGGTGGCCTGAGCATCCTCGAGCAGCTGGGTCTGCTCCTCGCGCTGGCGCAGCTCCTTCTCGCGAAGGGAGAGCTCCCCCTCGCGTCACACCAACTCCGCCTCGCGCGGCGCCAGCTGCTCCTCGCAAGCATCCAGCAGCTCGCGGAGCTCCTTCAAGCTGGCCCTTGCGACCTCGGAGTCAGCGGCGAATTTCTGCTCCGCGGCCGCCAGCTCATCATGCTTGGAGGCGGTCTCCACCTCGAGCGCCTCCCTGGCGGCGTCCAGCTCTTCCATCACCTCCTCCGCCTCCCGCTTGACGCTGTCGCGGGTCTCCTTGGTGAAGCGAAGGGCCTCTTGGCGCTCCGCCTGGGCCGCCACGTCCTACCGGCGGCACAACTCCACCCTCTCATGGAGAAGGGCCCAGGCCTCGCCGATCCTTGTCCGTTCCTCCGCTAGGGCGTTTTCTTCTTCAGCGAGCTGCTCCTCCAGCGCCTGGTTGAGGACGACTCGGCGATGAATCGCTTGACGTCGCGGGTCCTGTAGCGCCAAGGTCCCGCACCACTGCTGGGTGCGGAGTCCTCGATCCTTGTCGAGGTGCCCGGGGCCTCCTGCCTCGGGCTCACGGCCGCCTCCCTCGGCGCTCGCTTCGGTTGCCCTCTGGGGGCTGGGCGTCCTCTCGCCCCCAGCTCCGGCGCTTGTGGGCTCCAGAGGCGCCTCTGCCTCCCGCCCCTCAGGGGCGTTCCCCGCCCCTTCCGTGGCGGCCGCGTCCGCCGCGGTCTCGGGCACATCGGCCCCTCGTGAGGGAGCCTCCTCCCCCACTGGAGGCGGCTCCATGACGATCTCCTCGTCCATCCTCTCCTCCTCCGTCTCGATCTGGACAGGAGGAGTGGCCGTCCTTGTTGGCGATGGCGGCTCCACCTCTTCTATCACCTCCTCCGCGCGGTGCTCCGCCACGGGAGGAGTCGCCGCTCGAGCCGAGGACGGCGCCACCGCTTCAGTCACCTCCTCCGTGCGGTGCTCCACCACGGGAGGAGTTGCCGCATGAACCGGCGACGGCGTGGCCTCTTCAACCACCACCACCTCCGCGCGGTGCTCGCCCGCGGGAGGAACAGCTGCCTGCCACGGCTCATCAGCCGCAGGCGTCTCCGCGACGACGCTGGCGGTCTCCCCAAGCCTGCGGAGCCGCCGCCTCTTTGACGCCGAGGGTTGCCTGAAAGAAAGACAAGTAGAAGATCCTTCAAGAGGGTTTTCCAGAAGCAAAAGCGACAAAGGAAAAAGAAGAATCAAGGCTTACTCGTCAGCCATCACCCACACCCTTTTCTTCGCCTTGGGCGGTTGGGTGTTGCTTGCTCCGGCCTCCTCCTGAGGCGCCCCTGCCTCCATGCGAGGGGCGCTCCTCGCAGTCGTGGCTCGCCTGTCGTGGATGCCCTTGGAGCGGGGCTCGCAGCGTCCTCCCCCGTCGCCGCTCATCTCCTCCTCCTCTCCGACGCGCTGGGAGTGGGCGACGTGGAAGGCACCCTCCTCTTCGCTGGAGGAGAGCACCTGGAGGTCCACCTCGGCAGGAGCGCTCCTTGAGGAGCCGGTGGAGCCTCTTGAGGGGTCGGCGCCTCTCGAGGCCTCTTCCCCGCCAATGGGGTCGGCGTCTCTCGAGGCCTCGTCCTCGCCAAGGGGGTCTACGCCTCTCGAGGCCTCCTCCTCGGCAGATTCTTCAGCCTCCTCCGGCTCCGGAGACTCGTCCATGTACTCCGGCTCCGCCGCCCACGGATTGGGACGAGGCCCGCGGTGCCCTGCAGGCACTATTCCCCACTCGTCGAACACCGGCATGCACCGGCGTTGCGCTTCAATGCTCTCCTCGGCAAAGCTGATAAGAGGTCGGGCCGCCTCATTGGTAGGAGAAGGGATCTCTGTCGTCGCGAAGAGGAACCCCATGACCTGGCGCAGCACCTCAGGCGTGAAGCCGTCCGAACTCAGCCGCATCGCGTCCTCCTTGCCTGTGTACCGCCACACCGGCTCGGAGTGCCATTGGAGGGGGGCGATTCGGCGCCTCATGAAGTCTCTTGCCACCATCTGGCTGGTGACTCCTGCCTCGCGGATGCGCCGGATGCACTCGTACACCACGTCAAGCCTCTGGCCCTTCAAGTCTGCGCTCGCCCAGCGCGCCCACTTCCTCGGGGGGGCCTCGGGCACCTCCAAGAGAGGGTTCACCCCCTTGGTGTCGACGAAGAGCCACTTCTCGCGGAACTTCTCCACCTTCTTCGTCACTTTGGTGACGGCGTTCTCGCCGATCCAGGCGATGGGGATGTAGTTCTCACTCCTGGCGGCGGCGATGCGGAAGGCGACGCAGCCGAGCCGCTCGTCAGCGGCAGTGCTTCGGAGAGAGTAGAAACTGCGGAAGAGCGCCACCGAAGGGCGGATGCCAATGTAGGCCTCGCAGAGGTGGGCGAAGATGGCAAGGATGAGGATGGAGTTGGGGTGAAGAAGAAGCAGCTGGATCTGATACACCTCCAGAATCGCCAGGAGGAACTCAGAGAAGGGAGAACCAGACCGGCATAAAGGGTGTGAACGAAGATGGGGTAGAATCCCTTGGTGAGCCTGTTGCCGGACGGCCTCATCTCGGTGGCGCCGTGCTCGTTGGTGCCCGCCGCCGCCACCTGGCGCACCTTTGCTATTGCCACCGCGTTGACGCGGGTCGGCGGCAGCGCCTCCACGAGGGCGGCACCGCGCGCCGCCACCGCCGACGTGCCGGCCCGCATCACGGCCTTGCCCTTTGGGTCGACGTTCGCCTTCTTAGGAGCTATCGGTCACCGGAGAAGAAGATGAAGATCCTGGAGTTGGAGTGCTCTCGGAAGAAGAAGGTGTTTGGAGGCGTTGGGAGAAGAATGCGGAGGAGTTATGGGAGAAGTGAAGGGAGCAGTCTGCGCTGCCCAGGCTTTATTGACCGGCCCCTGAGTCGTGGCGGGTCCCACCACGTCGCCCGTTGGAGCCGAGGAGATCGTGGCCGCGGGCGCAACCGCTGTGCCCCACATGTCACGGCCCCGGCAGGCACCGTTGTGCCCTCGACGCTTCGCCTTCATCCATGGGCCTCGGCGTGCCCATCGCGGGCCTGGGGGCTACTGTCGGCACAGTGGAAACCAAGGTACCATGGGCCGGCCTGCCAGGGCCCACAAGATTCCTCAGAAGATTCCACTAAGGACCAGGCTCTCCAAGCCTGGCGAGCCTCGCGAGGGTTTTTCCCTCGCGAGGGACCTTTTCTCCTCGCCAGGAGTTATCTCCCTTGGCGAGGGACCTCTCCTCGAGAAGGTGTCTCGAACGCCGCCAGCATTTCCGCTAAGGACCGAGCCAAAAGGCTCGGCGAGGCCTTTGCCTCGCGAGGCTTCCTTCCTCTCGAAGTCAGCTCTGCCTCCGCGGCAGAGCGCACATGGGTTCTGCACCCATGTGCAGAGTGACGACCGCGCCTGCGCGCGGTGACGACGACGCCGCAGTTGCCGTTTCCATGCATAAAGGAGTCAACAAAGCAGCGCCAAGCAAAGCGGACAACGAGTATTGCCGCTTTGATGATAAGGGAACCGTCTGCAGCTACGCTCCAAGGGCGACGTCACCGTGGGGACCGCTCCACCTCCGCAACGCCAGCCCACCTTCCTGGCTGGCCGGTGCCCCTTTTCAGCTTTGGTGACGCCGCACCCCTGCCGTGGACCGCGTCCATGGCCTTCAGCTTTATGGTAGACTCTGCCCCTTTTGGTGCACCACGCCTCCTCCTTCGTCGCCATGTGATAGCCCTTCCCGCCCAAATGTTTGGGCAGAAGAGGCCCGAGACACCTATAAAAGGAGGAGGAGCCCGTTCAAACAAAGGTTTCGATCTTTGATAGTCACTCTGGGTTCACAAGTTCACCATCTTGGAGCTCAGACAAAACCCTAGCCATTGTAGCCACCTCGAGCTCGCCAAGCTCACTCTGTACTAGAACCTCTCCAAGCAAGTGCAATACAACTCGAAGCAGGACGTAGGGGTTTTACCTCACCTAGAGGGCCCTGAACCTGGGTAATACCGCGCGTTCCTCTCTGCAGTGCTTCCCCGCAGCGATCCAGGCGAGCACCGTCGTCGAGGCACGTTGAGGGTTGTTTGATTCCGTGTTCAGCCCCTTACTCGATCCTTCGTGAGACACACCCAGTTCCTAGGACAGTTCTCCGACACACGTCTTGTTAGGTGTCCGCCGTTGTGGCCACCGTCTGGTTCAGTTTCTGGATGCAGTAGATGGCGTCGTCGACGTCGGCCTTGATCCTGATCACACCCCAAGCCGCCGGGATTTTCATCATGTTGTAGGTGAAGTGGGAGACGGCCATGAACTTGGCCAGCGCGGGGCGGCCAAGTATGCCGTTGTAGGGGAGCGGCGTGTCGGCGATGTCGAAGACGATCTCCTCGGTGCGGAAGTTCTCGGGGCCACCAAATGTGACCGGAAGAGAGATCTTCCCTAGAGGCCGTGCGATATTCCCGTTCACACCTTGGAACACGCCGGTGTCTTGCAGGCGGGAGAAAGGGATTTGCAAAGTGGCCAGGACCTTTGCCGTCAGCAGGTTGAGGCTGGAGCCTCCGTCGACCAGCATCTTGGTGACCTTGAATTTGTGGATGATGGGTGACATGACTAGGGGCAGTGTCCCTACCCCGACGGTGCTGTCAGGGTGATCTTCAGGGTCGAAGGAGATGACCTGGTTAGACCACTCCAGGGGCTTTAACGGCGTCGAGGCGACCGCGTTCAGCTCCCGAACGAGTCTCTTGCTGGCGCTTTTGGGGGGAGGCAGGGAGGCTCGCCCGTGAATGCACCCGACGACGCCATTGACTTCTTGGAACTGTCCGTTGTTGCCGCCCTGAGGAGCCGGAGCATCCCCGTTGTCGGCAAACTCCGCGTTGTTTGGCCCACGTCCGCCTTGGCCACCGCGCCCTCCTCCGCGTCCTCCACCTCGTCCGCATCCCCGGCCGCCACCGCCTTGGCGACCGGTAGGACAGTTCCGGGAATAGTTCCCGTGGAGTCCGCAGTTGAAGCAGGCACCAGGACCGGTCCAGCCTCCTTGACGTTGCGCGCGAGCAACGAGGCTGTTTACTTGGCGGCAGTCCTTGAGCGGGTGATTGCCGTCGGGGTGGACGTGGCACCATGGATCTTCATCGCCCTCAGAAGTCGAGGCCGGCTTGACCTTCTTGGGGAGAGGCTCGGTGACGAAGACGCGCTTGTTGGGACCGGAGTCCCGTTTCTTGCTCTTGGCGGGGGTGGCCTTGTCCTCGGGTTCCTCCTCCCCGGGAACTCTGACCCCCTCTTCTGCGCGGGCGCAGTGTTCCGCGAGCTCCCATAGCTCGCAGGTAGTCTCGATGCGATGAGTGCTCAACTTCTCGCGCATCCGGGTATGTCGAACGTTGGCGTGGAAGGACTGAATCACCAGCTCCTGCTTGATGCTGGGGATGGTGTTCATCTTCTGGGTGAAGCGCTGGATGAACTTGCGGAGAGTTTCACCCGGAAGCTGCTTGAAGTCGTGCAGGTCGCTGGGAACTCCCGGGCGCTGGTAGCCGCCCTGGAAAGCCCCCAGGAACGCCTCCTTTAGTGCACGCCAGGATCGGATGGAGCACTTGGGGAGGTTGAGGAGCCATGACTAAGCGTCTCCCTTCAGGGCCAATGGGAACCAGTTGGCCATCATGACCTCGTCGGCCCCGGCGACCACCGCAGCTAGCGAGTACAGCTGCAGGAAGTCCCGAGGGTTGGTGGTGCCATCTTAGCGGAGGACGTCGATCTTGAACTTCTTGGGCCAGGTGGCCTAGCGAAACTCAGGGGAGAGGGCGAGGCAGCTCTCGGCGATGTCGTCGTCCCGATCTTCCCGTCGATGGCGCTCTCAAGGACGTTTGATGCGGGTGCGTGCATCCTGATGGAGACGGTTGTTGAGGTCATTGCGCAGATCCAGGTTGCGCGTGGAGGATGATCCAACGGAGATGGCCGGGCCGCCGTTGCGGTTCACCCCCGCCGTGGGAGGATTTGCTTGAGGAGGCATGGCTTCACCTGGGCGATCTCCCTGGGGAGGGTCCCGGGGTTCCCGCGCCTCTGCTCCCTTGGCTCCGGGGCTATCGACGGTGGGGGCGTGAACGGGCTCACATCTGGGACCGCCGTCGGCGAAGTGGAGGAGCTCCTCCACACGGGTCCGCCACTCCTGGTAGACCTTGGGGTTGTCGGTGCTGGGTGGAAACTGGATCAGAGCCTTGGTGGTGATGAGGGCATCGTGGCGGGCCTGCGCGTCGTCCGAGAGGAGAGTGCAGGACTTGCTCTTGGTGCCCTGCTGACCCTTGCCAGTGCGGGCGCCCTCGCTCTTGTCACCGACAGAGAGGTTCTTGCCGGTGTTGCCGCCCATGCTTTTCTCCATGCCACCATCTTTACCGCCCTGGGTTGGGCCGCCTGCCCCACCCAGAGCGTCCTTCTCCGGAGGTGGAGGAGGAGAAGCCCGGTTTGCCGCAGTAGCGCGACGCTCGCCGGTAGCCTCAGAGCGCACAGGGAAGGCCGCCTTGGACGTCTGTGCGTCGGGCCTCTTCTTTGGCGCCATGGTCGACAAAGAACTTGACGCAGATCTCCTTGAAGATCTCGAAGCCGATGAAGAACTTGAGGAAGATCTTGACGAAGGACGCGAAGCCGATGAAGAAGAAATCAGCACTTGCGCCCCCTACCTGGCGCGCCAGATGTCGTGTCTTGGATCATGGACACCGGGAGTAAAGGATACCCCCTTTTTAGGTTCGGTATGGGGCGCAGAGGAGGCCGAAGATAGTCTTCCGCCCGGGGGCTTCGTCTACACTCGAGATCTACGTACTAGCAAGCATCACAGAGACACAAGGAGTTTACCCAGGTTCGGGCCGCCCGGAGGCTAACAACCCTACTCCTGCATGTCTGGATTGAGTAGTGTATCATGGTGTAGCTTTACAATGGTGGTCGCGGGTGAGAATCCGGGAGGTGCTGGCTAGAGGTTGAAGACGAGCAGATCCTGACCCGGAGGAGATCACCTCTCGCCTATGCTACTCTCAGACTTGTGCGCTACCTAGCCTAGCCTCCAACTTGACGGTGATTGCTCTCCCTCCTTTGGGTGCATCCCCCTTCCTTTGGGTGCCTCGATCCTCCTTTTATAGGCTAAGGGGATACCACAGATGCACCCTTGGGGCCGGAGGGGTTTTGGTGGGAAAACCCCTCCGGGTTCTCTTTAGGAGGCGACGTGGCGTCCTCTCGTCCAAGTATTCTTCTCAGAAGGGGTAGGTGAGATCGCCCACCTTTTCCAGAGAGGGCGGACAGAGGCTGACAGCTTTTCCACCTCTGCCCCCTTTGGCGCCTCCATCTTCTTGGCGCCCAAGTCTTCTAGAAGCCTCCAGCTGGAGCTGGCAAGCTTATCCTCTCGGCGCGGTGGAGGTTGGTTCCTAGGGATAAGCCTGGCCTCCTGCCGGGCGTCGGGGTCCCGGGACCTCCGTGCCTGCTTCCGGGTCGAGGGGGCCCCGGAGGTTCCCCGAGTCCTTTGCCTTGGTTGTCGATGTAGCGCACGTCGGGACATCGCGGGGCAGATGGGGGGCCCATCTGCCAGTCTTGTGCCTTGGCCTTCAGTGTCTCCTTGGTAGGCCCATATGCGATGGACCCACTTTGACCGCATCAGGGGAACCCCATGTTCCACTGTTGCGACATGCGAATTATGCTATTGCGAGTCCCGGTGCATGAAGCTGATCTTTAACCCAAGATCTTTTCCGTTGAACCCTGATGGTAATTCAAACCCTACATCAGGTTGGCGAAATTTGAAGTTAGTCTTCAAAGTCGAGGTTATAGTCGTAATTGGTTTCCTCGACAATGCTCTTCTTCGTCACTAGCTTTAGCTAGACTCTCTGTCAATGAACCATCTGAATCATGACGGGATTGCGCTTAGCGAGTTTTTCTAGCAATAATTGCGATTCCTCTACTAACACTCGTTTCTAAAACCCTTTCGGCACTAGCTGTCGAAAGAGTGCTAACAAAGGCTTCTGCAATATCTTGGTATTGTTGTTAGCTTGTTCTTGCTCTAGATCTGTTGTCCGACCTCTATCTGTCCATTGACCGTCAAGTGTATCGTGCCTTGGGGTGTTCTGAGGCATGTTGTCCTTGTGGTTCATCAAGACATTCCACTTCAGGATGTCAGGAGAAACAACCTCCGGTACCTTGTCCATTTCTCGAACCAGGTCAAAGGATTGTGATTCGCGGAGTAAAAGTCTGTCTAGCTTTTGTTCCGTTCCACCTTGGAGTGTCACACTCTTTTATATCAAGAGGTCTTGCTTAGTCTCATGACGTACTTGATGAAGTGATGCTCCTACCCTTCCTTATCCATCTACCTCCGAGCTTTTCGGGCTCGAGAATGTTGAGGATGAATATCGTTGTGGTGATCGGATATTCGTAACAATTGTTATTGTTTTGGAAATCCAAAGACTTTGATGGCACTCTTAGCAAGATTGGTGATCATATCATCGAGCTGAGTTGTCTGTGTTGCCAAGTCCATTCGTTAAGGTGCACACCTTCGTTCAACGAGTTAGATTCATGTCGAAACTCTCAAGACCACATCTTTATCCTTGAAGAGCAAGTTTTCTCTCGCAACCAGTGACTTTGTCGCTGTGGATTCTAGTGAAGTTCACTCCGTCTCCTCGGGTTAACTCACAAGTTGGTCATGCATGTGCGGATTGTTGTAGAGTTGGTACGTTGTTACCGCCAGTCCTCTAAATACGTCATGTATACCACTAGCCGATTCGTTCTCGAATAAGAAGAGGTTGTCAAATCCCATCATCTACCGGTGTTTCCCAATCAAGAATCAGTTGTGCTTCAGTGATTGGAGTGCATGATGATGCAATACTCCCTTAGTAATCGTGACCCATGGAACTCCCAATCTAGCTCTTGCTCTGGGGCTTGACACTGTAGCCCTTGTCTTGGGAATCTAGTTACCCTACCTTGCGGCTAACTTTCACAAACCCCTTCCTCGGACTTGTCAAGTCTGAATTATCCTCACGCCTAACCAACTCCGAATCTCAAGCATAAGTGATGGTTGGAGTTTATCAAGAGCATGACCTAAGCCTACTAGTAACCCGAGAAGTCCGGTGTTTTGGTTCACGCACCTAACCGGAAGGTCTTTTGACTAAATCTCCTAACTCTTTCAAAATCAACCGCTATCCATGAGAATCATGTGTAACTGGTTCTATAAGTTTTCCCCTAAGGTCCTTTCTCTATCTTCAAGTACGACCTTCGCTTGCGGATCGAATGAAGGCTATTCTGAAGCATGCGTGTGATGTCTAGAACCTCAAGGAGAACATCACCACGGAGTTGCTAAATATCTATCGGTCGATCCTTCTACTCCTTATATCATGGCAATATCTCATGTACGAGGTTTTACCTCCCTAACCAGCTGAGGATCATGTGGATCAATGCTATATTTTCCCCTCCTAGGTGAACCCAAAGTTTTGCCCAATCACACTGACATTGTAGAAATCCATCAGTTCCGTTAGGGCCAAGTTTTTTTTTACCTTATGGAAGCGTCTGGTATATCGAAATCGTGGAGTCCAGAAGATGCCTTTCTCCTCACGGTGCCAAATCTCTACTGTCTATCCAGCGGGTGGTTTGAAGTGATATCTTGGCCTCGGACAAAGATCCTGAACCAAGTGATCGTTTGTCCTATCCTCAGCTCGACCTTGTTTGGTCAAGTCGTTCCTAGCTCCTCGATGGCTTATGGTTTCGGGAAAAAATCATTTTTGTCCGTCACTTTAAGCTATCCTCTATTCTTTCCGCCGCTTCGACATGTCTTGCTTGTTACC
The DNA here is from genome assembly GCA_012064385.1 of Puccinellia tenuiflora. NCBI lineage: Eukaryota > Viridiplantae > Streptophyta > Magnoliopsida > Poales > Poaceae > Puccinellia > Puccinellia tenuiflora. Next base: position 2,258,711 of record QRDG01000048.1, on the reverse strand, counting down.
TTAAGTTCTGCAACAAGGAAGATCATCGTGGGATGAGAAGACCGTGGAAGATGTGTGTTGTCGTGTTCCCCTCATCCCTCTTCTTACTTTAGAATCTCGGGACGAGATTCCTTTAGGGGGGGTAGAATTGTAACAGCCCCAGTTTGATACCCTAAAATATGGGCCGATTTTTCACTTTTTGCTTTGCATTGCATCATGGCATACTTATTTAAATTGCTAATTCTAAATAAAGCAACACATAGAAATTAAAAACTAGAGAAACAAAACCCTGCCCAATTTTTCCAAACCAAATACATTTACTCAAATTGGCAAAACCATTTGTTCTTGAGTCTCTAATTTGTCCAGGAAGCTCAAGGATATATTTTTTATAAACAATTGCCAAAGGCTAAATTCTTAACAAGCAGCTAAATAAATTTAAGACTTCAAAATTGGGTTAATTCAAATTCTATTTTTGATACCAAGTTAAACATTTCCCCAAAATTCAAAATAAAAACATGGGGTGCTTCATTGTTATAATATGAGCCTCCATAAATATTTTCATAATTTATTGAAATGTTAAGTGCTCCAAATAAATGCATTTTTGCAATTATCAAAAATGATCAAATTGTAACAATATGAATATTTGCGAATCTAAACAATTTATTTTAGAGCACCAATTTTTGTGGAGCCTCTTCAGGTTATGGGGAGCTTCTGTGAAATGTTTCATAATTCTCCAAAATGGTTAAGGGCCTCAATAAAATCCCTAAAGTGCTACTAGTTTTAATTGAAAAAGGAAAATGCAAAAAGAATAAAAATCTGACTGGGGGGCCACCCCTGTCATCCTCCTCTCTCTCTTCTTCTCCACTGTGCTGCGCACACCCATGCTGCCGACGCCGTCCTCCTGGCGCCATGCCACGCTGCCCCTGCCGCGCTGGAGGATAAGGAGGGCACCACACCTCTGCTCACTGCTGCCTCTCTCTCCCTCTCACTCCCCTGTTTTCTCGGCTCTGGAAACCTAACCCTAGGATACCCAAGCTCCGTCGCTGCACGCAATCGTCGGGGAAGCTCCCGTCGCCGTTGCGCCTCCTCCAGCTCCGCCACCATGTCCATCCGCACCGCCTCGCCGTCTTCTTCCTCCTCAAGCCAGGAATCGGCCCGGGGATGCCACAATCGCCGGCGCCGACCGATTCCCCTCCGCACCCGACCACCGCCGCCCAAGCACGCATCGTCGCGTCCAGCCTCCCCAACTTCCGCCATCCACGTCATCCTCTCCGGGGTGAGCAGACGCCCCTCCCCCTCCTCTCTGTCCCATCCCCCGTGCTATGTGCTGATCTTCCTCCGAGCGCCGCCGTCGGCCGCCGCCCGTCGCCGAGGTACATGTCGCTCCGGCGACCAGTAAGTGACAGCGCCACTACTAGGGAAATGGTCATTAGTGGCGCACCATTATTGGATTTCTGTGGCGCATCCAGGAAATGGGGGGATGCGCCACAGAAGGCTCGCCACTAAAATATATTTCTGTGGCGCATCCCCACAGTGCGCCACAGAAATACCGAGATTCTGTGGCGCACGAGAAAAAGTGCGCCACAGAAATATTTCTGTGGCGCATCAGCCACCAATGCGCCACAGAACTATATGCGCCACAGAAAAATAAAAAGATGCGCCACAGAATAATTTAAATGTATTTTCAGTTTTCTGCTGCCTGCTGTACAAATACCGGTATATTACAGAAAATACAGGTATATTACAGGAAACAGAAAATACAGGTATATCACATTACTTAGAGCCCGAGATACACAATTTTTACACAAGTATGATCCAAAAGTTCATCGTGTCACACAATAATTACAAGTGCCGAATTTTTAACATCGTTTTACACATTACAAAGGAATAGGTCACACCGCCTAACTATGATCCGTGATGATGGTGAGGAAGAGCGGGGAGGACGATCATGGATCCTTCTTCTTTGTCGGTGCCGGTAACGGTTTGCAGCCCTCTTTCGTCGTCCATGTCCTGGTGTCTAATTGAGCCTCTAGGATTTCTTCGATCTCCCTCTTAGGCAACCCTGTAGATGGATTGGGATATAAATAGATTGATTAATAATACAAATCTAAGTGGACAAGTCTATAATAAAGAAAACAAATAAGCACTTATTGCTACCTCTGATGTTGTGTAAGGACCCCCGATGATTGGTGACATCTTCGACGATGATTCGTGATAACTGCACCTGGATGCGATGAAAGTCTTCTCTAAGATCGGCATCGGTGATCGCCCCCGCATATTTGGTCCATTCTTGGAGGCTAGATGGCAACTTCAATTTCTCAGCATCCCGGACAAACCCTTTAAGGTGATGGAGGGCGTAGAAGGCCTCCTTCACGCTGCCAGACTTCTGCTTGATGCAGCAGAACTCGGTCACATGCTTGAACCGGTGTGTGCCGTCATTGCTCAAAACTTGTTGCTTCTTTTCGAAGGGGCCTCCCTTTTTGGCGTAGCCCTCGAGAGCCTCATCGAGAACACCCTTTAACTTGGTGTAGTCTTTCTTCATATCCAAACTCCCCGAGTCGAGATAAGTGGCACTGGACCACCTCGGGTTCAGGACGACGAGTGTGCAGTACTTGTTCCTGCTCAACACAATTGAAACGAAATGTTGGAAAGGATCAGCAATGAAACAAATCTACAAGAAAGCATAAGTTACGACGGCAGCGAGCGGATGTGTACTTACTCTGGAAAGAAAGGCAGAAGAATGTTGTTCTTCCTCTTGTTGGTCAGCATGAAACTCCGGAGGTACTCTATCGCCTTGGTCCGTGTTGCTGATCCTTCCACCAGCTGGCAGTCACGCATATAGTAGGGATCCGCTACCGCGACGGACTGGGTATTATCTCTCTTGATCTTCACCGACATATCAAGCGCGTATAGGCGGACCAAGTTATAGTCCAGCCGTCTAGAGTGAAAGAGATTGAAGACGTCCTCGTACGCAATGAAGAACGGATTCGCGGGGGCATCACAGATGAAGTCCAAGTCCATTGGCACCCTGACCGTGAACACCGGGTAATTTGGGTCCTTGTCTTGAATAAGGAGGCGCTCTAGCACCAAGACAGATTCATGCAAAGCGTGCATGGATCCACGTGCAAGGCAGAGTAGCTCCGGAGGCAGTATCGCTTTACCAGCTTCATGAACCCGGGTCAAGCCAACAACCGCACGGGGTGATACCGTGTCTTCATGACCCCGGATAGTCTTAGGAGCTGGCTGGCTCGCAGAGGCGCCTGGCCCCCTCTTTCTCTTCTTGTTCTTGTTCTTCTTCTTCATCTCCGGGGATGGTGAGGGTGGTTGGGGTGCGGACTCCGGGAAAACCATCTTACGTAGTGTACCAGGGCTGAAAATGGTAGACGGTAATTTGCGTGGAGGTTGATCGCCGGCCTCCGGAGGCGTGTCTTGAGATAAACCCTGGAAGTCCAGGTGCTGCGTGCATGTACTGGGACGAGCAGCTTGATCGCCTTGAGCGCGGAAGGGTTCTTCATCCACAGGAGGCATGTACATGTCCATGCTGGCACCAGTGTTGAGGTAGCCCTCGACGTCGACATTATAACCATCATCGTCGTTGGCACCAAGTTGAGGTGCATTGGCAGCGCCTTTGGATGGTTGCGGTACAGGCGCTCCCAACAGTTTTTGGTGGCGACTGCTGGTGGCGACGACCGTCGGTTCCTTCTGGGTGGCGGTGATGGCTGCAGGCTTCGAGGAGGGCCGAACGATCGGGGGCCTCGAGGGCCGAACGATCGGGGGCCTCGAGGTGGCGCCGGTGCTGCGCCTTAACCCTAGAAGTCCAGTCCCAAGACGAATCTGGGTCTTCGGCCATGTCATCGGCCACTTGATGCAATCTTTAAGGACCATGTGATCCTCGTCGGCTCCCGGAGGTTGAATGGGGGGCTCGACGTCGCGAAACTCAGGCACTATCATAACCAACCTGACCCTCATCACGTCCTCGTCCATTTTACTGTGGTGCATATCGCGGCTCATTGGTTGTACGACAGTGCCCTGAGCACAGTCCTTCAACTCGCCGCCGGGCACCAACCTATGCAGTAGTATGCAAGCCATGTCCTGAGTCAAAACATGTTGGACATCATGAGATGGCAGTCATCATAGGCATAGTTATAGAAGATTCTGCGGACTAACTAATTAGTTACCTGGGTGATGGCGTCGAGCTCGGCAACTGTCGAGACAAGGGCGTCGGTGCCGGCGGCCTTCCTATCATTCTCCGGCCGCTCGGTTGCATTATGAAGAACAGCCGCCGCCGGCTGCGGCTCGATATCTTTCGCGGTAGGGGGCGTCGTTGCGTTGGGCTGTGGGGTCGTCAGGTCCGGCGACACGTTTTGGTTCATGATGGAGTTGCTGCCGCTGACGCTGGGCACGTATATCGGCCCCTGTCGACCAGCCGCATTCCAAGCAGCTAACCCCTCCACCAACCCAGGGGGTAAGAAACTTTTCAGCCTCTCGTCCACTAACCGCTCAACCGTGGTGGAGTCCACTTTTTGATTCTCCAGTGTCTCCACCTTTTTTCTTAGCTCCACAACCTCGGCTTTATCCTTACTTGGCCTCCTCCTCTCCTTTTTCGTCTCGGCGTCCGAGTGGTAGTAGTTGATGAACTTCATGCTCGTACCGAAGCCGTACACACGGCCAGCTGACGTCGGCGGCATCGACAGGGGCCTACCCTTGTAGGCGTTCGTCGCCCTGTTGAAAGTCGTGTCCCACGGCTCTGTCAACCCCTGGGACGACGGGCCGCCGGCCTCAGCGTCAGCCTTCAACTCTGCCTCCTGCAGACAAATTAGGCATTAATTTATTTGGCTTCGTTATCTAACTAGATCAACGCAATGGACTTTGAGATATCCACGGTAATTAAATTCCTTACCAGATACTTCTCAAAATCCTTCACGGCGGTATCGTCGGTAACAAATTCCCCCGTGGTCATGTCCAGATAGTAGCGGGACCGGACAAAGAACCTCGTCTGCTCGTCCGTGATTTTTTCCCACGGGTTCTCTTTTCCGAGACGTGCATACTCGGCATCCTCCTTGTCCCAAATGGGCTTCTTTCCTCGGTAACCGCCGCTTCCACAACGGTGGTTACCTATGTTTTGCTCCCGCATGTCCTTCCCCCACTTGGTCCATTTCTTAGCCTCCTCAGTTCTTAAGAACAACTTGAATTCCTCGAACTCTTCTTGGTCGAGCATCGGCTATTTGGCTTTTATCTCCTGCCAGCTGAGACCCTTCTCAATCTTCCGCTTCACCCGGTGTTTCCAGCTGCTCAAGGCGGTGCTCATCTTTGAGATGGCTAAACTGTCCACCTTTTTGTTGAACGGCTCCGGGAATGTGTACCGTTGGTGAAGCTTCTGGAGGAGGACGTCGCGCAAAGCCTTATTGGCCGTGCTTCTGATGTCCTTCGTGTTGATGGACACGCTTTCCCGGAGGATGCACCCTAGTTGCATGCTGTACCCTTTGGCAGTGGCCTTAGGCGCCACTGGTAGGCCACTTGGCGTGACCTCGGTGAAATGGTCTGTGACGTTGGCGAGCACTTGAGGTGTCCTATCCCTCCTTTCCTTATTCTGCTTCGGAGCGGTCGGGTCGACACCACCATCCGTGTGGTCGCCGCCATCAGTGGTGTCATCCTCATGGCCGCCACTAGCAGCTCCATCGGTGGTTTCGGCGTCGTCGCCCTCCAGGGTGTCTTGCTCATCGTCAGCACGGTCGCCACTAGCAGCTCCGGCGGCAGCGGCCTCCTCCAACTCTTGGGACGCTTCCCAGAACGACTTGTTGGTGTCTCTAGCTATTTCTTCGACGCTCATCTTCTTAGAAGGTCCCGCGGAGTCCGACATGTTTGCACTTAATTAAAAAAAGACAAAAAGTTAGTACAACAGAAATATAAGAAAAAAAATCAATTAATTAAGTACTAGGATACCCCGGCCCATGCATTAGTCGCAATACCCCATATGTCCCTTTTTTAGCAGAGTCATGCCAAAATTCACGAAAAATTTCGGCATGACCTTTGCTAAAAAAGGGACATATGGAGTACCCGAATTTGCCGGAACGGAAGTTAATCAACGTTCCGGCAATCTCAAGGGCCTCTCGGGGGTACCTGCAAGCATTTCACAAAAAATCCACATCTCCGGCCGGCATCTCCACGACACGATGGTCGGAGCACAAACAACCACAACAATCTCCACGACACGATGGTCGGAGCACAACAACCACGACACGATGGTCGTGGACACATATCCTCATGCACATATACATCACCACATCCACATCCACATCGAGGGAGAGAGGAACTACCTCGGGGAGGGAAGGGAGGCTCGGGTCCGAGATCGGCGTGGTGGAGGTGCTCCTCGTGGCGCTGCAATAAATTAACAAAACCATGATTTAGCAATTAACATAGTGGCAGTAGTACACCATAGCAATTAACATAGTGGCAGTAGCAATTTTTTTACAAGAAAAGCATTAGCAACTATGCATCAAGCAACTAGAGCATTAGCAACTATGCAGCAAGCAACTAGAGCAAGCAAGCAACATAGTGGCAGTAGCAAGCAACAAAAAAAGTACCAATAGCACTAGCACTAACCTAGCACTAGCACTAACCTAGCACTAACAGCAAGCAACTATGCACTAACCTAGAACTAGCAACTATGCACTAACCTAAACATCTACTGCATTTTTCCATATAACAACATATATCAAGCACCTAGCACTAACCTAAACATCTACTGCATGCACTAACATTTTTTTTTCTCAATTTTTTCATCTCAACTAACAGCAACCAGCACTAAAAGCAATTATCAGCAACGCTACTAGCAATCAACAACAGAAATCAAACAGCCAAACAACTTGGGTGCAGCAGTTCGGTAGGGGAATTTCTACAAACACCTTGGGTGCAGCAGTTCGGTAGGGGAGGGAGGAGTGGGAAAGGAAGCACCTCGGGGAGGGGAGGGAGGGGAGGTTGTCGAGCGCGGTGTAGAGGTCGTCGCCGGTGTGGAGGGAAGGGAGGTGCGAGGGTGGGAGGTCTTCGTCGGCGGCGCCACGCGGGGGCCGAGTGTGCGGTTCGGGCAGGGGCGGTGCGGGCGTGGCGGTGGAGGTGCTCCTGGCCGTCAGTGGCGGGGCAGGTAGAGCGCGGTGGAGTGGCGGCGAGGACGTGCGGTGGTCGTCGAGCGCGCGGGCGGGAGCTGCCGGCGGCGAGGACGCGGTGGTGGTCGTCTCGAGCGCGTGAAAATTTGGGACTTAGCCGTTTTCGCGATGTGAGGGAGGCGCGTTGGCGGACCCACATGTAAGTGGGCGCGATAGAATTCTGTGGCGCACCGCGGGAAGGGTGCGCCACAGAAAGGAAGGATTCTGTGGCGCACCGCGGGAAGGGTGCGCCGATTCTGTGGCGCACTGTTGGAGGAGTGCGCCACAGAAATGCGCGATATTTTTTTTCTTTTCAAAAAATAAAGTTTTGGTTAAATTTAAAGAAAGAACACACACATATTTGTTAATATTTTTAAAGAAAGAATAGACACCTTTAGTAGGTATAATACAAAAAAAAATTGGTTAAATTTAAAGAAAGAACACACACATATTTGTTATTCTTTTTAATGATATTTTTTTTCTTTTCAAAAAATAAAGTTTTGGTTAAATTTAAAGAAAGAACACACACATATTTGTTAATATTTTTAAATAAAGAATATACACCTTTAGTAGGTATAATACAAAAAAAATTGGTTAAATTTAAAGAAAGAACACACACATATTTGTTATTCTTTTTAATGATATTTTTTCTTTTCAAAAAAATATTTTTTGGTTAAATTTAAAGAAAGAACACACACATATTTGTTAATATTTTTAAAGAAAGAATAGACACCTTTAGTAGGTATAATACAAAAAAAATTGGTTAAATTTAAAGAAAGAACACACACATATTTGTTATTCTTTTTAATGATATTTTTTTCTTTTCAAAAAATAAAGTTTTGGTTAAATTTAAAGAAAGAACACACACATATTTGTTAATATTTTTAAATAAAGAATATACACCTTTAGTAGGTATAATACAAAAAAATTGGTTAAATTTAAAGAAAGAACACACACATATTTGTTATTCTTTTTAATGATATTTTTTTCTTTTCAAAAAAAAAGTTTTGGTTAAATTTAAAGAAAGAACACACACATATTTGTTAATATTTTTAAAGAAAGAATAGACACCTTTAGTAGGTATAATACAAAAAAAATTGGTTAAATTTAAAGAAAGAACACACACATATTTGTTATTCTTTTTAATGATATTTTTTTTCTTTTCAAAAAATAAAGTTTTGGTTAAATTTAAAGAAAGAACACACACATATTTGTTAATATTTTTAAATAAAGAATATACACCTTTATTAGGTATAATACAAAAAAAATTGGTTAAATTTAAAGAAAGAACACACACATATTTGTTATTCTTTTTAATGATATTTTTTTCTTTTCGAAAAAAAAAGTTTTGGTTAAATTTAAAGAAAGAACACACACATATTTGTTAATATTTTTAAAGAAAGAATAGACACCTTTAGTAGGTATAATACAAAAAAAATTGGTTAAATTTAAAGAAAGAACACACACATATTTGTTATTCTTTTTAATGATATTTTTTTTCTTTTCAAAAAATAAAGTTTTGGTTAAATTTAAAGAAAGAACACACACATATTTGTTAATATTTTTAAAGAAAGAATAGACATCTTTAGTATGTATAATACTAAAATTCATATGCTGCCACACTTTTGAATTTCTGCACAGGAGTTCTGTGGCGCATCTGTGGCGCACGCCGCTGGATGCGCCACACAAATGGCTCCTTCAATTTTTTGTGCCGGGGCCCACCCTTATTTCTGTGGCGCATAGGTGCAGCTGCGCCAGAGAAACAAAATTGTTTGTGGCGCATCCGTAGCCATGCGCCACAGAAAAGGTGTGGTAGGATGCAATACAGCCGTGGGTTGTGGGGCCCACTCGTTTTCTGTGGCGCATGTACACTCGTGCGCCACAGAATAACACATTTCAGTGGCGCACCTCTTATATATGCGCCACAAAAAGGAAAGTATTTCTGTGGCGCACCTACAGAGATGCGCCACAGAATATATTATTCTGTGGCGCACGTCAACTTTGGTGCGCCACAGAATAGCTATCCACCTATAGCTAGTTTCCTAGTAGTGCGCCACCGTCTATTAGTTGCCCGTGACTCGGCGCACCGAATGCCGCCCTCCCCACTCCCACGCGTGCCTTTCCTCGCCGTGCCGGGCGCTCTCGCCGCCGGCCAGCACGCGGTCACCGCGTCGGCCGCGCTGGTCGTGGTGTTGACGGCCACGCGCGCCTGCTCGCCCGGCATGGCACCTGTCTGGGCCGGCCTGTGGCCGTAGCCTTCGGGCTGGTGCCCAGCCGTTTGCCCAGCCTGGGCCGGCCATAGGCCGGACCCTTCGGGTAACCCCCGGCCTGCGGCCCAGCCTGGCCGGCATGAGGCCGGCCCGTCTGTGAAAGGTTTTTCCCTTTTTGAAATTAAAATTGAAATTAAAACAATTGTATCTATCTGTATATTGCTTCAAAAATTGCAAATTAAATACCAAATTGTTCAGCAAAACAAAACCTATCTGTTGGTAGCATTGCCATGCCCTTTTGAATAAATAATTTTGCATTTACTTAAGAATTCCTAAAATTGTATAAATAATACCTAATTTGGAAAATTTCATAACTTGAGAAATAATTAACCAAAATTGTGAATAAAATATCTAAGTGATCAACATGTCAAATGCTATTAAACCATGCTAATATCATGTCATGATCACAAATATTTATTTGATGTTATCCAAAAATTGCTTAAATGAATTAAATTCAATTAATTATTTAATTCGCTATTTATTCTTCGGTACTCAGAAAATTACAACTAAAGTACCAAAATGGTCGGAATGACAAACCCTATCCATTCATACCATGTTCATGCATATTTGAGCCCCTTCTCTAATAATTTAATAATTTATAAGGAATGTGGTCACTAAGATAAATATGGGGTTGTTTCCAAATAATTGCACTAATTATTTGGAACTCCATTTAATTTGATAAACAAATTAAATGTTGATATCGTTGCATAAACTTGTCATGTCATCATGTGATTGTGCATCGGACCTTGACTTCGTGTGATTTATTTGTTCTTTTGGATTATTTTTGGGTATCGATAGATTCCGGAGTCGAGGGTTCCTCCACCTACCCCGATGAACAGTACTACACGCCCCGGCAGCAAGGCAGGAGATAACCTAACCTTCTTGGCTTTCTAGCATCCTATTGCTTTATAAACTTATTTTTATCCACTATAATATTGCATGCGGTTCCAATGCCAATTTTGGTCGAATGCTAGAGTCTCCTATTTATGCATGTTTTTCCCTCTGAGCCATCACATGTTACCCCTTCCTATGAAACCTAGGTTTGATGTGTTGGCCGGAGACAATTATATAATGGTTGTTATATATGCTTAGCTATGCTTAGCCATGCTTACTCGTTTTTATATATATGTCCGTTGATTAAATTCCATAATGATGATTGATGATGGAATGTTCGGACATGGAGGTTGTCGTTGGTACTTAATTAATTTGCTTAAAAGGCTTGGGTGAGGTGCCATCGGGGATGGTGTTTTGCCTCACTCTTGCCCCTAGGTGCGAGTTCCTGTCTTCGGAACCAAGGTCTGAGCGTGCTGCCATTGCTGGGGACATATGGAATCCCCTTTAACTGAATAACTTGTGCGGGCATATCCAAGGGTCCTCTAGTTCGATTTTCCATTTGCGTGTGAGTGGAAAAGAAAATGTTCCGGAGGATTTGTGTTTAGGGCGTGGCAATGGGGGCAGGGGCTGAAATAGGCTAGGTAAACTTGCCCTGTCGCCACAGATGACTCTTGGATAGTCTCATGCAAGGTAAAGGTTTAACCGTGCCCACTCGCCGGCCTTCCCCGGAAGAGGGCCAATCAGGTGAGCCGGACGGTACCGGTGGGTAAAGTAGTACACCCCTGCAGGGTTAATTTTTTCGAAAAGCCGTGGCTGCGGTTATGGACGCCTTGGGAATGGATTTACGGGATCATAGAGAACTTTAACCTTAACTAAATTTGGCAGCTAAAGGTTGCATTACAACGTGTGATAAAAGGTTCATTTCCTCGAGGGTGGTTCGAGGGAGTGCCTTTGGTGGAGATGAGAGCTAAATTGCTACAAGTTGGTTCGATGAGAACCGAGGATGAAAAGTTTACTCTCTTATCCCCTTTCGAAAACATTTGAGTAGACGATGCCATTTGTGTCATTTATGTCTTTTACAAAGGAAATCTAGCTTTATGCAAAATAACTACATACAGCTTTAGAGCCTCCGTCAGCATCGGGCCTATACCGCCCTACTAAACTTGCGAGTACGTCGTACTTGAAGGGGTCGTTGCATAGAAAACAAAAAAAAATTCCTACGCAGCAAGTGGAATAAACCCCAAGGATCTAGATCTATTAGACGAAGGTAGTGAAGATGAGATCCAATCTCTTACCCTTGAAGATCGACAAACGTGTTTTGTTGGTGCAGGGGTTGGCTAGTCGATCCCCGCAACTAGACTCATCTAGTCGCGAGGAGATGTATTATCCACGCGATCCAATCCGATGAAGTGCCACGACGGGCAGCACCTCTGCGGTATCCACATGTACGGCTCGATGTAGATCTCCGCCTTCTTGATCCCGCAAGCAAGATGGAGATGGCTAGATGGATCTCGACACCACGACGGTTGTGGTGGCGTTGATGGTGTAGATCTTCACGAGCATGGTTTCACCAAGCCAAGCAAGAGGAGAGGGAGAGGAGGAGGTGCAGTAGCAGCCCTACACTAGGGGTGGTGCGGCTAGGGCATGGAGGTGGTGGTGGCGGCAGCCCTCCCGGGAGAGAGGTGGCGCCGGCTATGGAGGTGAAGGGGCGGCGGCTAGGGTACCAAGGGAGGGTGCGGCTAGGGCAGCCCATGGGTGGTGCGCACCCCTACCCTCCCCTCCTTTTATATGGGGCGGCTAGGGTTAGGGCAAGGGCTGGCCGGCCCCCCTTTGCATTGGCCCCCAAGTTGGGGCGCCCCCCTTTGGGCCCCTTGGCCCTTTGGTTTGCCGGTTTGGCCCATATGGGCCATTGTGTGGTGCGGCTGGCCCAAGTGGCTAGCTGCACCCCTTTGGTCCATGTGGGCCCCATATCTTATGTGGGTCCCACTTCTAGAGTCCTCTAGAACTTTCTAGAACCTTCCGGTACCCTACCGAAATATTCCGGAACTTTTCCGATACCTTCGGAAACCACTTTCCTTATACGAATCTTATTCTCTGGACTCTTCCGGAACTCCTCGTGACGTCCGGGATCCCATCCGAGACTCTGAATCACCATTCGTGCATACCATCAAAACATCTCATCGCTAACCCTAGCTACATCGGAGCGTTAAGTGTGTGACCCTATGGGTTCGAGAACATGCAGACATGATCATATCAATAATCAACAGTGGGACCGGGATGCCCATATTGACTCCTACATATTTAACGAAGTTCCTTATCGATTGAACCATGATGCCGGAGATTCTTAATCTCATATACGATTCCCTTTGTCTCACCGATATTTAATTTGCTCGAGATTCGATCGTCGATATCTCCATATCTAGTTTCATCTCGTTACATGGCAAATTCTCTTTACTCGTCCATAATATAGGATCTCCGTGATTAACACTTAATCACATGGTTGCAACCTTTCTGATGCTATATTACCGAGAGGGCCCAGAGATATCTTTTCCGTCACAAGGAAGGACAAATCCCACTCTTGATTCATGTCACCCAACAAATACCATCGGAGATACCTGAAAGCCACCTTTATAATCACCCAGTTACGAAGTGACATTTGATGTCCACAAAGCATTCCTCCGGTAAACGGGAGTGACATAATCTCATGGTCTAAGGAAACTATACTTGGCATACTAAAAGTGTTGGCAATGAATATTGTGTGACACGATCAATTGCAACTCTTTATTATCGGGTCTTGTCCATCACATCATTACTCCTAATGATATGACTCCGTTATCAAGTGACTATAAAAAGTCCATGGTTAGGAAACGCTAACCATCTCTTGACTAACGAGCTAGTCCGGTAGTGGCTTACTAGGGACACCTGGTGTTTATATTCCACACATGTATTATGTTTCCGGTCAATACAATTATAGCATGGAGAATAAACTATTATCATAAACATGAATATGCTAATAAACCATTTTATTATTGCCTCTAGGGCATATTCCCAACAGTCTCCCACTTGCACTAGAGTCAATAATCTAGTTTACATTTTCTCGATCCAACACTCATGGTGTCTAACACTCATGGAGTCTCAGTGCTGATCATGTTTGCTCGTGGAAGAGGTTCTGTCCGTGTTCTGTACTATACAGTTTTTTATGTTCTTTGCAAAACATCAATGTCACCTAATTTGACATTACTTTATCATCTCATGATAAACCTATTATCATCACATGATAATTCTCATCATCACATGATGAATATAATATATTTGGTTAGAGAGTGAGATTTTCGTTTCCCTTTTATGCCTACATGACGTATGATCAGTCAAGAGGACTTTCACATAGCATGTGCACCCGGAACTCACTCAGTCTTGAAATAAAATTTCTCAAACCATAATATTATATCTTTTAATCCTTGAATTAATCATATACTCCTATATGTTGTAGACTCACAGATCGACAGTGCTATCATGTCACTTCGATGTTTTCGATCATGCTTTCGCGGCGCTTCTGCTATTATGAGATCCCCAATATAGTTTGGTTTTATGACTTCAACCAAGTCTACCAATCTCTAGATTCTATTATCTCATCTTTATGTTAAAATGACTCCTCATTCTAACACGTTCTTCTAACCAAGAACTTGGGTCACATATTTTCAAATACAAACACATGGTTCTTATATGTTTTAGTCCTATGAACAATTCATAGTGATCACTAACATATCCTCCAACCATAATTTTTGTACTGAGTTATCAACTCAATGTTTCACCTATTTTCCACAAGCAGATGAACCTTTCTTCTCTTGTTTTATTTTGAACTCCTTCAAAATCTTACTTAGGTTAAACATCCTGACATAATGTTTATCAAACATATCTATCAACCATAGATACATCTATCTCCATAGATATTTGACGTTAAAAACTAACTTCATAAGTTATACGTTGGTTCCTGACTCATTTACAACATTTATGAAATCTCCATTTCACTCAAACAAGATGTTGTAAACTCCCACTCAAATATACACATATTAAATTGTGAAACCACTTTGGATCCCACTCAGAAATATGTTATCCTTATATTTGACCATGATTAACTAGCTCCCACTCAAACATATGTCACCACATATTTTGATCTTGGAAAATAGTTTCTGCTCTAACTTAACATATGTCGCCACATATCTTAATTAGATCACACTCGTGTATTTTCTCGATATTTTGGACACCTCCAAAATTCTTGATTAACTATTAATATCGAGAACTCTTTATATGAATGCTAGTACTTTGCTAGCATAAATCCCTTTGACTTTAAGCACAACTACACCATGTAGTTAACAACATTGAATATGTTAAAGAGCTTTACCTCTTGTTCTTTTGTCCAGTAAGTTTTATTTATTCCTTACAAACCCTTTTGAAGAATAAATATGTGAAACAACGCTTTCACAAAATCAAGTAACAATTACTTTGTGATTTAAACTTAACATAGGATGACTCTCAGTCATTTTTGTATTTAAGGTTTCTATTTCTTCTTTGTAGTTTCGTAGGTATGTCTTGTTTCTCAAACATGACAAGTAAATCATGAATATTATTTTGTAACCAGACAAAATTTTATATTCATGAATCCTACTTTTCTTTAGACAAGCTAAACCGAAATTCAATGATCACCATCATTAATTCCTTTATGTGTCAAGTTTTAACCAACATAGCACTTTACATATGTGCCACTTGATACATAAACAAGCAAGGTTTCGGCTTTTCATTTTATTCCAGTAATTCTTTTTATCAATGAAACCTTTTCACGATAAAAACCACTAAAACCTTTAACACAACCAACAACTGATTTGTCCCTTTTAGTCTCTCATTGTGGAATCTCTATTCATAGTCACATATGAATATACTACAAACTTATTTGCAATAGTTTCTAATTATCCCATAATTATTGAAACCACTGTTTCACATAACTCATATGCGAAATGCAAATCATTAAATAGACCCTTATTTAAAACAGAGTGTTTATCAAATAAATCTAAATGCTACAAATAAACCCTAATAAGAAAAACCCCTTTTATTTTATCAGACCACACAATATCAAATAGTGTGTGATTACAATATCTTAGGACATATCAAACGCCTTTGAAATATTCTAAACATTGTAATTTGTGATAACACTTTTCACAAGTCCACATACTAACATATAACTCAAATATTTTGTCTCTTTTGATCAAATCATAAAGACTCAATTTTCTTGTTAACTTAATATCCTAAACTCTAGAAATTTATTTGATCTCATCAAATATCATAACTCGAATAAATACACCTATTTAATCATTTCATTTATGATGGAGTACACAAAATAATGACATCTAACATTTGCTGAAAATACAACCAACACTTGTGTTTATTTTCGGCAACTCATGGCACTCTTCCAAAGGGTGGCATTTTAGTCATACTCCTTACAATAAGGCGCATTGATAAAACATCAAAATGTTTATTCAATATTTAGCACGACTAAAAACAATTGTCATTATTAAGTTTTGGATATTTTAGTATGTCACTTATTTATAAATGTTCAACCAATTTATCATCTAGATTATAATAAGAATAATACACTTATAATCGAAACTTGTGATTTCCAAAAAGAATTACTCATGAAAATAGAACAACCATTGTCTTTAACATGAATAACCGTCTCACATAAGCAAGACACACTAATCAAAATCACACTTAGTTCGATTACAAAACTTATTCAAATCCTCTAATCCAGATGATAAATGTAGAGACAGATCGTTGCCAGCATCAACTCCTTGATTGCCACCATTCCGCAACGTCTTCCTATATCCTTTATGCAAATCTCAAGCAGTAGGTTCTGTTTTAATAAAACAGAATGAGTATCAAATACTTATCGAAACCGCCACAATTGCAATTTAGACTTAAACACTTATAACTTGTATATCAATATATACTTTTTGCTTTGTCAACTTCTCTTGCTATGGGTTCCACTTTGACATGACGCAGCCAAGACACAAACTCACAGAAAGTGATCAAATCCTTTCCCATGACCTATTCTCCGACATAATTCTTGAAGCTGGGGAGAAGCTAGCATAGCACCCCATCTATCGTGAAATCGTCATTCATCTCGTAGTTCCAAACAAGCACTAGACGATGATGTATCTCATGCATTATTCTCAGGTGTTGTTCCCAGCAAGTGTTTTCTTCCATCTTGAGTGAAATAAAACCATTCAGACATTCGAACCTTACAATTCTAACTTGTGCTGAAAATCTATTTTTTCAGCTCGCCAACAATCTCCATTGCAGTCAAGTTCTTGAATTGTCTACTTGGGTCAGAATTCATGAAGGTGCACATCATCCACTTGACTTTCAAGTAGGTGGTTCAAAACCACTCCATGTAATCTTCACAGCTTGTAGAAATATTTGGGTATTCTTCTAATGGTTTATCCAACACGTAGAGCTGAGCATGGGTGTTTAGGAATTTTCTCAATTGGATTCTGGAGCGGAAACCAAGCGAGTCAAGTTGAAGCTGAACGCGATTGCAGATTTTTCCTCTCATGGGGCTCCCAGGTTCTGGACCGATCGGGATAGAGCGCATGTGCTTGTCACTTTACAAGATCGGGTTAGCCAAGTTGGGGCCTTTGTTGAGTCCTGTCGGTCTGCACTGGAGCTGATTTTTGCCACTCTATTTCCCTTAAATCCGATACCTCAAGGCTTGACTAGTTTGATGGAGAAGTTTCGGCGAGGGGAGGCAATCAAGGGTTTTGTGCGGGAGCAGCTTGAAGCTGGTGCTCGTTTCACACCCTTGCCCTTATTCGCATTCATTATCCCCATCTTGACCTAGAGAGCGTGTCTAGGGGTCCTCCTCCTGGTTTGGGGGTGATTTCGTTGGATCCACATTATTTGGCTGTCCATGAACTTGCGAGAAGCTTAATTGTCCTCCTTGAATGCGAAACAGATGTAATCCTTTCTCGGTAGTATGCTGACATGCAAATAAAGGGATTAGTTTCTTCTGCAAATGCCTTGCTCGATTTGTAATAATGTTATGGCCCTTGGGTCTCTTCTCTTGCTATTGTCTTCGAGTGCGCGTTGCGTCATTTGTATCATTGGGTTAACCGGCTCTTTGTGGAGCAAGGTTACTTGGATGGAATGAAGTGCACTAGCTGGATCTTTGGGTGTGCCTGACGTTTTTTTGAGTAAGGTGCGGGGCGCAGCCCCTGAGCGTCGGGTGCGGCCCAAGCTTAACCGGATCTGAGTGGAGCAAGGTTATTTTCGAGTAAGGTGCGGGGCGCAGCCCCCGAGCATTGAGTGCGGCTTAGACTTAACCGGCTCTATTCGAGCAATGTGTTTTCGATAAGGTGCGAGCGAGCCCCGAGCATCGGGTGCGGCCCAGACTTAACC
>QRDG01000048.1:1499337-1591725 GCA_012064385.1 Puccinellia tenuiflora | reverse complement strand
ACGCGCCCTTGGGAATCCCGAACATAACGGACGAACACGAGGCACCTCAGGCTCCAAGCCGTGGGCACATGGGTTTCCCGTGGAAAGAAAATTATGGCCCGACAGAAGTCATATGAGGAGAAAGGTAAGGGAGCAACAGGAAGAAGCCGAGAAGGCAGACCGGCTCCGCGCGCTAGAAGAAGGGTACAAGCGGCAGCAGGAGCAAATCGACCGACTTAGCCAGCAAGGCACTCTCGCCCTATCTCAGCAGCACGTCGATGCTGCCGCCCCATCGAATCGGAGAAGCAGTGTGGCTTCGAGCAGGCTCGTTGATGATGATGATCCTCTTCGTCGCTACCCAGTGGATGATATCACGGAGACCACAACTTGTGAGCTACATGTGAAAGTGATGAACATAAGCATGAAGGTGGCGGTCGGCTATGCCGTACCTATTGGACCTACACCAACTTTCCATTGCTCCCCTGTTCCTCTTGGCTACGCTATTGTCGGGGTGGATGAAGTTTTTAAAGGATTTGAGGAGCTGAAGCTGGATCACCCCGCAGGTGAAGATGGGGAGATCGTTGAACTTGGAGAAGCCAGAAAAAACACCATTCTATGGCGAAAGGAATTAATCGTGCTTCCAAGGCCATCGACTCCTCAGAGTAGCGATCCAGCGCAACACTCTCCAGCGCAACAGTCTTCTCCGCCGTCGCCGCCTCAGGCGCCGTCTCCGCAGCCTCAGTCTCCAGCGCGTGAGTCTCCGCCGCCTCAGTCTCCGCCGCGTGAGTCTCCGCCACCTCAGTCTCCGGTGCGTTCGGGTAGGTTGGGGTTCGATAAGAACCGATTACCGAAACGTACGTTATCACCCCTACCAAAAATACCTCACAAGAATATGGTCAAGAGACCTTACGACCGTACACCGGAGGAAAACGCGGTGTACGCAGAAGCCGAAAAGTTCGCGTGGTTTGCTAAATTGAAGGAGAAACCGAAAAAGTTTCCCGACACCCCAGAAGAGCAGGCCAAAGTCGTAGCAATGCTAAAGAATATGCAGCAACCCCCGCCAGCGGAAGAACCAGACTACGAACGCTCTATTCATAAGGCGACGAAACGGAAAGCAGAAAGATCAGTTCCCCAGCTCGGAACACAGAAAAAACAATCAGTTGCCCCGCTCAAAGTGGTCTCCAATACCGAGGCGGGGTCGAGCAGAGTACGTCCCGTTGTTCCGATCGACGACAAGTCTTGTACACCTGAGATTGTTGCCATGTTCGGAGAAGCAGCCGCTGCTCAGGGCTTGACTATTCATCAGTACTTAGACCGAATAGATTATCAGAAAGTTGCAGACTACACATACAAGCACGGGCGTCCTCTCGTCAAACCTGAGTTGGTCAAAGATCTACCAACAAAATACGAAGATTGCATAATTGGTACATGGCAGCCTCAAAGAGAGGGGGGGATTGGCTCTACATTAAATATGATAACAAGGCTTTCGGGTCTGGAAATGGAGTGATAATGATTCAATTTTCTGAATTATTTCAGTTGTTCCAACAAAAAGCCCTCGACAAAGCTATCATCAGTGCCTATTGTCTGTAAGTATTATTTCTGTAATTAATTTTCTTGCTAGCTCACCTCGTTCATTGTATTTTATAATCTTACTCATCACTATATTAATTATGCAGAATGAAGATTCTCCAATGCAGAAGAGGACAAATCTATGACATTGGGTTCATTGACCCAAATGTCGTTCATGAAAAAGTTCCCGTTGATCGTCAGTACCAAGATACAGAGAACAACTTGGCAAATGCATTATTGTTTAACGAAACCAAAAGAGAGATACTATTTCCATACAACTTCGAGTAAGTGTTACTGTCTTGTACACATTATTCTATTTCGCTTAATTTCTCGATGTTAAATGTATAATTGATAACTTATGCGTGCGCAGCTTCCACTTTATTCTGCTAATCATTGTGCTGGGCAAAGGAACAGTACAAGCCATGGACTCGAGACGTCATTCCCTTGAGCACTGGGAGAGCATGCAGATATGCCTCCAGAGGTAATTTCAATCATTATGTCAGTATATCGATAGCAATTAATTAATATATAAGTCCTTTATTCATTTTCTTTGCCGGACAGGGCTTGGAAACGATTCACTAAAGCCGCCAAGGATAGGGGTGCTTGGGCGGAGAAGCTTGACTTTAAAAGATTAGATGTAAGTACTACTAGCTATATCCGTGCATCATCTCTTTGATTCTAGTTTCAATATCATTACAATTCTTGATTTTTATTTTCATTGAACTTTGTTCCTGTAAAGTGCTTGGAGCAGCCAGAGGGGACAAATTTATGTGGATACTACGTCTGCGAGTTCATTCGTCAGACGTGTTGTGAGAATGGCAGAATTTTAAAACAACTTGAAGTGAGTATGCAATATTCACAATTTTTGTTTATTGCCATCAATTTTGTTTAGTTTCATTCATATATATTGACCACTTTTTTAATTAGATCGAACGGTTGCGAGACGGCCTTCTACCAATGGATCATGTACGAGCAATCCAGGAAGAAATTGCCGGATTCATAGATGCAGAGGTCCTAAATAAGAATGGAGAATACTATACTGATTCTAATGCATATTGATCAACACAAACTCCATATTGTGACGTAAAAAAGATGTGATGACGATCGTGTGTGTAATATATATTTGTGACGATGATGTTTAATATATAGTGGTTCCCCATATTGATTCTACATTTTGGTATTTTAATTTCATTTTTTTACATAATCAAATAGGTCTTACTTTTATGAACATTTTGGTATTTTATTCATATTTTTATGAATTACAGAATAAGCATTATTGATTCTACAAAATTAAACTTTTTTCTGGAATTTGTGAAAAAAAAAATCGGCCAATAGTCCCGGTTCGTATTACGAACCGGGACTAAAGCTCCTGGGCCCGACGGCAGCGGAGGGGCCACGTGACGGCCAATAGTCCCGGTTCGTATTACGAACCGGGACTAAAGCTCCTGGGCCCGACGGCAGCGGAGGGGCCACGTGACGCCGGCATTAGTCCCGGTTGGAGTCCCAACCGGGACTAGCTTTAGTCCCGGATTGCTAGTCCCGGTTGGGGAACCGGGACTAAAGGCTCTCTCCAACCCTGGACTATTGACCTTTTTTCTACTAGTGCAGCTGGAGCTGGTCAAAGAAGACGACTTCTAGAATGTGTGGAAGTCGACCTTGACGTGACCCTTGACACCTTGGGCCTGCTCCCCGACGACGACAGTGAGGACCCGGCCGCCTCCGTGGCTCCCTCGACACCTCCTACGCCGGCGCTGCCGTAGGTAGAGGAGGAACGCAAGGAGACCGAGGAGCAGGGCGAGGCTACGGAGGCGGCGACTCCCACGGCCTCGCCGCTTTCTTCTTCTCTCGCGCGGTGGATGGAGATCAGGCTCATGGCCGCCGGGGCGCTGCCGAAGAAGGCCCGTCCTCTCCGACATGGCAGCTTACAGAGAAATCCGGCCCCGAACACGATCTTACATTAGACTCTGCGGCATGTCTTGGAGGAACACGAGGCACACAAGGAATATGGCTACTATACGAGAAAAAACGAGGGATGAAGCAGAGTGTCGTATGTTTCGGGTCTCAGCAAGGAATCACACACGTACGTAGCAGCAGCGGACATGTACGTCGGAAGCAAAACCAGCTCGCAATGGTAAACTTCACCTGTTACAGACCAGCCCTTCCCGCGAGGCGGTGGTGGACTGGTGTTAAGGTGGGAGAGGTGAAATTGGTGTTTTGGATATACGTCGCGAATACGATGGATCTAGTTTCTTAAGCCGATATTTGAAGGTGTAGAAAAGCATGATCGTTGGGCAACTGAAAACCTGTTGATTGCTAAAAGTATTGTGCCATTTTTCTTATGACTAGGATATTTGTACAAAATGACAACTAAGATAATTAGAACCGACTCTACAAGTCATATAATATTCACGTCATGGTAAAACTAGAAAACTTTGGCCTAAAAAAAAACTAGGAAACTTTGAGCAAAAAAAACTATAATTTCACTTTTGATGCACATTTATTGACGGACCGGTAAATTAGACCCGAAAACTCCTATTTTTAAACTAAATAACCATCACAAAATTATGGCACAACGATACGAAAACAGAAAGTAAATATGAATTCAAACTAGCATGTCGCTGATTAAGTGGCTGGTCAATGTAATAAATCAACACATTATTTTGGCATGGGTTAAAAGATTTCCTCAAAGCACGTCGCAACCAGTCACTACAAACAGGGAAGGATGAGACTGCTATCTTATTTGAACTTGGTGAAATCTTCTCAGAGAATTTATCAAATGCCAAACCATCGTCCAAAAGGATGAATCATGGTGTATACTTGGTTTCTATTGTAATTATATAAATTTTAATTTCGGTGAAATTGTCTTGTGGCAAATGATTGTACAAGATTTGTGGGTTGATGTTGATTTACATGTATTCTTGGTTGTTGTTTACGGAGATGTCCATTACATGTACATACTAACTAGTGTACTAAATCAATATATTATTTTGGCAAGGGTTAAAATATTTCAATGACTTCTTTACAACTGATCTAGGATATCATACATTAGCAGAAGATCGGATTATGGTCATTCACTGTCACAATCAATGAGTGCTTCTACTTCGGCTAGAACTTCCCAGTTGGCTGATAAATAACCTAGTAAATGTCCTATAGCTACATAATGTGAACTAGTAATGCTGTAATATTGAGCATGTTGGTGATCGTCAAGAGATCACTGCTCTGTTCGATGCATGACCATGAATGTGACTCGATCCAATATGTAGCTGAGACTACTCAGGGAAAATCAACATTTGTTCATAGCCCCCCCCCCAAAGGGAATGCATTAAAGACTCCATATTCCAAAAGAAAGTACTAAATCCGTTGGGTGGCCCAGTTGCATGGACTGGCATAGGCCTAGCCCGGACGAGCCTCCTCTCGGTTCCTCTCCGGATAGCCCATCATGTGTATTCCCTCATTTCTAAGAAGGATTAAGTATACTTTTCACCCTCAAATGTCACTCATTGGACACAAATCCCCCTGAACTAAAAATTGGGATGTTTCAAACCCTCAAATCCACAATACCATCTAAATCACCCCCTAAGCTGGTTTTGGACAATCTTGGTGGTTTTTGCTGATGAGGTGGCGATGACGTGTCGCCAGCTTTCCGTTAAAGAGATAACGGTCGTTGTCTACTCGTGGATCCCACCAGTCATAGCGATGTACTTTGTCTTCTCCGCCACGTGTCGCTGGGTTTTCTTCCTTTTTCTCAGCTCTGTTCCTCTAATGCGCATCGCCACGCGCGCCGTAGACCTGCCTACTCCGTTAGAGGAGGAGCCAAAGCACTTGTCGAGCTTGAGCTCCTGCAACATGTGGTCGCGGGCGCGCACAATGGCGGCGACGTCGTCGTCGGTGATGGTCGTCGTCGGCACCCGAGCGGCGCGGCGATGTCGTCGTCGGTGATGGCGTAGGCAGCCCAGTCCTCAGGGATGAGCCCGTACGTAATTCCAGATTTAGAAGTAGGTGCAGATAGCGATGGTGTCGTGGCTGCTCCGGCAGGTGCGACGGGCGCAGCCGGGCTGCGTCATGGTGTTCTAGACCACAAGCATGTACGACCCGCACTGCTTCCCGGGCGCGCACGCGTCGGCGCGGAGATTGTACCACCGCCGCTCGGACACCCACGTCCTGGAACCAGCTGCCACAGTAGGTGTTCCGCGCGTAGAAATTATCACCCCACGGCGAGAGCTTGCAGTCGACGCCGAGCCTCTCCGCCAACCGCTCGGCGTCCAGCTCCAGCGTCGCGTTCCACGCCAGCGGCACCACGCCGACCGCGCGGCGCGCGTCGTTGTGCACCTGCAGAAACTGCGTCGCCGTTGTTGCCGTGGGTGTCGTCGATGGCTGCTGTCAGCGATAGCGAAGCTAGTGCGACTGACAAGATGGCGGTGCCGGCGAGAGGAGACATGGCCATCTGTTGTACCTGTCGCTCGTGAGTTTGGTTCAGTGATGCTCGTGTAGAGAAATTGCCGTGATTGTATAGGACTAAAATTGCAGTTCACGTAATTAACTAGCAGACGCGTTTGCGTGTTACTAATTGCTGGGCAAGCGTCAGATCGCTTCCACTACTACTACTATTGAAGGGATAGGAGGCAGAGCAGCAGCGACTGGGCTTTGGACTTTCGAGAGGCAGCCAGCGTCTACTTGTTCTGCTTCGCGGTTCGTCCAGTGGTGCCACACGACGTTGCCCAGCAGGCGGCCCTGGCGACGGGATTCTCCGCCGGCGGTCGAGACAGAGGTGAGCAACGTGAGCGGGGATTTCTTCAGACAACGAACGAACAGGTAAAGGGCCTATGACGCTGACATATGGGGTCCACCAGCAGGGTAACGTCGTTAACGAACGTTGCCACGACAGCGCCACATCAGCGATGCAAAACCGCCCAAATTGACCCCAAAACCACCCAAATTCCCCAAAAAACAGTGACAGGGGGTGATTCAGACGGTATTGTGAATTTGAGGGTTGAAAAGATCCCAATTTATTGTTAGGGGGATTTGTGTCCAATCTGTGACATTTGAGGGTGAAAATTATACTTAATCCTTCTAAGAAATGTATGAGGTATTTTCCAGTGCAAGTTACAAATCGAGGCCGGCCCAGATCAATATCAAGTAGATAGATACGTGGGTGGCCCATGTGTCTTCCTATATATATCGCCATTCGGCGCCCTAGGGTTTCTCCATTCGCCGCCATTGTCCATATTCCTCACATGCTCTTGTTCGGTGCTTCTTCTCCATGTCGCATCTCCGCTCTCCAAAGACCGACGTAGTTTTACTGGGAAACACAAGGTTTGTCCAAAACCCTTTGACGTTATATTTTGCATCTAGACTTGGGGATTTGGCAATCTAATTTCGTGATGTCTTTCAAGATCTAGTTGAAAACAAATTTCCCTGGTTAAAAGTTAGGATGCTCAGATCTAGATGACTAAGTAGGAAAACTTTGAATCTAAACATAAGTTGGTCAGAAGAGAAATATGGTAAAGTGGATCCTCGTCAAAACACACATGTGGGTCATGTAACTGGGTGACATCGGTATGGCCTCCCAAAATACTGGATCACAAGTTATACTGCCTAGCTATCAAAATCAGATCTACTTAAGATGGCGAAAAGGTCAAACTTGGTAGTAACATACCCCGAAGTAGATATTGGAGCCAAAACCTTCAAAGGGCGCCATGCATGTACGCTGATGCTATCTGATCTAGTCAGATAGGAGAGATACATTTTTTCATATGGATAATATGTTTTACTTGTTGCATTATCTGGTGTCCTAATCCACCCTATCTGCCAACGAGGGCCTATGCTCACACTACCCGACTTTTGACACACAAAAAGTCCTATGCCCGATGAGCAGTAAGAGAAAACACTAGAAGCACCATCACTTACAGCGTGCATCATTTTTTATTCTTGTTGTATGTATCAGTCCATCACAACCACATCTATAGGTAACAACGCAAGTGCAATTCGCCACCAAAAGGTCGAAACTGCCGGACGCAACACCATATGTGCTAAGTCGATCCATGTGGGCTCAATTAGCCAAATCCATATCGGGGCTGTTACTAGACAGAGGTCCAATGTCACTGCTAACAGATCTTGTGGCTGCAAACATGCACATTGCTATGAGAAACACGTCGTGTGGAATCCTCACTGTCATCGTATATCGCACAGGGTTTCCCCGAAGGCCCTCCTCTAGTTACAACCATGATTGAGAAAGAGGAGGAGGGGCGCTTGTTCCATCCGCCAGAGTTACCCCCTGGGAGAGGGACCCTGCCCTCATATTTTTTGACTTTCTGATTCTAGTAGCATTCTAAATAGTAAAAGAAAAAAGTAGATGGTTTTGGAAAAATAATTGTGAAAGGGTAATACTTTCAGTAATCCATGCCAGTATCAAATGCATGTGATATGTTTGATCTAGTTAGTCTATACCATAAAAAATCATATATGTTGAATGATAAAATATCTTGAAATCATACACCATATAATCAGTCATACACTAATTACGCTATTAGTTGCAAACTTTCTCTCCTAATTCCATGAATTAAGTCCCCTTTTACAACCCTTGTTTTTCAAATTCCATGGTAATTCTTTGTTTGCAACGCACATGTTTATGCATATTTCTCTCACCGACATCTCAGCTGCATATAATACATATACCTCTCGTCTTAGTTGCATGAGTAGTATGTATTCTCTGTGATGTATATCGTTTAAAAACACGCATTGTGCATGGACGATCGCTAGTTGTATCAATATCCATGAGTACTTTTTTTTTGTTTGAACAGGTAGAATCCCAATAATAATCAATTCCCACAATGAAAGATCGATGTATTCCGGAGGAACTGATCGCCGATGAGATCTTACCACGACTTCCTGTGAAATCATTGTTGAGATTCCGATATGTGTGTAAGGCTTGGCATTCTACTATCTCTAACCGTGACTTCGTCAAGTTGCATAGACATCATTCACAATCAAAATTCCATGTCTTCCAAGAAGACACATGCTCTATCAATATAGAGCGTCTGGCTGAAGGGGGTAATTTACAACATTCCTATATACTACCACGGCTGAAGGTACCTGACATCATAAATTCCTCACGTGATCTTGTTGTCCTCAGTCACAATGATGGATACCTGCTATCAAACCCTTCCATGCAAGAGTCACTCTATCTCACTCATCCTCCTTCTCGGTTTGAAGTTGTCTTCCCAGCGGTAGGTTTTGGTTTTGTGTCGTCACTTGGAATGTACAAGGTGGTAAGCATAGCATCTAATATTGGGACTCAACGTACATGTGAAGTGTTCACCGTGGGAATGGACAATTCAGGGAGAATAGGAAAAACACCTCCATATTATATATATCCATCTGGTCATACACCCTATGTCAATGGCAACTTGCATATGTTAACATGGCGGAATGATAAGGGTGAGAATAACAAAATAGTACCATTCAATCTTGAGAAGGAAACATGGACTATGATAACACTACCAAATCATCCTATGATACCCGAGTGTAGTATATATCGAGAGCACACCGAGCTTAGAGATATTCAGGGTCTGCTATGTTTCACTTGCTGCATCCAGAACAAGAGCATTGATATATGGGTGTTGAGAGACTACGATAATAAAGTATGGTCAAAGGACTTTGTAATTGATATGGCACTCCCAAGGGTGATTCCAGATGGAGTGAAACTTTCTAATTACCGACATATATGGGTGGTTCCCCTTGAATATCATGGTCGATGGTAGGATATTGCTGCACACGGAGAGCCTCAATGACGACCAGTGGTTCTACTATGATCCCCGAGATGGAAGCATCCAACTAGCAGATCATAAAGGCAGGCATACAACTTTATATGCAGAGAACTTGGTGCCCATCTCTGGTTTCTAAGACCAACCTTGTTTAAACTTAGAAATCGACATATTCAGATATGTTTCATTGGAATTCAGTTGTTTACATATTTTCCTTTTACATCTCCTAGCATTCCTGTGTTATTGTAAACGAGTGAAACAAGTTGTCTTGATAAAATTTTGATTCTCTCTAAGACTATTATCTGTACATTTTCTTTGGGCTTGGATGGATGTGTTATAGGATATTTGTACAAAATGACATCTAAGATAGTCAGAACCGAGTCTAGAAGCCATATAATATTCACCTCATGGTAAAACTAGGAAACTTTGAGCAGAAAAAAGAAGAAACTATAATTTCAATTTTCATGCATATTTATTGACGGTCCGGTACATTAGACCCCTATTGTTAAACTAAATAACCATCACAAAATTATGGCACAACTATACGAAAACAAAATGAGAAGAGAGGATCCAAAGGGAAGATCTATCTGCCAGACCAGTCCCTGCGATCCAGCTCTTCAAGAACCTTCACTCCACCATCATCACCCCCACTAGAGAGAGATTCATCTTTTTGTAAGGCTAGGGTTAGTAAACTCTACTTTAGACTGAACTTGAGATATTGATTGGTTGATCTCCAACTATTTAGGAATCCTTCGGTAATATTGAGATGAAACGTGTTTTTATCATTATCAAGTCCATAGGATTGTAGCGGATTGGTAATATTGAGATGAATCCTTCATGTGTGAGTAATTCCCCTTAGGCGTGGGAGATGTAGCGGATTGGTGAGATGTGCTTGTGCATATCCAATCATTGTTTATAGGATTGTTTATCTATTGTTTACCTAATGCTTGTTCCGTAGGGCTCGGGCAACATGATCTAATGACTTTACATAGGTATGCACTTGTTGTTAAGTGAATTTGTGACCCCCAAGATGACATATGGGGATATCTAGGAGGAACGAAGACAACTCGAGTATAACGAGAAACCACAAGACTAATGCGTTGTTCCGGCCTCTCATGAGTGAGACCTTCAATGTTGATGCTGACCATGATCGTGGTAACAGTAGGCAGGACAATAGTACCAAATGAGATCGGCAAGAGATTTCGGTGATACAAGGGCAACCCGCCTACTAGTTATTCAATGAGAAGAGTTTGCCTTACATTTCCATCACCAACAAGGCACATTCAATATCACCATGAACTGCATCAACCTGCGCCTTCGTCCTTCATAATTAGTACAACCGTCTGTCACTCTCTTAGTCATTTTCAGTTTGCAACAACAAAAACCACATTTCAACATTTCACATCACTTTTTTTCATTGTTTAAATCTATCAAATCTTGCAGTCGGTGCACTCAAGTTTGGCACCTGATTGTGTGTGACAGAGGCATCCATAGGAAACACTCTCCAAACAGCTCTCTTGGGACGATATAAGTCGGGAGTCTACTTCCAAAATAGTGTGCTGATAACAAATATGTGCATTTGCAGGTATCAGCATGCCAGACAAGCAGTGTAGGACATATTAGAGCGTTGATACGTGTCAAATGTATCTATAATTTTTGATCATGCCATGCTTGATTCCTATCATTATTACATGTTTATGCTACATTATTATATCATTTCAAGGCATTTTATTGGACTAACCTATTGACAAGATGCCCAGTGCCAGTTCCCTGTTTCTATGATGTTTTTGTTGCAGAAAGTTACTTATGGAAATATTCTCGGAATTGGACGAAAATTTACGATGATTTTTTATTCAAGAAATGAGGAAGGGAGCCAGAAGGGCGACCACGGGAGGGACCCACAGCCCTGGGGCGGGTCCCACCCACGGGTGAGAGGGGGGCCGCGGCCGGGGGCCGCCCCTGCCCCTCGGGTGCCTCCGATGCCTATAAAATCATCCCCGACGCAGAGACCCTAGCCCCCGAAGGATTTTCCCAAATACGATACAGAGCTCCGCCACCATCGCCGACAAGTTTCGGGTGTCAGATTGCCTGTTCCGGCACCCTGCCGGGGCGGGGATTGGCCCCCGGAGCCATCTTCACCGCCACCGCTGCCTCCGGGATGAGTTGTGAGTAGTTCCCCCGTGGACTACGGGTTTGTAGCAGTAGCTAGATGGTACTCTCTCCCCCTTGTTGTTCAATACCATGTTCTCATGAGCTGCCCTACATGATCGAGATCAATCCGATGTAATATGCGTTGTGTTTGTTGGGA
The DNA here is from genome assembly GCA_012064385.1 of Puccinellia tenuiflora. Classification (NCBI taxonomy): domain Eukaryota; kingdom Viridiplantae; phylum Streptophyta; class Magnoliopsida; order Poales; family Poaceae; genus Puccinellia; species Puccinellia tenuiflora. The sequence continues at coordinate 1,580,106 of QRDG01000048.1, read as the reverse complement.
TCCGATGGATTGGCACGTTATGATCGGATTATTTATGTTTATGAATTGTTGTTGTTGCAATGTTGTTATGCTTAATGCTTGTCACTAGTGCACGAGTGGCATGATCTTAGATTTGGGCGCGTTATGTTTGCATGAATATAATTGATGCTTAGATCGTATCTACAAGTTGTATGCACCTGTTATTAGTCCGGAATCGGAGACCTCGAGTGACAGAAACGGGGACATCGATGAGAATATTTAGTAACTTGAGGATTACATGTGTTCATTGTGTGTTAATGCTTTGCTCCGGTGTTCTATTAAAAGGAACACCTTAATTGCCATTTGTTCCTTAATTGGCCCGGCTGAAACCGGATGGCAGGACAAAAGATGTTGTGCGAATTCTCATTGCGAATAGTTACAACTATATATGGAATACATGCCTACGTATGATTGATAAACTGAATGCTTTGTCATAATTAATTAATTAGTGCAATTCTGTCAATTGCCCAACTGTAATTTGTTCACCCAATGCATGATTATTTGCTTAGGAGAGCCGCCACTAGTGAAACTATGAACCCCGGTCCATATTTCTCCATCATTGCTTTCGTGTTTCTGTTACTATTGTTCTCAAATCACTGTTGTTTTCACCTCTCTCGTGTTACTTGTGCTTCTCCAGGTGTGGATGAATTGACAACTCAGCTGCAAAGACCTCTAAGTATTCTTTGGCTCCCCTTGAGTCGAATCAATAAATTGGGTTATACTACCCGCGAAGACTGTTGCGATCCCCTACACTTGTGGGTTATCAAGCGTTGACGTGGCATACTGGGAGGAAGAGGGAGATTTAACTCCACGAACGGAAGGACGCAAAGTTACGACGCCGATATTACTAGTACATAACAAAAAATAATATAATATCCCCTCTATTACTAGGCCTCCTCCTCCGCCATGCATCAAACCGGAGAGAGAGAACATGACACCGGTTTGAGACGCGTGGCAGTGACATTGCTTGTTTTTCATTCGCGATGTTTATATTCCCGTTCAAACCCATGTTCCCTAGAGTCTTACCCTCATCCAAGAGACGAGCTCTAACCAAAGATCTCCTCCTTCTCCCGTCACTCTTCACCACCACCTTGCCCATGGGGGCTCATCGTCTCATGATTTTCACCAACACCATAGACATCTCCTCATCCCTCCAATCCATGGCATGTACAACCATGGGGACCACCGCCATACTCATCTCTTATTTCTCCTTTTATCAAGCCACACCCGCCGCGAGCACCCGCCACATCACCAAACAAGCCCTTCCCGAAGACATGTTGATCTGGTACATGCTCGTGTGGCCACGTCCAGTCAATAGACCGAGAAAACAGTGAACCGCCCCGCACCGAGAGGACGAGGGTCTCAAATACTAACGTACATCTATAACCCTTATACTATTATTTATCACATCTATAACCCGTTTTAAATGAAAATTTGTACACGATGAACCAATATAATGTGCCACATGATAATAAACCAATTAGATCATCGGTGCCATGTCTAAATTGGATGCTAGTCTCTCATATGGATGTCTTACACATGTTTTATTAAAAGAACTTCTGGATTTATTTACAATGTTAATTTCATGCGAAACTTGATACTTGATAAAACTAAAAGGATCTCTGTATACCATGTAATACAGAGGCAGGGTTGCGGTGAGCTTATAATAACTTAATTTCTTGTGCGCAAAAGTAGTAGAACACATAATATTTTGTGTTTGTCAGTGATTATTGTAATCAATGTTACTTCAGTAACAAGTATAGATGTTCAACATATTATCAACTTATTGTTGAATCCATTTGAATTCCTAACACTCATTTGACTATGGAAAAAATAATCATGTCAACTATTTGGTTCATATTCTAAAAGTTTCTATGTATTTTCTTACATAATCATACATCCCCCACACCTCTACTGATATATTTGTTAGGTGTAACGCCCCGACCCCGGAATTATACAGAGAGGCTAGGTAAGCAACACAACCATCCCTGTATAAAACAAAGGTTGAGACTTGTGGAACAGAACTGGCACAAAGCATGACTCTACGACACAAAACATGTATATAGCAACTCATATAACGAGGAGAATACAAATATTACAAGCAAAAAGGATCGCAGATCCAACAATTCAACAAGCGGAAGCGGGTAGTGTTGTCTAACAACAAGAAGCAAAATATGGCCTAAGAGGCCTACAATAACATCTTCCCAGCCAGCTTGTTCCACGGTCCCAAGCTGCCACCTGGGAACCCCAGACTAGTAGTCGACGTCAACGAAGAAACCACCTAGTCGCTCGGTGTCGTCCTCCTCTGAAATACAAAATCATAGAGGCAGCAAAGAGAGACTGAGTACGATGTACTCGCAAGTTTAGTAGGGCGATATAGGCCCAAAGACTGACGGAGGCTCTAAAGCTTTATATGTAGTTCTTTTGCATAAAGCTAATTTTCATAAACCGAAACATAAATGACACAAGGCATTCGTCTACTCAGAATATTTTTATAAACGGGGTAAGAGAGTAAACATTTGTCATCTTCGGTTCTCGACGAACCTACTCATAACCATCACCACTCATCTCACACAAAGGCACTCCCTCGACTCACCCTCGAGGAAATGAACCTTTATCTCATGTTTGTTATGCAACCTCTAGCTGCCATATCAATTAGGTTAAAAGTTATCTATGGTCTCGTATATCCGTTCCCAAGTCGTCCATAACCGCGGACACGGCTTTTCGAAAAGATTAAACCCTGCAGGGGTGTACTATTTGAAGTCGCCAGGTTCCGAGGGAATCCCAGCTCCTTATCCACTGGTACCGTCCGGCTCACCTAGTTGGCCCTCTTCCGGGGAAGGCCGGCAAGCGGGCGCGGTTAGACCTTTACATTGCATGAGGCTTACTCAAGGACCATCAGTGTGCGGAAGGACAGGATCAGCGCTCTCAGCGCCCTGCCCCGCGGCCACATTCCTAAACACCACCATCCTCGTTCCTTTTTCCACCCACACAACTCACGCGCAAATGGAAAACTCGAACTAGAGGACCCTTGACAAGCCCCTCACAAATTATTCGGTCGGTAAGGCGCCCATACACCCACCAATGGCAGCACGCTCGATCTTGGTTCTAGAGACAAGAACTCGCACCTAGGGGCTAGAGTGAGGCAAAACACCATCCCCGATGGCAACTCACCCGAACCGTCTTAGCATTTTAATTAAGCATCACCATTTTCCACCGTGCCCGAATCATTCCATCAACTTAAACAATTATGGAAATAATAACGGACATAATGCATCTATCCCAACTAAGCATTGCTAAGCATGGCTAAGCATATAACCAATAATTAAAATTTGTATCCGGCCAACACATAAACACTAGGGTTCATAGGTAGGGATACATGCGATTGGCTTGGGGAAGAAACATGCATTCATAGGATTCTATGTTTACCAAAAGAGACCTTTGAACCGCATGCAATATTATGGTGGATAAAATAATTTGATCAAAACATAGGATGCTATATGCCAAGAAGGTTAGGTTATCTCTTGCCTTGCTGCCGGGTAGCGTAGTATTGCTCGTCGGGGTAGGAGAGGGAACCCTCGACTCCGGAATCTATCGATACCCAAAAGAGAGAAGCAAAGAACACATAAATCACACGAACTCAAAATGCAATGCTCAATCACATGATGTCATGTCCAGTTGATGCAAAGATATCATTATATAAATTAAAAGCAAAATTAAATGAGGAGCCAAATAATTAGTGCAATTATTTGGAAGCAACCCCATATTTATCTTAGTGACCACATTCCTTATAAATTATTAAGTTATTAGCAAAGTGGCTCAATATGCATGAACATGACATGAATGGGCAGGGTTTGTCATTCCGATCATTTCGATAATTTATTTGTAAAATTTCGGAGCACCGGTGAATAATTGACAAATTATTTAAGTAATTGAATTTACTTCATTTAATCAAATTATGAATAACATCAAATAAGAATTTGTGATCATGATGTGATAAGTGCATGATTTAATAACATTTGAAATGTTGATCACATTGGTATTGTATTTGTAATTTTTGGAACAACATTTATCGGAATATGATTTTTCCCAATTAGGTCTCATTTTTACCATTTTAGGAATTCATATATAAACAGCAAGATTAGAACTCCAAAAGACTGTTACCATGAACCTATCACATAGGGTTTTCTTTGCTGAGCATTTTGATATTTGGTTTGCAATTTTTGAAGCATTACTCGTAAAGATATTCAAGTTTTAAACTCAGATTACAAATCACAAAAAAAAAAGAGGGACAAAACCCTGGCAGGCCGGCCAGACCGGGTGCAGGCCGGCCATTATGGCCGGGCCACACACCGAGGAGCCCCGGCCACTGGGCCGGCCCATATGGCCGGGCAGGGGACCGAAAGGCCCCGGCCTCGTGGCCGGTCAGGCCGGGGGGGAAGGCCGGGCGTTCAGAGTGCGCGCGCGTCGTGTGGTGGCCGGCGGCGACAGCGCGCCGACGGCGTGAGCGAAGGCCGAGGAAGAGGGGTAGAGGGAGGGGATGCGGCATTTCACACTGCGCGTCGCAAGGGAGCTGGTGGCGGAGCTACGGACCCTAGCGGTCGTTGTAGCATGGCCGGCGGCGGGCCTGTGCGGCGAACCGTGACGGTCGACGACGCAGACACGGTAGAGGGCGAGCGGGAGAGGGAAAAGTGGACGGGGAGGTGCGCCGGCTTACCAGGAACGTGAAGACGCGCACGGCAAGGCAGGAGGAGGTCGGACGACGAAGATGCGTGCTTGGGCAGCGGCGGCCGGCGGCGGAAGGGAGCGGGTCGATTCGCACGGCAGAAGGCGTCCCAGCACGGGTCCTAGCTTCAGGGGGAAGAGGAAGGCGAGGCGGAGCTCGTGGCGGCAGCAGCTTGCGTCGGGGAGGCCGGAATCGACGGGGAGATCGACGGCGAGCTCGGAGGCTGTGGCGGCCGTGGTGGATCGCGGGAGAGAGAGAGAAAAGCGAGAGGGGGCAGGTGGGGAGCACGAGGGCGCCGTCGGTGGCCTCCTTTACCACCAGGGTAGAGCGGCATGGCGCGTGGGGCAGGGGAGGCACGTCGGCGGCATGGCGCCAATGACCTCCCTGTCGCCACAGTGGGGAAGAAAGAGAGAGGGGAGGATGACAGGGGTGGCCCCCCTGTCAGATTTTTATTCTTTTTGCATTTTCCTTTTTCTATTAAAACCAGTAGCACTTTAGGGATTTTATTGAGGCCCTTAACCATTTTGGAAAATTGTGAAACAATTCACAGAGGCTCCCCATAACATGAAGAGTTTCCACAAAATTTGGTGCTCTGAAATAAATTGTTTAGACCCACATTTGTTCATAGATTTCAATATGGTCATTTTTGGATAATTGCAAAAATGCATGTATTTGGAGCACTTGTACATTTCAATAATTTATGAAAATATTCCTGGAGGCTCATATTATAATAATGAAGCACCCCATATATTTATTTTGAAATTTTGGGGAAGTTTAACTTGGTCCCAAAAATATAAATTGAATTGAACCAAATTGAATCCTTAATTTTATTTTAGTTGCTTGTTAATTATCTAGCCTTTGGCAATTATTTATAAAATATATCCTTGAGTTTCCTGAACAATTTGGAGACTCAAGAATAATTGGTTTTACCAAATTGAGTATTGTATTTGATCTGGAAATTTGGAAAGGTTTGGCTTCCCTAGTTTTAATTTCCAAGTGTTGCTCTATTTAGAAATAACAAGTTAAATATGAATGCCATGATGCAATGCAAAGCAAAAAGTGAAAAATTGGCCCATATTTTAGGGTACTAATCTGGGGCTGTTACAATTCTACCCCCCTTACAGGAATCTCGTCCCGAGATTCTAGAGTAGAAGTAGGGATGAGGGAAACATGACAACACACAACTTCCTCGTTGGAGAGATTTGGCTAACTAACAAGACATGCCCAAAAGGCGGAAGGAGAAAGGAGATAACTTAAGGTGAGTAGACAAACAACTCTTGCCCAAAACCATAGGTTATCGAGAGAACAAGGGACGACTTGACCAAACAAGGTCAAGCTGAGGATAGGACAACCGATCACCAAGACTTCACTTCAAACCACCCGTTGGGTAGACCGTAGAGATTTGGCACCGTGAGGAGGAAGGCGTCTTCTGGACTCCACACTTTTGATACACAGGAGATTCCATAAGATTGAGGATTGGGCCCTAAGGTGACTGATGAAATGACCCAATGTCCGTGTGATTTAGCAAACCTTGATTTCACCGAGGTGGGAAGAATATAGCATTGGATCCACAAGTAGCTAGAGAGGTAAAACCTCATAACGAGATATTGCCACAAGATAGAGGAAACAGAAGGGTCGACCGATAGATATTTAACAACTCCGTGGTGATGTTCTCCTTGAGGTTCTACATATCTCACACATGCTTCGGAAAAGCCCTCATTCGATCCTCAAGCGAAAGTCGTACTTGAAGATAGAGATCGGACCTTAGGGGGAGAAACTTCTAGAACCAGTTACCCATGATTCTCATGGATAGCGGTTGATTTGAAAGAGCTAGGAGATTTAGTCAAAAGACCTTCCGGTGAGGTGCGTGAACCACAACACCGGCTCATCGGATTTACTAAAGGATCTAGTTCATGCTCTTGGTAAACCACCAAGCATCAGTTCTGCTTGAGGTTCAGAGTTGGATATGTGTGCAGATACTTCGGCCTAGCAGGTATGGAAGGGTTTGCGGGAGTTATCCGCAATGCAGGGTAACTAGATTTGCAAGACCTAGGCTATAGCGTCAAGCTCCAGAACTGACAACACTGTAGCAAGAGGGTTGTTGATGCATAGCTCACCCATAAGGACGCTGGGGTCCTCTTTAGCTTCGTCAGCAGAGGCGATGGGGCACTCCCAGCAGTAGTGACCCATCTGGCCACAGGTGTAGCAGGCGTGTCTCCCGGGGTTGTCTACCCTCTGGCGCTTCTTCCTCGGAGCGTGGATGGCGTACTGAGTGATTTTATCACGGACATCCTTTAATGCGTCTACTACGACTTCCATAGGACACTCAGCTGGAGGATGATCATTCCCTTCGCATAAGTAGCAAGTGGCACTAACGGTTGGGCAACCGCCAAGTGGATGCTCGTTGAAACAGTGCGGGCAACTGCCGTGGCATTGACTCGCCTGATGTCCACCCCTTCCGCACTGACTGCACCCCTTTCCTCGTGGTGCTCCTCTCCTACCAGGGTACCGAAGGGGGCACTCCCTGCACGGATGACCGGGTTCCTTACAGATGTAGCACCTGCGTTTGTCTATCACATTGGCGTCCGGCCCTCTAGCTCCGGTGAGGTGCTCACTACTTTTCTTGGGCAGATCTTTAGTTGTATGGGATTTCTGCCGATCAACGGGTGTCCACTGATCCCATGGAGTGGCTTCGTTTTGGTAGAGCGGAGGACGTTGTGCCATTCTGTAGATTTGACAAGGACGCAGTTAGTATCTAACTCCGATGGATAGGGTAGATCATTAGAGTGCTTCCGGATGTAGGTATTGAATTAACATCAGGGTTCAACAGAAAAGATCTTGGGTTAAAGATCAGCTTCATGTACTGGGACCCACAATAGCATAATGCCCACAAGGGTGACAACCCTCATGAAACATTACACCGGAGTCCTAGCACAATCCGGGACCTTCGGTTCAAGATCTTGGGCTAAGGCAAGAAATATCTTGACGAACCACTATACTTTCTTTCTTCATGTTTTAGGGTTGGCAGAGGAGTAAGGATAACTAGTAACTAGAGGTAGAACCCAACCCCGAGATCCTAAAGATTTAGAACTTTGCCGATGATCAGAAGAACCGTTAAAATCAAATAGAGGTAAGATGACACCGAGATCAGAGTGAATTAGGTAAGGAGTAAAAGAATCCTAGGAAGGTTTTCACAACTCATTTTTATGTTAAAAATAATTTTCACGAACTAGACTCGACATCGACCAATAGAAAGGGTTTCCTACAGGCAGTCCTGCTCTGATACCAACTTGTAACGCCCCGACCCCGGAATTATACAGAGAGGCTATGTATTCGACACAACCATCAATGTATAAAACAAAGATCGAGACTTGTGGAACAGAACTGGCACCAAAGCATGACTCTACGACACAAAACATTTATATAGCAACTCATATAACGAGGAGAATACAAATATTACAAGCAAAAGGATCACAGATCCAACAATTCAACAAGCGGAAGCGAAGTAGCGTTGTCTATACAACAAGAAGCAAATTATGGCCTAAGAGGCCTACAGATAACATCACCCAAGCCAGCTTGTTCCACGGTCCCAAGCTGCCACCTGGGAACCCCAGACTAGTAGTCGACGTCAACGAAGAACCCACCTAACTGCTCGGTGTCGTCCTCCTCTGAAATACAAAAACATAAAGGTAGCAAAGAGAGACTGAGTACGATGTACTCGCAAGTTTAGTAGGGCGATATAGACCCAATGACTGACGGAGGCTCTAAAGCTTTATATGTATTTCTTTTGCATAAAGCTATATTTTCATAAACCGAAACATAAATGACACAAGGCATTCGTCTACTTAGAATATTTTTATAAACGGGGTAAGAGAGTAAACATCTGTCAACTTTGGTTCTCATCGAACCCTTTTGTAACCAACCACTCTCATCTCCACCAAGGCACCCCCTCGAATCACCCTCGAGGAAGTGAACCCTTATCACACGTTGATTATGCAACCTTTAGCTGCCATATCAATTAGGTTAAGATTCTCTATGGTCTTATCGTCTATTCCCAAGTCGTCCATAACCGTGGACACGGCTTTTCGAAAAGATTAACCCTGCAGGGGTGTACTAATTTACCCATCGGTACCGTCCGGCTCACCTAGTTGGCCCTCTTCCGGGGAAGGCCGGCGAACGGGCGCGGTTAGACCTTTACATTGCATGAGGCTTACTCAAGGACCATCAGTGTGCGGAAGGACAGGATCAGCGCTCTCAGCGCCCTGCCCCGCGGCCACATTCCTAAACTCCACCATCCTCGTTCCTTTTTCCACCCACACAACTCACGCGCAAATGGAAAACTCGAACTAGAGGACCCTTGACAAGCCCTCACAAATTATTCGGTCGAAGGGGTTCCATATGCCCCCACCTCCGGAAGCACGCTCAGTCTTGGTTCAAGAGAAAGAACTCGCTCCTAGGGGCTAGAGTGAGGCAAAACACCATCCCCGATGGCAACTCACCCAAGCCATCTTAGCATTTTAATTAAGCATCACAAATATCCACCGTGCCCGAATCATTCCATTAACTAAACAATTATGGAAGTAATAACGGACATAAAGCATTTATACTAAGCATTGCTAAGCATAGCTAGCATATAAATATAACAATTTTGTATCTACAAGGCCAACACATCAATCTCTAGAGTTCATAGGTAGGGATACATGTGAATGGCTTGGGGAAGAACATGCATTATAGGGAATACTCTATAATTTACCAAAAGAGACCTTTGAACCGCATGCAATATTATGGTGGATAAAATAATTTGATCAAAACATAGGATGCTATATGCCAAGAAGGTTAGGTTATCTCTTGCCTTGCTGCCCGGTAGCGTAGTATTGCTCGTCGGGTAGTAGAGGGAACCCTCGACTCCGGAATCTATCGATACCCAAAAGAAAGAGCAAAGAACACATAAATCACACGAACTCAAAATGCAATGCTCAAGCACATGATGTCATGTCCAGTTGATGCAAAGATATCATTATATAAATTAAAAGCAAAATTAAATGAGGAGCCAAATAATTAGTGCAATTATTTGGAAGCAACCCCATATTTATCTTAGTGACCACATTCCTTATAAATTATTAAGTTATTAGCAAAGTGGCTCAATATGCATGAACATGACATGATGGGCTAGGGTTTGTCATTCCGATCATTTCGATAATTTATTTGTAAATTTCGGAGCACCGGTGAATAATTGACAAATTATTTAAGTAATTGAATTTACTTCATTTCAAATTATGAACATCATAAGAATTTGTGATCATGATGTGATAAGTGCTGATTTAATAACATTTGAAATGTTGATCACATTGGTATTGTATTTGTAATTTTTGGAACACATTTATCGGAATATGATTTTTCCCAATTAGGTCTCATTTTTACCATTTAGGAATTCATATATAAACAGCAAGATTAGAACTCCAAAAGACTGTTACCATGAACCTATCACATAGGGTTTCTTTGCTGAGCATTTTGATATTTGGTTTGCAATTTTGAAGCATTACTCGTAAAGATATTCAAGTTTTAAACTCAGATTACAAATCACAAAAAAAAAGAGGGACAAAACCCTGGCAGGCCGGCCAGACCGGGTGCAGGCCGGCCATTATGGCCGGGCCACACACCGAGGAGCCCCGGCCACTGGGCCGGCCCATATGGCCGGGCAGGGGACCGAAAGGCCCCGGCCTCGTGGCCGGTCAGGCCGGGGGGGAAGGCCGGGCGTTCAGAGTGCGCGCGCGTCGTGTGGTGGCCGGCGGCGACAGCGCGCCGACGGCGTGAGCGAAGGCCGAGGAAGAGGGGTAGAGGGAGGGGATGCGGCATTTCACACTGCGCGTCGCAAGGGAGCTGGTGGCGGAGCTACGGACCCTAGCGGTCGTTGTAGCATGGCCGGCGGCGGGCCTGTGCGGCGAACCGTGACGGTCGACGACGCAGACACGGTAGAGGGCGAGCGGGAGAGGGAAAAGTGGACGGGGAGGTGCGCCGGCTTACCAGGAACGTGAAGACGCGCACGGCAAGGCAGGAGGAGGTCGGACGACGAAGATGCGTGCTTGGGCAGCGGCGGCCGGCGGCGGAAGGGAGCGGGTCGATTCGCACGGCAGAAGGCGTCCCAGCACGGGTCCTAGCTTCAGGGGGAAGAGGAAGGCGAGGCGGAGCTCGTGGCGGCAGCAGCTTGCGTCGGGGAGGCCGGAATCGACGGGGAGATCGACGGCGGCTCGGAGGCTGTGGCAGGCGGCTCGATTTAGGTTGCTGCACGAGAGAGAAAGGAGGGGGGAAATGAGGAGCAGGTCGAGAGGGAGGCCGGGCCGGGTCCTCCTTGACCAGCAGGGAGCGGGTGGGGCGGCGGCATGGTGCGGGGCGGCATGGCGCCAGTGTCGCCCCCGCACAGTGAGGAGAGGGAGAGAAGGGAGGATGACAGGGGTGGCCCCCCTGTCAGATTTTTATTCTTTTTGCATTTTCCTTTTCCTGATTTTAAAACAGCAGGTTTTAGCTATTTAAACGAGCCACTTAAGCAATTTTAGAAATTATTCAAAAATTCCAGTAGGCTCCATTTAGCCCTTAGGTGCTCCACAAAAATTGGTGAGGCAATTAAAAATGTTTTGCACCACATTTATTCTTGGAGCTTAAATAGGGCATTTTTGATGATTTCCAAAATAGATTTATTTGTTGCATTTAGGCATTTCAATAAATTATGAAAATATTTAGGGAGGCTCATATTATAATAATGAATCACCCCATATTTTTAGTTTAACTTTTGGAAAGTTCAACTTGGTTCCACAATTAGAAATTGAAATAAGCCAATTTAAGTCCTCATATTCATTTCTCATTTGACAAAACTTGGAAATTGAGAATTGGGGATAAGAAGCAAATTGGGAACTTCCTAAACAATTTGGAAGTTCAAGAATAAGGTATTTGGCCACCTTGAGCTTTGCATTTGGTTTGGCCATTTTGGCAAATGCATTTAGTTTGGAAAATTGTGAGGAAGGGTTTTGCTTCCTTTGTCTTCATTTTTAGGTGTTGCTTTATTTCCATATTTAGCAATTTTAAGTATGTATGCCATGATGCAATGCAACACAAAAGTGAAAATTTGGCCCGTATTTTAGGGTACCAAATCTGGGCTGTTACAATTCTACCCCCCTTACAAGAATCTCGCCCCGAGATTCCTAGAGTAGGAAGAGGGAGAGGAGGGAAACATGACAACTCTTAACTTCAATGATCTTCTGGATCCCACGATGATCTCCCTTGTTGCATAACTTAAGATAGTAAGCATGACATGTCGAGGCGCGGAAAGAACAGAAGATAGCTTACGGTGACGGTTAAGAGGAAACTTGCCCAAAACCATAGGCCATTGAAGGAACAAGGAACGACTTGACCAAACAAAGGTCAAGCTGAGGATAGGACAACCGATCACCAAGACTTCACTTCAAACCACCCGCTGGGTAGACCGTAGAGATTTGGCACCGTGAGGAGGAAGGCGTCTTCTGGGCTCCACACTTTTGATACACAAGAGATTCCATAAGATTGAGGATTGGGCCCTAAGGTGACTGATGAAATGACCCAATGTCCGTGTGATTTAGCAAACCTTGATTTCACCGAGGTGGGAAGAATATAGCTTTGGATCCACAAGTAGCTAGAGAGGTAAAACCTCTTAACGAGATATTGCCACAAGATAGAGGAAACAGAAGGGTCGACCGATAGATATTTAACAACTCCGTGGTGATGTTCTCCTTGAGGTTCTACATATCACACACATGCTTCGGAAAAGCCCTCATTCGATCCTCAAGCGAAAATCGTACTTGAAGATAGAGATCGGACCTTAGGGGGAAAAACTTCTAGAACCAGTTACCCATGATTCTCATGGATAGCGGTTGATTTGAAAGAGCTAGGAGATTTAGTCAAAAGACCTTCCGGTGAGGTGCGTGAACCACAACACCGGACTCATCGGATCTACTAAAGGATCTAGTTCATGCTCTTGGTAAACCACCAAGCATCAGTTCTGCTTGAGGTTCAGAGTTGGATATGTGTGCAGATACTTCGGCCTAGCAGGTATGGAAGGGGTTTGCGGGAGTTATCCGCAATGCAGGGTAACTAGATTTGCAAGACCTAGGCTATAGCGTCAAGCTCCAGAACTGACAAAACTGTAGCAAGAGGGTTGTTGATGCATAGCTCACCCATAAGGACGCTGGGGTCCTCTTTAGCTTCGTCAGCAGAGGCGATTGGGGCACTCCCAGCAGTAGTGACCCATCTGGCCACAGGTGTAGCAGGCGTGTCTCCCGGGGTTGTCTACCCTCTGGCGCTTCTTCCTCGGGCGTGGATGGCGTACTGAGCGATTTTATCACGGACATCCTTTAATGCGTCTACTACGACTTCCATAGGACACTCAGCTGGAGGATGATCATTCCCTTCGCATAGGTAGCAAGTGGCACTAACGGTTGGGCAACTGCCAGGTGGATGCTCGTTGAAACAGTGCGGGCAACTGCCGTGGCATTGACTCGCCTGATGTCCCACCCCTTCCGCACTGACTGCACCCCTTTCCTCGTGGTGCTCCTCTCCTACCAGGGGTACCGAAGGGGGCACTCCCTGCACGGATGACCGGGTTCCTTACAGATGTAGCACCTTGCGTTTGTCTATCACATTGGCGTCCGGCCCTCTAGCTCCGGTGAGGTGCTCACTACTTTTCTTGGGCAGATCTTTAGTTGTATGGGATTTCTGCCGATCAACGGGTGTCCACTGGTCCCACGGAGTGGCTTCGTTTTGGTAGAGCGGAGGACGTTGTGCCATTCTGTAGATTGACAAGGACGCAGTTAGTATCTAACTCCGATGGATAGGGTAGATCATTAGAGTGCTTCCGGATGTAGATATTGAATTAACATCAGGGTTCAACAGAAAAGATCTTGGGTTAAAGATCAGCTTCATGTACTGGGACCCACAATAGCATAATGCCCACAAGGGTGACAACCCTCATGAAACATTACACCGGAGCCCTAGCACAATCCGGGACCTTCGGTTCAAGATCTTGGGCTAAGGCAAGAAATATCTTGACGAACCACTATACTTTCTTTCTTCATGTTTTAGATTTGGCAGACGAGTAGCTATAACTAGTAACTAGAGGTAGAAACCCAACCCCGTGATCCTAAAGATTTAGAACTTTGCCGATGATCAGAAGAACCGTTAAAATCAAATAGAGGTAAGATGACACCGAGATCAGAGTGAATTGGATGAGGAGTAAAAAGAATCCTAGGAGGGTTTTCACAACTCAATTTTTAGGTTGAAAATAATTTTCACGAACTAGACTCGACATCGACCAAAGAAAGGGTTTCCTACAGGCAGTCCTGCTCTGATACCAACTTGTAACGCCCCGACCCCGGAATTATACAGAGAGGCTAGGTAAGCAACACAACCATCCATGTATAAAACAAAGGTCGAGACTTGTGGAACAGAACTGGCACAAAGCATGACTCTACGACACAAAACATTTATATAGCAACTCATATAACGAGGAGAATACAAATATTACAAGCAAAAGGATCGCAGATCCAACAATTCAACAAGCGGAAGCGGGTAGTGTTGTCTAACAACAAGAAGCAAAATATGGCCTAAGAGGCCTACAATAACATCTTCCCAGCCAGCTTGTTCCACGGTCCCAAGCTGCCACCTGGGAACCCCAGACTAGTAGTCGACGTCAACGAAGAAACCACCTAGTCGCTCGGTGTCGTCCTCCTCTGAAATACAAAATCATAGAGGCAGCAAAGAGAGACTGAGTACGATGTACTCGCAAGTTTAGTAGGGCGATATAGGCCCAATGACTGACGGAGGCTCTAAAGCTTTATATGTAGTTCTTTTGCATAAAGCTAATTTTCATAAACCGAAACATAAATGACACAAGGCATTCGTCTACTCAGAATATTTTTATAAACGGGGTAAGAGAGTAAACATTTGTCATCTTCGGTTCTCGACGAACCTACTCATAACCATCACCACTCATCTCACACAAAGGCACTCCCTCGACTCACCCTCGAGGAAATGAACCTTTATCTCATGTTTGTTATGCAACCTCTAGCTGCCATATCAATTAGGTTAAAAGTTATCTATGGTCTCGTATATCCGTTCCCAAGTCGTCCATAACCGCGGACACGGCTTTTCGAAAAGATTAAACCCTGCAGGGGTGTACTATTTGAAGTCGCCAGGTTCCGAGGGAATCCCAGCTCCTTATCCACTGGTACCGTCCGGCTCACCTAGTTGGCCCTCTTCCGGGGAAGGCCGGCAAGCGGGCGCGGTTAGACCTTTACATTGCATGAGGCTTACTCAAGGACCATCAGTGTGCGGAAGGACAGGATCAGCGCTCTCAGCGCCCTGCCCCGCGGCCACATTCCTAAACACCACCATCCTCGTTCCTTTTTCCACCCACACAACTCACGCGCAAATGGAAAACTCGAACTAGAGGACCCTTGACAAGCCCCTCACAAATTATTCGGTCGGTAAGGCGCCCATACACCCACCAATGGCAGCACGCTCGATCTTGGTTCTAGAGACAAGAACTCGCACCTAGGGGCTAGAGTGAGGCAAAACACCATCCCCGATGGCAACTCACCCGAACCGTCTTAGCATTTTAATTAAGCATCACCATTTTCCACCGTGCCCGAATCATTCCATCAACATAAACAATTATGGAAATAATAACGGACATAATGCATCTATCCCAACTAAGCATTGCTAAGCATGGCTAAGCATATAACCAATAATTAAAATTTGTATCCGGCCAACACATAAACACTAGGGTTCATAGGTAGGGATACATGCGATTGGCTTGGGGAAGAAACATGCATTCATAGGATTCTATGTTTACCAAAAGAGACCTTTGAACCGCATGCAATATTATGGTGGATAAAATAATTTGATCAAAACCTAGGATGCTATATGCCAAGAAGGTTAGGTTATCTCTTGCCTTGCTGCCGGGTAGCGTAGTATTGCTCGTCGGGGTAGGAGAGGGAACCCTCGACTCCGGAATCTATCGATACCCAAAAGAGAGAAGCAAAGAACACATAAATCACACGAACTCAAAATGCAATGCTCAATCACATGATGTCATGTCCAGTTGATGCAAAGATATCATTATATAAATTAAAAGCAAAATTAAATGAGGAGCCAAATAATTGGTGCAATTATTTGGAGGCAACCCCATATTTATCTTAGTGACCACATTCCTTATAAATTATTAAGTTATTAGCAAAGTGGCTCAATATGCATGAACATGACATGAATGGGCAGGGTTTGTCATTCCGATCATTTCGATAATTTATTTGTAAAATTTCGGAGCACCGGTGAATAATTGACAAATTATTTAAGTAATTGAATTTACTTCATTTAATCAAATTATGAATAACATCAAATAAGAATTTGTGATCATGATGTGATAAGTGCATGATTTAATAACATTTGAAATGTTGATCACATTGGTATTGTATTTGTAATTTTTGGAACAACATTTATCGGAATATGATTTTTCCCAATTAGGTCTCATTTTACCATTTTAGGAATTCATATATAAACAGCAAGATTAGAACTCCAAAAGACTGTTACCATGAACCTATCACATAGGGTTTTCTTTGCTGAGCATTTTGATATTTGGTTTGCAATTTTTGAAGCATTACTCGTAAAGATATTCAAGTTTTAAACTCAGATTACAAATCACAAAAAAAAAAGAGGGACAAAACCCTGGCAGGCCGGCCAGACCGGGTGCAGGCCGGCCATTATGGCCGGGCCACACACCGAGGAGCCCCGGCCACTGGGCCGGCCCATATGGCCGGGCAGGGGACCGAAAGGCCCCGGCCTCGTGGCCGGTCAGGCCGGGGGGGAAGGCCGGGCGTTCAGAGTGCGCGCGCGTCGTGTGGTGGCCGGCGGCGACAGCGCGCCGACGGCGTGAGCGAAGGCCGAGGAAGAGGGGTAGAGGGAGGGGATGCGGCATTTCACACTGCGCGTCGCAAGGGAGCTGGTGGCGGAGCTACGGACCCTAGCGGTCGTTGTAGCATGGCCGGCGGCGGGCCTGTGCGGCGAACCGTGACGGTCGACGACGCAGACACGGTAGAGGGCGAGCGGGAGAGGGAAAAGTGGACGGGGAGGTGCGCCGGCTTACCAGGAACGTGAAGACGCGCACGGCAAGGCAGGAGGAGGTCGGACGACGAAGATGCGTGCTTGGGCAGCGGCGGCCGGCGGCGGAAGGGAGCGGGTCGATTCGCACGGCAGAAGGCGTCCCAGCACGGGTCCTAGCTTCAGGGGGAAGAGGAAGGCGAGGCGGAGCTCGTGGCGGCAGCAGCTTGCGTCGGGGAGGCCGGAATCGACGGGGAGATCGACGGCGAGCTCGGAGGCTGTGGCGGCCGTGGTGGATCGCGGGAGAGAGAGAGAAAAGCGAGAGGGGGCAGGTGGGGAGCACGAGGGCGCCGTCGGTGGCCTCCTTTACCACCAGGGTAGAGCGGCATGGCGCGTGGGGCAGGGGAGGCACGTCGGCGGCATGGCGCCAATGACCTCCCTGTCGCCACAGTGGGGAAGAAAGAGAGAGGGGAGGATGACAGGGGTGGCCCCCCTGTCAGATTTTTATTCTTTTTGCATTTTCCTTTTTCTATTAAAACCAGTAGCACTTTAGGGATTTTATTGAGGCCCTTAACCATTTTGGAAAATTGTGAAACAATTCACAGAGGCTCCCCATAACATGAAGAGTTTCCACAAAATTTGGTGCTCTGAAATAAATTGTTTAGACCCACATTTGTTCATAGATTTCAATATGGTCATTTTTGGATAATTGCAAAAATGCATGTATTTGGAGCACTTGTACATTTCAATAATTTATGAAAATATTCCTGGAGGCTCATATTATAATAATGAAGCACCCCATATATTTATTTTGAAATTTTTGGGAAGTTTAACTTGGTCCCAAAAATATAAATTGAATTGAACCAAATTGAATCCTTAATTTTATTTTAGTTGCTTGTTAATTATCTAGCCTTTGGCAATTATTTATAAAATATATCCTTGAGTTTCCTGAACAATTTGGAGACTCAAGAATAATTGGTTTTACCAAATTGAGTATTGTATTTGATCTGGAAATTTGGAAAGGTTTGGCTTCCCTAGTTTTAATTTCCAAGTGTTGCTCTATTTAAAAAAAACAAGTTAAATATGAATGCCATGATGCAATGCAAAGCAAAAAGTGAAAAATTGGCCCATATTTTAGGGTACTAATCTGGGGCTGTTACATTAGGTTGTATGCTTTCAAATCTCTATCAATATATTAAATAATATTAAAATAGAGGAGACCATTCACACAATAATATACATATAAACTATATAATTCATAAATTATAAAGAAAGAAATAGGCTTACATTTATTCACTTTTAAGGTGGTTGTGTATCTTGTTAAGGATCATATCTCACAAATGAAATAAAAACTTTTTACGCAACTCATACATATTCTTAATCATTTACATTGCAACTACATGATGGAAAACTACTGAGAAAACAATAATGAATGATTAACAATGCTAATTAAGTAGTATAAAACATATATTTGTTAAAACAACAATGTTGTTAAAAAATAAGAAAGTATAAAAGTTTAGTATAATTATATTTAGTTGTAACGACACTAGCCGTGGCGTGCATTCGACCAAGGAAAATAGTAAAGTATGCATATTTTCCCAAATTTACCATACTTTCATGTTCATAGTGCAATAGTGGGAAGAGACCGGCAGCTTGGATCCCTTTAAACACCCGAGGAAGAATCACATATGTATGATGCGACCACCGTATGCTAGTACACAGAAAAGCCTAGATCAATCTCGACTTTCCGAGTGTCGATGCTATTGATGTCGTGCGCAAGATTCTGGTCGACAAGCACATACCAATGCACGTTAGTCTTGAGCTCTCCAACGACACCACTAGCGGTTGTCAACTTTGTTGATGTGATTCGCCCGTTGAACCCCGAGGTAGTACTTCCAACTAGCACCAGCGAGAGGGAGAGGCGATTTCGTTTCCTCGGTCGAGGAAGCAAACAAAAGTCGACGAGGCAACAAGTCAGACTAAATACAAAGAGGTCATAGTGCGGAAGTGAGGAAAATAAAGTGCCCAGATCAGGTTGGGTCAAGACATGCGGACATGGCTAGGCACTTTTGACACACCAGAGGAGGCTGCTAGAGTGTACGATGTGGCCCTCATCCAGCGGAACAGTTGTGAGGACAAAACTGAAACTTACATCTTCGTATATGCATGCATCTTCACCGTACTAATAGACAACGACATAGGATTATTGGAATCTTGTCTTCCTCAAGCATATTTCTTCGTAAGGTGTTTATTCTGCTATTCCAAGAGTCTATGAAAAATCCGAAGGGATCTTGAGCTCCATGAAGCCCAATTTTTTTTTTTTTTTAAATCTCCATTACATAGTTTCAAAAAATTACGAAAAATTTCTAGATATACAAAATGTTGAACTCTACCAATGTGAAAAAAACTAATACGAAATAATTCGTATTCTAGACTACACAAAAATGAAAATTGTGACAAAATTTTAAAATCACCCAGATGCACACGCTTGTCATTTTTGCTTAGCCTGTTTTTTTAGTTATTTTTTTTTGCTGGGCCTAGAATACAAATTCTACCGTATAAATATTTTGCACACCAATAGAGTTCACCATTATCTAACATCTAGGATGTTTGTAAACTTATAAATGTCTTTTTTATTTATTAAAGGCTATATAGCTTCTCTATCGGTCAATGTAAAGATTTACCTTAATACAAGGACGCGACTACGTATAAGCTGCTTCAATTTGGCAAAACCGTAAGCACGCACTAAGCACATGTGGGGTTCGTACAAAAGTCAAACCGGTAAGCAACCCACCACCGTGAGTTCTCTTCTCTAACATGCATGCATGCATTAAAAGCCAAAACTGCTGATGTCATCCCGCATTAAATATCAAATTCGAAAATTTAAAATGTTTTCTAGCTCAAACCGTTTATGCGATTTATGATCCGTTTTCACCGTTGGACTAGTCGCGTCGAGATCTTCGAAACTAGATCCCATATCAATATGTTTCGACGAAATTTTTTTCGGACCCAAAAGTTACCAGCCACTAACACGTAAGTTACCAGGCAGTAGTATGTAAGTTACCACCCCACACAACGATTCATTTTGGACGCAAAATATACAATGGATGGTAACTCTATCGGTCCAGAAAGGTTAACTCCATCAGTCTAGGTTGGGTAACTACATCACTACTGGGTGGCAACTCTATCAGTTTAGTGTGGGTAACTCTATCAATTTTTGGTGGTTAACTCCATCAGTTTAGGATAACTCCATCACTATTGAGTGGGTGGGTAACTCCATTACTATTGGGTGGGTAACTTTATCGCCACTGGCTGGTAACTCCATCACTACTGTGTGATAACTCTATCAGTCGATGATGGGTAACTCCATCAATTTAGGGTGGGTAACTCAATCAGTTTATGGTTGGTAACTCTTTCAGTCCAGGATGGTAACTTCATTTGTCTAGGGTGGGTAACTACATCACTGTAGATTGGGTATAACTACATCACTACTGGGTGGTAAGGTGGGTAACTTCATCACTACTGTATGGTAACTCCATCACTAATTGGTGGGTAACTTCATCAGTTTAGGGTGGGTAACTCCATCTCTACTGGGCGGTAACTTTACCAGTTTAGGGTTGGTAACTTCATCACTACGAGGGCGGTAACTTTATCAGATTAGGCTTGATAACTAGATCACTTCTGGATGGGTAACTCCATCAGTTTATGGTGGGTAACTCCATCACTATTGGGTGGTAATTTCAATAGTTTAGGTCAGGTAACTCCATCACGAGTGGCGGTAACTTCATCAGTTTACTGTTGGTAACTCCATCACTACTGGGTGGTAACTTCATTAGTTTAGGCTGGTAACTTCATCACTACGGGGTGGTAACTTCAGTAGCTTAGGGGTGGTAACTACATCACTTCAGGGTGGGTAACTCCATCGGTTAAGGGTGGATAACTACATACTAGACCAAATCAGAATTACGTTCAAAGGCTAATCAGCTAGCAACAAATGAGTCCATCATGGGTAGCCGCATTTGTATGCACTAGGCTGCAAGGAGTGGGACACAAAATCAACTGCTTGCTCCCCGTAGGCTTCACCATCTCAAGTTTACTTAGCTCGTGTGGAGCAATACGTCGAACACCTGGCATACGCTGCACTGGAACCGCAGGTCCTGCAGTAACTCGAAACCAGCTCCGGCCGAGGCTGAGCTCCTTCTTCGGCGTGTCGTCCTCCTCGATTGGTTCCTCCGCCGAACCCGGATGAGGGATTCCGCCTGAGCATCTCCATCGACGTCGGCGGCAAGGAGCAGAGGAACAGCCGTGGCGTTAGGGGGAGAAAGACATCGTAGGAGGCGCTGGCCCTCGTGTAGCACCGCGACGGGGCGAAGGCTTCCATGGCCGAGCACCGCGACGGGCCTGAGCACCTAGTTGCCGCAGCCGCTACTCCCATGGCTGAGCTATAGCGTCCCCCTGCCAGGTCCCCCTCCTAGCCCACATGTACCTCTTCCGGCTCAGGAGGAGCTGTTTGTGTGGCTCCCCGTGAAGGGCATCCTCATCTCCGACCCGGGCTCAGGCGTCATCCTGTTCGACATCGGTGGCGGGTTCGAACGGTGGCAGGGAGGGAACGACAGGGGCTGCAGCAGCACGGGCACGCACGGGTCGTCGGGGAAAACTCGGGGCGGAGGCGGACGTCGGAGAGTTGCAGGCGAGGTCACGACCAAGGAGCTCGGGTCCAAAGGGGGAAGGCGACGGGAAGGGAGAGGAGCAGCAAAGGGAGCCGAGGCGCTGGAGACGGGGACGGCCGGAGCGGGGAAGGCAGGGGACGAGGGCCGCCGGGAAGGGAGCAGCCACGGCGGCGGCGCGCCATGGGAGGAGGAGACGGCGGCGTGCGTCGGAGGAGCAGGTACAGGGGAGGCCGAGCGGCGGAGGCGACGGTGGACGGCGGCCGAGGCGCGCGGGGAGCGGCGTGGGGCGCGGGAGGATGGGGAGCTCGATGGGGAGGTCGGGAGCAGGGAGGAGCAAGGGGGAGAAGAAGGTGCGGTGCGGCGAGCTCGGGGAAGGGGGAGCCGGGGAGAGGAGAAGCGGCGCGGCGGGGCACGGCAGGTCGGAGTAAGGAGGGCGGAGCGGCAAAGGATAGGGGAGGGAGACGCGATGGGTGGCGGCGGCACGGGGGAGAAGGGGATGGGATCGCGAGGAAGACGACCCTATCCAGAGGACGCGAGGGCGACGTGCGCGGCGTGGGCGTCGCGAGCATCTTTTGGTTCCAGCCGAATCTTGCCCATCCGTATGTGATCCAATGGCTCACGGAGCCGCGTCGACTTACGCTAATCAGAAGCTGCTTCTGATTAGATTTCCCCTAATACAATGACCACTCTGAAAACGACAGACCAGCAGCACGAGTCAGATGATTAAGCAAGCAAATTATCCTCTCGTACCGCTGAAAGATAAACTGCCAATTAACGTGGGGTGCGCAAGCAAAAAATTCACGATACCTTATAATAGAGGCGTGGTTGTCATTAGCATTTCACCTAAGACCACTCAATGATTCCCTAGTTTCTTCCCCTTCCCGCCTACATTGTCGCCGAGCCGACATGCAAAACTTGCATGGCTGTGGCGGTCTTGCCCCCTTGCCAGGCGGCCATTGAGTTTGGGGTGTTGTGGCGGCCATAAAGCGCATGTATTGGGGTAAGTGATACGGCGGGGCGTCGACCCTGGTATATTCGGTGGTGGCCTTACCGTGGCAATTGTGGGAGCAGCTGGCGCAGTGGTCGTAGCATCAACAAAGTTGGTGGTCCGCAACGAAGGCTTTCCAATATAGGGCTTTCCAATATCTGATTCATGACCACAATGGATCTTCTTGATTCTCGCTTCACGGTGACAAGAGTGCAATTAATCAGTCAAAGGCAAGAGGCGATCGATTTGCAACCTCGGAGGACATACTCGGTCCAGTCGGATGCGAGTCGCATATGAGATGTTCGCTCACGCATCACTATTTGTCTCTTCGAGGCATGACTACAAGTTTTTAACTGTCTCTACGAGGCACAAAGTTGGCAGATTTCAACGTTTACATTGGAGTGCAAGGCTTAGCTCATGAGCCTGTCTACTAGAAAGATCTAGCGACTTTACTTCTGCTTGATGTGTGTGTGTTCGGACCTTGTCCAAGGTGCGCACATGGCTGGCCTATCAACCCTCATGGGTGGTCCGGATTCTCGTAGTCATGGGCTATGTATCGATAGTGTGAGACTCTAGGCGCTGCCGGATAGCATATGTCGCGCGTGAATGATTCTAGTTGTGTGGCTAGGGCCATGATGCATGACCATGCTTATGAGGTTGTACGTTGATGGATCGACATGTGGTGGCAGCAGATGGTAACTTCAATTCGGTGGCGCTTTTTGAGTGTTTGGTCTTGAGGGCTAGGGTTGAAAACTATAGGCCAAACATTCTTTTGTTGAACCTGACAATGACCTTGTTCATACGACGCTCCCTTGTTCGACACATTGCTTGGGTTTTTGCTCATACTTATCTTAGGTGTAAAAACTCATGATCTGTCCTTGGTGGTTGGGTCCAAATAAGTCGACGATGTGCGTACATCATTGTTGGAGCATCTCTCCATCGGGTTGCCATCATGAGGTTGTTTATGTTGGCGTTTGTTGCTTGTGGCACTCAAGAGCATCTCTCCCATCCACTATGCTCCCGTCTCCATCCTAATCCCTCAATTCCCTCTCAGATCACCGTTCCCTTGTATCGAATTATCGGGATCGTGACATAGGCCCCCAATTTTTCCTCCAAAATCAAGAACAATAGGGATCAAGAAAAAGAGGAATCATAGTTTATCCATCCAAACTAAAGCGAGGACCAATCACACGATTCAGCCAGAAAGCGACGCACCTCTGGAGTTTCTCGGCGAGCTCCTTCTGCAGCCGGTTGCATGCGATCTTGCTCAGCCCACCACGCCAACCGGAGGACACCAAACCCCGGTGACTCACCCACTCGGTTTGAGTGCGGCCAGCGGTGGTGGGGGGAGGAGATGTGGGGACCGACGCCATGATGGTTTTGGGCTCTGCCGCCCTGTGAGGAGCGACGCGGAGCCTTCGTGGTAGAACCAATGAGTTGAATCATCGCTCTCTGGTTGGTTCTGTGCATGTGTGAGAGATGTGAAGGAGAAAAATACACGCGGGAGATAAGACAAAGACGAAGGATAAGGATAAAGGAATGAAGGGGAAGCTGGCCACAACCTACATCATCTAGAGAGAACCTGAGACAAGAATAAAATAAAGAAAAAGCAAAGTAGGAAAGAGCAACTGGTTGGACGCAAAGCTACCGGCTGTCACCGGGGCTACCGGCTAGGCACGGAACATTAAGGCAACCGGAGTAAGCAGCAGGAGCAACACACAAGGTACAATTCGAGCGAAGCATCCAGATAAAGCACCAGACAAGGAGAGGAGGAAAAACAGAACAAGGCAAAGGTCCACTCGCCAGTGACTAAGCATTAGAGTGGAGCAAGTCAACAAGAGCGGCGATGTGCACACGCGTCAACCAACGAGAGGCTTAAGGGAAGCAAATCACGGAGAGAGCGAGAAACCCACGACCTTTGTTATAGTGTAGTATGTTTGTGACATGATGCAGGTCCGTCCGTTCAACATCACCAGGGAAGCCCACGAGATTCAGTACCAAGAGAAGTTGAGGCTGCAGACCGAGGAAGAGGAGACGCGCTACCACATGATCGATTGGCCAATGGACGCATCCAACAAGGTTGAAGGATGTCGTCTCCAACAGCTTGCGCTGCGGGCATCAACAGACTCTGCAGCTAGATACGGCGCAAACTCGTCCGTCATGGTAAGCATGATAATCCACATACTTCTCCAGTAGAATAACTAATCTCGTTCCATTTATTCTTTTATAGCATGGTACCGACTCAACCTCATATAGACATTCATGGTGGTTACCCAAGAAGGCAAAATCGAGAGAAGAATGAGGAATGTTCTGGAGGAGATCGCTGGAAGCAAGAAATTTATTAGAATGGCCCTGCTTCCCGCCTTGTCCTCCAGGACTTTCCTCATCCTTCTCTCGTTTCTGCCGCCTTGGGTAACCACCACAAATGTCTGGAACGAGGATGGGGCAGTACCATGATATAAACAACAAACAGAGCAAGACTAGTTCTTCTGCTGGAGAAGTAGGTGGATTATCATGCTTACCATGACGGATGCGCTTGCGCTGTATCTGGCTGCAGAGTCTGTTGATACCCGCCGCGCAAGCAGTTGGAGACGGCATCCTTCCACCTTGTTGGATGCGTCCGTTGACCAATCGATCATCTGGTAGCACATCTCCTCTTCCTCCGTCTGCAACCTCATCTCTCTCTAAGATCCCAACCCTCCGCCATTTTCAGGGGGCGGGCGTCGATTCGCACGACTGAGAACTGAAATCGAACTGAATTGCAAGTGAAATATCTTTCATAGATTGATAACTTCCCATTACAAGATGGTGGAAACAGAACAAATAACTCCATTCTCTCAATTTCCTAGTAACTTGAAAAAGAAAAAACTACTACCGCTTGGAAACTAACTTATTGCTAGAAAGTGCTGCTCAAAGCCCGAAAGGGATGGAGAGATACGAGAAATTCTCCGAGCCGTCATCGAGACCGACATGGCCGTACTCCCTCCAGTCCTCCTCGGACAGGACATTTTTATCGCCCATAGCAAATGAAAATAAATAGAGTTTGAACTAAATTTTTATACTTCTCAAGATCAAACTTTTATTATTACAAGTATAATTTTCTATTTGTTACTCCCTCCCGTTCAGTTTTATAGGGCATGCGTGTATAGGTCGTCAATGTTTCCAATGATTACAACATACAATTTATATTATTTAAAATTGTAACATCTGAAATTTCTAATGATACTTTTTTATAACCTATATCTTGTATTTTTTTAGTCAAAATTTACGATATAGGGATACACGTGGAACTAATAAACCGACCATATGAGGGAGTAGAGTAGTTTAACCATATAACTAGTAATATTATAAAATACTACTTGATGTTTTTTCTACTGAATATCATTGAAATATATTAAACTCTCTTTGTAAAAAAATGCACTAAAACCATATCTACAATGTATAATTATATAATTTATATATATTTATGGTAAATATATGTAAGCATTACGATCTAACATATATCTCAACTGTGGTTTCTAGTGTATGGTTAATTAAATATATTTATAGAAAACTTTTGAAGTATAAACCGAACCAATAACATGGTAACTAATTTTTTTGTCGACGGTTATATGTGTTTGCTTTTACGTTCGCTACTCTCTTTGTCCCAAAATGTAAGGCACACATAATTTTTCACCATCTTTAATTTGCATCTTTGACAATATATACCGAAGTGTATAGATTGAGTTTATTTAAATGAGATCGCAACATTGTGTCATGTGGAATCCATCTTCATATGTATTTATACTATTTTTTAGTTAGAGGTGTGCGTTGTTGGTAAAAAAAAATGTATACTTTAGTCGGAGAACCGTAACATGGTAACTATTGTGCCCTTCTCTTCTCGGGGCCCGGGGCGGCCGGCCCTGGCGGGAAGCAAGAACGTGCTGTCCGACGAGGACTGGAGAAAGTACGGGCACATCGGTCTCGATGACGGCTCCGAGAATTTCGCGTACCTCTCCGCCCCGTTCGAGCTCTGAGCGGCACTTTGCTACCAATAAGTTAGTTTCCAAGTAGTAGTAGTATTTATGTTTTCAAGTTACTGTGAAATTGAGGCAACCGAGTAGTCCGTCATGTTTGGAACTCATAAGTACTCCACCATCCAGTTATGGGCATCCGTTATTAATCTATAAAAGACATTTTATTATGCATTCAATTCAATTTCAGTAATTTTCCGATTTGGATGGACTATACTGTATTGCGAAGGGTACCACCATCGTGGCTAGCTTCCGCCGCGTTTGATTCCTTCTGTTTGTGGTGCCAATCGACGCCTGCCCCCTGAAAATGGCGGAGGTGAAAGTGCATGGTTGATCCCATGCATAGTTTTGATAATTAATGACAATCTCTATGGACTAATATTTGCATTGAGCTCTATGTGTAGGTTGTCCTTTAGCTTGTGTCAAGATCATTTGTTGATCAAGGCCAAGTTTGCTTGTCTCCATTGGTTGGAGTCAAGGTCAAGGTAGAAGATCATTTGTTGATCAAGGCCAAGCTTGTCTCCATGTGTTGGAGTCAAGGTGCTTTGCTTGATCTCCAGGTGTTGGAGTCAAGCTCAAGGGAAGAAAAGTGTTGGGTTTATCAAGGCTTTGTGCGGGTTGATCAACTCTCAAGTTCAAGTGAAGATATGCCGAAGAGTGCTCTCCCCATCTTGGTGTATGGGGGAGCGTCATGTGATTCTTCACCAAGCGAAGCGCAATCAAGAAAGGTGGTTCGTCTTGAGGAGATGAAGATCGTCTTCATCGACCTCAAGTGGATTAATGCGCAAGGCAAAGGTATGATCTTGATAGGGCTTTTATTTCACCGGTCTCATGATGTTAGTTAAGAGACCGGGTTATAGGATAGATAGCCGTACTATCAAGAGGGGCTCTCGACCGAGTATCGTGACCGTATCATTCGTGGAGAGCTCAAACCTTTGCATCCATGCAATCATCTTTATTGGTTCTTATTTGGATCTTATCGTGGTGTGGTCTTGGTGCTTTTCATGCTTGTCATGACAAAGCCATGGTCACCAAAACGGTTTGCATTTGCGTCTTCTTGTGTGTTTTCGGTATTGGAGATTTTGCCGGTTCATCCGTGCGGAAGATTATATCTTCCATCTCATTGCAAAATCTCCTTTGCTAGTTTGCCTTTTACAAAGGTTGCTTTTGTTGTCCTCTTTCCAACAAAATTGGTTTTACCTCTTTCGGACTTCAATTGCAAAGAAACGGTTTTTCGGTTTGCGAAAAGAGTTTTTAAACTTCCCCATTTGGTTTTATAATATCTTGTTGAACTATGACGTTTCTCTGCATAATCTTGTTGTGCTCATTGTGATGATTCCAACGAGTCCAAGATTATCGAAAACGGAGTTCATATGCAAAGTTATGGGGCTTTGAATTTGCCCTTGGATCTACCCCGGAGTTGGTCCGGAGTTTCCGGTCACACCGGAGTCTCCGGCCCAAATGACCGGAGTCTCCGGTCCCTGTTTTTCGCTGCCGGTTGACCTTGCTGTGGTGCGCTTCTGTATAGGGGTCCAGAGGTACCCCGGAGATGGACCGGAGTCTCTGGCCCGAGGACCCGGAATCTCCGGCCCTCATTTTTCTCGGCTGTTTTGCATCTGTGTGGTGCGCCTCTGGATAGGGGTCCGGAGCACCCCCGGAGGGTGCCCGGAGTCTCCGGCCTGGCCGGAGTCTCCGGCCCCAAGGACCGGAATCTCCGGCCTGGACAGGCTCCAACGGCTAGTTTTTGGGGGAGGCTATAAAAAGCCTCCTTTCCCCCCAAAACCTGGTTACACACCTTGCTCACTTGTTC
The DNA here is from genome assembly GCA_012064385.1 of Puccinellia tenuiflora. Lineage (NCBI taxonomy): Eukaryota > Viridiplantae > Streptophyta > Magnoliopsida > Poales > Poaceae > Puccinellia > Puccinellia tenuiflora. Next base: position 1,551,761 of record QRDG01000048.1, on the reverse strand, counting down.
TTGCTCTTCCCCTTTGCTCTAATCCTTGTGAGCTTGATTCCTCTCTTCCCCTCCAATGATTCTTGCCCAAATTTAGTGTTTCAAGAGAGGAGATCTAGATCTACCATTCCACCAATCAAATTCTCCTCTAAGTGAGGGGAACCTTGTGGATCTAGATTTGGGGTTACTTTGTGTTCATCCCCTTGGTTCTTCCTCCCTTATTCCCCCCAAAGCATTTGTTGCTTGGTTTGAATTTGAGAGTGAAGGACTTGATCACTTTGTGTGTTCTTGCCTCTTGCATTAGTTGCATCGGGTTGCTCTCTCCACGGTGATACGTGAAGTTGAATGTTGAGAAGCTTGTTACTCTTGGGTGCATTGTGTTCCCAAGAGCTTGTTGCTTTTGGGTGCATTGTGTACCCTAGACGGTTGGAGGTGCCGCGAAGACTTCGAGTTGTGAAGCTTCGGCACGAATTTGGGAGCCCCCAATTGAGCTGTGGGTGTGTGCCCCAAGAAGAGTTGTAAAGGGCTCTGGAATCCGCCTCGAAGGATTCCGATAGTGGAAGGTGAACCAATCCCTTGGGTGAGGTTCATCGGATAATAGGGTGAGGCCTTTGTGGCATCTTGAGTAGGCCTTTTGTGGCGAGCTCACACCCCTACAACGAGACGTACTCCCTTAACAAGGAGGAACTCGGGAATACATCCTCGTCTCCGCGTGCCTCGGTTATTTCTATACCCGAGCTTTACTTATGCAATTTACATTGTGATAGCCTTCGTGCTTGAAGTTCTTTTCTATAGCTATCACCTTGTTGCTTGAATTGCTTAGCATAAGTTGTTGGTGCACATAGGTGAGCCTAGTAATTAGGTTGTTGGCTTGTTAATTTAAACACATAGTTTTATTCCGCAATTATCAAGCCCCTAATTAGAAAAAGTTTTAATCGCCTATTCACCCCCCCCCCCCCCCTCTAGGCGACATCTCGGGCATAGTTGTTCTTTCAATTGGTATCAGAGCCTCGTCTCTCTTGTTTGGCTTTACCGCCTAGAGAGTAAAGATGTCGTCTGGGGATTTAGTGCACAATTCCTTGTTTAGATTTAATGGCACAAATTTTAATGTTTGGAAAACTCATATGCTTAGACACTTACGGGTTTTGGACCCGAATATTGAGCGTATCTTAGATATAGGTTTTTCTCCTCCAAAGGATTGCGAAAGTAAGACTTTAGAGGATGAGAAAAACTTATATCTAGTTGCTCTAGCATCTAACGAGTTTTGCAAGTTTGTGAGTGTAGTTGTGTTCGAGTCAATCATGCCTCTCCGGGATGCTCATGAGCTATGGACCAAGCTTCAAGATAAATATGGAGTGTCCAACTCTATTGAGGATGATTGCTCTCCCTCCACCTCCGGCCGTGATGAGTTCTCGTCTTTGTCTACTTCACCAAAATGTGGTAAGCCACAATCCAATGTAATGGTGAGTAGTGATAGGCTTTGCAATTTAGATAGTGAGCTCGTTGTTGATGATCAATTATCTCTATCTTATTGCAATGCTTCATCTTTGGACATAAACACACATAGCACCATAAATGATTACATGCTAGTGTTGATAGTCCTTGCATATCATCTAAAACTTGCTTGGATGAATCTCTTTATGATATGCTTGCTTTATCTTTTTGCCATGATAAAAATACTTGTGTTCCCTCTAAATCTTGCATTGATAATAATGTAGAGGAAACCAAATTTGCTATGCAACAAGATATGAACTTAAGTAGTTCAAAAATTAATTGCTCTTCATCCACCTCTCATTGCCTTATGGCTAAATCTTCTTCTAGCAATGATAATAATAATGATGACAATGATGATGATAAAAATGATGAAGAAGATGATGTGGAAAAGGTTAATGCTAGGCTTCAAAATAACGGTCTTACGATCCTTAAAGCCCTCCCTAAAAATAAAAATGCTCAAGATATGCTATTTGAAATTATGAAAACTCTTATTGAGCGTGGGGAAACTATTGAAGCCTTGGAAGCAAGCCTTGAAGAAAAGGGTAAGATCGAAAGAGATGATGCTATGGAGAAAGCATCGTTAGAGGATGCTCTTGAGGAAGAGCAAGAGACTCGTGCTTCTCTTGAGGAGAAACTTGAAAACATTGAGGAGTCTCATAATGAAATAATTGCTAAAATTATTAAAGAACGTGACCATGCTCATGCTAAATATAAGGTGACAAAAAATGAAAATGCTAGATTAAATGATGAGCTTGCTAAGATTTCTTCTTCCACCCCTAATGTCAATGATGCTTGTGCTACTAACTCAATTTCTTGTGAAGCATCTACCTTGAAGGAGAATGTTGAGCTAAGGGCTCAACTTGAGTTGCTAACTAGCAAGTATGAGAAGTTGGAAGCAAGTCATGAAAAGCTATCTAGCTCTAATGATAATCTTCTAGCATCCTATGGGAAGTTGGAAGAAAATCATGAAAAACTATCTAGCTCTAATGATGAACTTCTAGCATCCTATGCTTGTCTCAAATTAGCTCATGAGGCCATCACTACAAAGGTAACATCAAGTGAGCCTCATGTGGATATTAGCACAACTTTAATTAATAATGCTATATTGCCATGTGCTAGTCCTTGTAGTTCATCCACTAAGAATGTTGGTACATCATGTGATGAATTACTTGCTTTGCCTTGTTGCTCTAACAATTATGCATCTACCTCCTCTAGTACTTGTGTTGTCACTAACCATGTAGAGAAAAGAGGAGAGCTCAAGGCCAAGCCACTTCTATGAAGAAAGGCTTGAAAAGCGTCATGAAGGGAAGCGTGCACTTGACAACATGTTGAGTGTGAAACAATCTCCCAATGACAAGAGTGGACTTGGATTCAACTCCAACAACAAGAACAAGTCCAAGGTTGAGAAGAAGAAGAAGAAGGGCCAAGTTCAAGTCAAGAATCCGGCCAAGATCACTTGCTTCAAGTGCAAGCTAGAAGGGCATCATGTTCGTGATTGCCCAATGAAGAAGAAGAAGCCTCTTAGTGAGAAGCAACTAGGGAAGCGGCCTCTTGTTCAATCTCGTGCTCAACCACGAGTTGAACAAAGGCCACCTCCCAAGAAGACTCAAGTTATTGCTCCTCAAGTTGAGGAGCCTATTAAGAAGAAGAAGAGTCGGTGTTGCTACCTTTGCCGTGGCAAAGGTCATTTTGCTTCTTCATGCACTAACGGTACCCCATCCAACCCTATCATAATTGATGATGTTTATTCTCTTGGGAAGGATAGAGTTGGCAATGTGTTTGCCAAGTATGTGGGAGCTCAAAGTGGTGTCAAGAAATGCACCATTTGGGTTCCCAAGCCTATTGTGACTAACCTCTTAGGACCCAACTCGGTTGGGGACCAACAAGCTTCAACTTGATCAATAGGTGTTGTGGAGGACATTGGTGACTTGGCTATTTTTGAAGAATTAAGGGATCTTCATGGTTTTATCTCATCAAGCCAAGTCAATTGGATCATCACATATCTATCTCATAACCAATGCTTCCTCCTTGCGGTAACTTGTATTTAACTCATATATACATTGAAAGTTGCTTGCTCCCTTGCATGTGTTAGTTTTGTTCCTAGCATGTGCTTGTATATGATATGCTACTTTCCTACGTGTCTTGTTATTCAAGGTTGTGTATTATAGTTGTATGTCATGTATGTGTTGAGCTTTATTGAATCGTGTGTGGATTTCTTTTGGCTCTTTGAGATATCAATGGATTATCCCATTTTGGGGGAGTGATGTGCTTTGTGCACCTCACAAACCTAAAAATGTGTATACATGAGGCACACCACCTAGTCTTGATATTTCAATATTATCTAGCTACTATGTGGTATGTCATACTCATGAGAAATTCAAATTCTATAATGTCCATTAATTTCTCTAGTTGGTTTTATTTGCCTCTTGTTTAAAAATAAAATGAATCATCACATTATGGGGGAGTAATAAGCTATGTGCATATTACAATCCCATAAAAATGTGAACATTTGAGGTTTGCCACTTAGAGTTGATATTGTACATTATCCATTTCCTATGTGGCATGTTTACTCAAACAAGTTCCAATTTTCCTTTGTGGTTACCCTTTGGTTCTTGTGTTGTGTGAGTTTGCTTGGTGTGGTTTCTCTCTAATATGCATTCCCATATGTTATGTGAGAAACCATTTGTTTCCTTTTATTCTAACCATGGCTTTGCCGGTTGGTTCGAATAATTGAAACTACCAACAAACCTTTTTCAATTTGGTGTTTTAAATTCCTATCTTTTGCCATTTGCTAGTTTGTGGTGAAGTTGGTCTTTTACATCATTCCTATATACCACCGAGAAATATCTCTATATACTCCTTGTCCATGACAAGTGATACTAGTAATTGTGGTGGATTTTGTAGACCATCTTCACATTGGCTCTTGCGTTGATTTGCTTTATCTTTTGCCTTCCTTGCCTTTTGAATAGATCCTAGTTTTCAATTGGTAGTGTTTAGTGTTGTAAATAAAATATGGAGAGTAATGATCCCTTGTGCATGCATGTTGTATTCAAATGCAAATATCAAAGATAATGCATGAATATTGGGGGAGCATTCCTTTTTATTTAGAACACTAACCTATCTATCAATTTTTGATCCTTTCAATTGGCATTTGATTCTTTATCTTGTGTTGGTACCTTCAATTGGTATTAATTGGAATTTAATATCTCCTCCATAGATGTTTGTTCCAATTAATATTTATTGTGGGAGTCCTGATACCTTTTGCCTTATTTTACTTTACTTGATTTCGGTCAAGTATCACCCTCTTCTTGGTATTTTTTCTTCTAGTTGATATTTTTGTTGTTTTAATTGGTATCTTATTTTCAATTGGTGTCTTATCGATCATTTGTTGTGTTGATTTGATTCCTTTTGATATCACACTTCATGTGTTGATGTGTTTTGGAATCAATCATTTGTTGATTTGATTTTTCCTCAATCATGTGTTGATTTGGATTTTGATATAATTTGGACAACCTTTTGTGTCACACCTTGGTGTGCTCTCTTCTTGGTTGACTTGGTGTTTTTGTCCAAATTGTGTCTCGTTTGGTTCTTGTAAGTCTATGCATGCATATTTACTAATATATATATTTTATGGCATGCTAGTCTTGCTAGTTCCAATATATAGGGAATACTCCACCGAATCCTAAATCGGCTAAGATGTGCATGAAATTCAATTTCATATCCATATGCACATATTTATGTGGAGTGTTTCCTATATATTGTAGTTGATCTAACTACTGTGGGACCCAATTAGTTTGGGAACCATTTTGTGCTTGAATTTTGTTTTAGGTACAATGGATATGCATTGGATGCTTGCCTCATTCATAAGGAAGGTGTTCTCACCATGTGATCTTCGGAGTCAAGTTTTGATAACTAACAAAGAATCATCTTCTTCATCACCAATGTCATCTCGGTAACAAGTATCTATCCCATGCATAATTTTCTAGTATCCAACCTTGTGTAGGTTCCCTCTTGGCATGAAATCCTTTATGTGCAATTGTAGTGGTTTTGGCTTATCTTCTTCACTTAATATATCTTTGTGATATGTGTGATGAATTTGCAAAAACCTTTTTTTCTTCAATTGATATTATTTCCTTGTGATACTTGTTGCCTAATTCAAAGCATCTTCACTATCTCTTGTTCCCTTAGTGATATGTGTGATGCATTTGATATATTTGAAGTTCATTTATATACAATGAGATAAATTTGAGCTATGTGCTATGCTTCCAAGCAACAATCTCGTTTGTATATTTATGACTTCCTTTTGGATACCTTGTTCTCTTTTCCCGAACCATTTCGTATGTATATGTTTCTTTGCGGATGTATATCTTTGTGGTTTGTCTAATTAGAAACCTATACATATGAGAGAGGTCACCTTTTAGTCGGTATCCTATTCCTTTTGAGCCACCTTGTGTTTCATCTATAATTCTTTGGTGGCTCCAAATTTGCCTCATGAGTGCTTGTCTTAGTGTTTATTGGTATCTTTACACACTCATGTATTTGTTGAAGATCTTTTACCTCATGCTTACCATGGTGAGCATGTTGAATTTTATTGGCTAAATGTTCTCACTAGCTTTTGGCATCTTCAATTGGTTTTATCTTCCAATTGGTATCCCTAAGCTTGTGAACATATTTCTCTAAAAAGATCTTTTTATCTCGGTTGGGCCTATCTTATGATGAATTTTTGAAAATTGGTATCTTTTTATGGCTCAACCACATCTTTGGTGCAAGTGCTATGATTTGCTATTGCATTATGCACTATTGCACTTGTTGAGTGTTCTAGATGATTTTGGGGGAGTGAGGATACCATATTTATGCACTCCTCATTTGTGCATGATCATTGGGGAGCTTCTCCATTTTTATTTGGAACTCTTGCCTTGGATCTTTTCGATTGCTTTTCTCCTTTGTGGAGATGTTTAAAATGGTTTCATTTTTGCAATCTTTGGATCCTCAATATAGTTTGATTTCCTCTAGTTATTCATCAATGAATAAGTTCGTTTGATAATGCACACCTTTATGGAGGAACTCGTATTATATTGGCTCTCTAAATTTTTCTTCCCATTTCGACAATCGATGCCAATGGGGGAGAAGTTTAGAGGGCTTAAGGGAATTTGGGTTTTATGCTTTTATTGCATTTGCCTTTAATGCGCTTTGCATTCTTGCTTGTTTGTCATGCAAGGATGCTTTATTCTTTATATAAACTCTCTTAATAAGGGATTGTCATCAATTACCAAAATGGGGGAGATTGAAAGTGCATGGTTGATCCCATGCATGGTTTTGGTAATTAATGACAATCTCTATGGACTAATATTTGCATTGAGCTCTATGTGTAGGTTGTCCTTTAGCTTGTGTCAAGATCATTTGTTGATTAAGGCCAAGTTTGCTTGTCTCCATTGGTTGGAGTCAAGGTCAAGGTAGAAGATCATTTGTTGATCAAGGCCAAGCTTGTCTCCATGTGTTGGAGTCAAGGTGCTTTGCTTGATCTCCATGTGTTGGAGTCAAGCTCAAGGGAAGAAAAGTGTTGGGTTGATCAAGGCTTTGTGCGGGTTGATCAACTCTCAAGTTCAAGTGAAGATATGCCGAAGAGTGCTCTCCCCATCTTGGTGTATGGGGGAGCGTCATGTGATTCTTCACCAAGCGAAGCGCAATCAAGAAAGGTGGTTCGTCTTGAGGAGATGAAGATCGTCTTCATCGACCTCAAGTGGATTAATGCGCAAGGCAAAGGTATGATCTTGATAGGGCTTTTATTTCACCGGTCTCATGATGTTAGTTAAGAGACCGGATTATGGGATAGATAGCCGTACTATCAAGAGGGGCTCTCGACCGAGTATCGTGACCGTATCGTTCGTGGAGAGCTCAAACCTTTGCATCCATGCAATCATCTTTATTGGTTCTTATTTGGATCTTATCGTGGTGTGGTCTTGGTGCTTGTCATGCTTGTCATGACAAAGCCATGGTCACCAAAAACGGTTTGCATTTGCGTCTTCTTGTGTGTTTTCGGTATTGGAGATTTTGCCGGTTCATCCGTGCGGAAGATTTATATCTTCCATCTCATTGCAAAATCTCCTTTGCTAGTTTGCCTTTTACAAAGGTTGCTTTTGTTGTCCTCTTTCCAACAAAATTGGTTTTACCTCTTTCGGACTTCAATTGCAAAAGAAACGGTTTTTCGGTTTGCGAAAAAGAGTTTTTAAACTTCCCCATTTGGTTTTATAATATCTTGTTGAACTATGACGTTTCTCTGCATAATCTTGTTGTGCTCATTGTGATGATTCCAACGAGTCCAAGATTATCGAAAACGGAGTTCATATGCAAAAGTTATGGGGCTTTGAATTTGCCCTTGGATCTACCCCGGAGTTGGTCCGGAGTTTCCGGTCACACCGGAGTCTCCGGCCCAAATGACCGGAGTCTCCGGTCCCTGTTTTTCGCTGCCGGTTGACCTTGTTGTGGTGCGCTTCTGTATAGGGGTCCGGAGGTACCCCGGAGTCTCCGGCCTGGACAGGCTCCAACGGCTAGTTTTTGGGGGAGGCTATAAAAAGCCTCCTTCCCCCCCCAAAACCTGGTTACACACCTTGCTCACTTGTTCTTGCTCTTCCCCTTTGCTCTAATCCTTGTGAGCTTGATTCCTCTCTTCCCCTCCAATGATTCTTGCCCAAATTTAGGGTTTCAAGAGAGGAGATCTAGATCTACCATTCCACCAATCAAATTCTCCTCTAAGTGAGGGGAACCTTGTGGATCTAGATTTGGGGTTACTTTGTGTTCATCCCCTTTGTTCTTCCTCTCTTATTCCCCCCAAAGCATTTGTTGCTTGGTTGGAATTTGAGAGTGAAGGACTTGATCACTTTGTGTGTTCTTGCCTCTTGCATTAGTTGCATCGGGTTGCTCTCTCCACGGTGATACGTGAAGTTGAAGGTTGAGAAGCTTGTTACTCTTGGGTGCATTGTGTTCCCAAGAGCTTGTTGTCTCTTGGGTGCATTGTGTACCCTAGACGGTTGGAGGTGCCGCGAAGACTTCGAGTTGTGAAGCTTCGGCACGAATTTGGGAGCCCCCAATTGAGTTGTAGGTGTGTACCCCAAGAAGAGTTGTAAAGGGCTCCGGAATCCGCCTAGAAGGATTCCGATAGTGGAAGGTGAACCAATCCCTTGGGTGAGGTTCATCGGAGAATAGGGTGAGGCCTTTGTGGCATCTTGAGTAGGCCTTTTGTGGCGAGCTCACACCCCTCCAACGAGACGTACTCCCTTAACAAGGAGGAACTCGGGAATACATCCTCGTCTCCGCGTGCCTCGGTTATTTCTATACCCGAGCTTTACTTATGCAATTTACATTCTGATAGCCTTCGTGCTTGAAGTTCTTTTCTATAGCTATCACCTTGTTGCTTGAATTGCTTAGCATAAGTTGTTGGTGCACATAGGTGAGCCTAGTAATTAGGTTGTTGGCTTGTTAATTTAAACACATAGTTTTATTCCGCAATTATCAAGCCCCTAATTAGAAAAAGTTTTAATCGCCTATTCACCCCCCCCCCCCCTCTAGGCGACATCTCGGGCATAGTTGTTCTTTCAGGAGGGTTGGGATCCCCATCCTAGACGCTGTCCTCGCATCGACTCGCATGGGAGATGCGCATCCTCGCCGGAAAAGGGGCACCCAATCCGCGACGGTGGTGCCGCCCAGCTGCTCGGGCACGGGCATCCTCACAAAATCCCCTAACAACAAATTTTCCCACCAAAAATTTCCCACGAATTTTCCCCCATTAGTTCTGGAAGCCATGGAGGCAGCGGCAACGACAAGAGTAAGCAAATTAACTGAAGTTTTGCGCGGTTAATTCATTGGAGACTCACATGCTTTAATGATACCATGCATTTCCCCGAGTTTTGGCTCTTGTGAGCATACACTGAACACATAAAAATATGCTGATAGGTGATTGTCTTTCTGCATTCTTTTTGTTATAGTAGGTACTATATCCATATAAATTGGCCGACACATTGTCATCTTCAGTCTGTCATAAGGAAGCAACAACAATCTTTAAGAGAGTTATGTATTTTCCCATTGGCCTCTGTTGTATCCTCTTTCTCTGCAGCTGAGGTGGTGAATGATATCGCTGAAAGGAGTAATTTTGGTTGGACCCACTTGATTTACCTGCATTTATTTTCAATTTACCTGCATTTTGGTATCTATTCCGCTCACTATAATTTTTGGCTCACCGGTCTTTTTGGTTCACTATTATTTTATATTCACCAGTATTTTTGGTTCACTATTATTTTCGAATCACCGGTATTTTTGGTTCACTGTTATTTTTGGTTTACCTGCATTTTAGTTTCTTTTCGGTTCACCCCCATTTTCGGTTCATGATTATTTTTTGTTTCACCCAATTTTTAGATTTTATTAGTTCAATATCATTTTTTTACTATTGTTTTTGGTTCGCCGACATATTTGGTTCACTGACATTTCCAGTTGATTATTATTTTCGGTCCACCCTACTTTTTGTTTATTTTTTTATTAAATATCATTTTCGGTTCAGCATTATTTTTTGGTTCACCTTAATTCTTCAAGTTTGAAAAATGATACTTTGTAGCAAATGCTCACATTTCGAAGTGTGCATATTTGAAAAATGTTCATTTTTTAAAATGGTTCAGTTTTTGAAAAATAATTCAAATTTGAAAATATTCAGATTTTTGAAAATTTCGAGTAAATTTTTTTTCTGATTTATATCTGTTTTGTATGGGCAATATAATGTTAGAAATCTATTTGTCAGAATATTTCAGAAAACAAAAGAAAAAACCTGGAGAGGAAAAAAAAAAACAGAATCCAATGTACTACATGAAAACGAAAAAAACGAATTGGGACGGCCTGCGAGACAACTGACTGTGTAGTGGGCGAGACGAGCTTCGGACTCGCTGAGGGCGAGAAATAGGGCGACCCGTATTGCACCGGGACTTGCGTCTTCAGATAATGGGGAAGGACGGGTCGGATGATGACATCCTCCACCGCTTCCTTCAAGCTGGCGTTTGAGTCGCCGCTCTCGCCGGAGAGCATGGCCGCCCTCACCGCCGCCCTGCAAGAAGAAGACCGCCGCCCAGTAGTTTGTACGCGTCGGCTCAGTTTCATCAGTTATGAACTGCAACTTTCTGATTTGGAACGTGAGAGGCGACGTCCCCCGTAGAGCTGTTGTTTGTGGAGTTATTCGATGTGGTCGTGGTGTTAGTCCGTCTTCGAGAGTAATTTTTTTTCTTTTTTGCAGTTTGTCGATCTGAGCCTGATCCAGGGGTGCTGCGGTGCGGTGCCCAATTCACAGACTGTCTATGCTCCTGCTGATGGGACAAGGGTGTGGGGTTATAATAATCGCCTGGAAAGCTTCAGAATTTCTCACTACCAGCCACAATATTGCTACAAGCTTCGTCTCTGTGCAAGGGCTGCTGCTCAAATCGCGAGTTCCCATCTCCATGGTCTCTGTTCACGGTCACTAATCCGATGACAAGAAAACTGTGTTCCTCACTTCCTCCACGAGCTGAAGACCCATGTCCAATCCTCTCTGCAACCTGATATGCCGACTCTGATCGCCGGGGATTTTAACCTGATAGCGGCGGCTGCCTCGGACAAGAATTAACTGCAACTTCAATCGGAGAACCATGGGGGCCTTCCGCATCGAATATCTATCTTTTCAGGCACTTCTCTGAAGTGCCGAAACTGATCTTTCCCTACCCAACCAAATGCAACTTTCATTATGCTTGCCTCCTTGGACTTTTCAAGATATTTGTTTGAACTATGCAAGGCACTTTTCAGTGCTATTATATAGGTACCTGACGTGGTGTTATACTGTATAATTTCTTTGGGCTTGGATGGATGCGATTCATTCAAGTTATATATAACCAGTGAGGTTTTTGGTAACTTTCACTAGCTCTGATGTTACATCATCACATCACAGAGGGGGTTCAGCGGGCATGCACAATGCTGCATCTCTGAATGAATGCACGCCCGTAAGTTAAATAATGACACAAAAAGTAGTTTCGAATGCGCCTCGGTTTTTGCACCTCTTCTGATCAAGCCTGAAATCGAGTCGTTTCTAGCGAAATTCCTGTGTTCCAAACGGTGCCTCGGCTGGTCAGTTACTCAGTATGTTACAGTTCCTTAGTTACATGACATGCTGCTTCCACCACAAAAAAAACATCGGTGACAGTATCACCTGAAGAACTAAACTCAGCCATTGCACATTTGAGCCCTGAAGCTCATCAGAAAAAACAAGAAGTAAAAAAGGAATCCCAGGTCAAGATAAAAGCTTCAGAACTTAGGCATCAACGCATAGCTGTTTTTTTTTTATAAAGGGAATATATTAATATCAAGAAGATATCAATTACACCCGGCCTCTGTAATAAATAAATATCAAGAACTAGCCGAGACATTCTGGATGCACACAGTAGCAGCATTGGACACGTACGCGGGACGCAAAACCAGCTCGCGGTAGTAAACTTCACTTGATGATTGATAAAACCGATATTTGAAGGAGAAGAAAAGTATGCTAGTTGCCTAGTTGGGCAACTGAAAACCTGTTGATTGCTAAAAGAATTGTGCCATTTTTCTTATGACTAGGATATTTGTACTAAATGTCAACTAAGATAATTAGAACCGACTCTACAAGCCATATAATATTCACGTCATGGTAAAATTAGGAAACTTTGAGAAAAAACTATAATTTCACATTTGATGCACATTTATTGGTGGACAGGAGGTAAATTAGACCCGGAAAACTCCTATTTTTAAACGAAATAACAATCACAAAGTTATGGCACAACTATACGAAAATAGAAAGTAAATATGAATTCAATCTAGCGGGTTGCTGATTAAGTGGCTGGTCAATGTAATAAATCATCACATTATTTTGGCATGGGTTAAAAGATTTCCTCAAAGTACGTCACAACCGGTCACTACAAACAGGGAAGGATGCGACTGCTATCTTATTTGAACTTGGTGAAATCTTCTCAGAATTTTAATTTCGGTGAAATTGTGTTGTGGCAAATGATTGCACAGGTTTTGTGGGTTGATGTTGATTCACATGTATTCTTGGTTGTTGTTTACGGAGATGTCCATTGCACGTACATAGTAACTAGTGTACTAAATCAATATATTATTTTGGCAAGGGTTAAAAGATTTCAATGACTTCTTTACAACTGATCTAGGATATCATACATTAGCAGAAGATCGGATTATGGTCATTCACAGTCACAGTCACAGTCGATGAGTGCTTCTACTTAGGCAAGAACTTCCGAGTTAGCTGATAAATATCCTAGTAAATGTCCTATAGCTACATAACATGAACTAGTAATGCTGTAATATTGAGCATGTTGGTGATCGTTAAGAGATCAATGTTCTGTTCGATGCATGACCATCTACGTGACTCGGTCTAGTATGCAGCTGAGACTACTATTCAACATTTTGCCCCCGAATGCATTCAAGACTCCATATTTCAAAAGAAAGTACTAATTAATCCGTTCGGTCGTCCAGTTGCATGGACCGGCATAGGCTTGGCCCGGACGAGTCTCCTCTCGGTTCCTCTCTGGATAGCCCATCATGCGTATCCCCCATTTCTAAGAAATGTGTCAAGTATTTTCCAGTGCAAGTTACAAATCGAGGCCGGCCCAGATCAATATCAAGTAGATAGATACGTTGGTGGCCCATGTATCTTCCTATATATATTGCCATTCCTCGCCCTAGGGTTTCTCCATTCGCCGCCATTGTCCATATTCCTCACATGCTCTTATTCGGTGCTTCTTCTCCATGTCACATCTCCGCTCTCCAAGGACCGAAGTAGTTCTACTGGGAAACACAAGGTTTGTCCAAAACCCTTTGACGTTATATTTTGCATCTAGACTCGGGGATTTGGTAATCTAATTTCGTGATGTCTTTCAAGATCTAGTTGAAAATAATTTCCCGGGTTAAAAGTTAGGATGCTCAGATCTAGATGACTAAGTAGGAAAACTTTGAATATGTAGTTTTGAAACATAAGTTGGTCAGAAGAGAAATATGGTAAAGTGGATCCTTGACAAAACACGCATGCGGGTCATGTAAATGGGTGACATCGGTATGGCCTCCCAAAATACCGGATCACAAGTTATACTCCCTAGCTATCAAAATCAGATCTACTTAAGATGGCGAAAAGGTCAAACTTGGTACTAAGATATCCCCAAGTAGATCTCGGAGCCAAAACCTTCAAAGGGCGCCATGCATTTACGCTGATGCTATCTGATCTTGTCAGATAGGAGAGATACGGTTTTTGATCCTGATAATATGTATTACTTGTTGAATTCTCTGGTGTCCTAATCCACCCTCTGTGCCGATGAGGGCCTATGCTCGCACTACACAACGTTTGACACACAAAAAGCCCTATGCCCAACGAGCGATAAGAGAAAACACCAAAAGCACCATCACTTACACCGTGCATCAATGTCGATTCATGTTGTATGTACCTGTCCATCATAACTAGATCTATAGGTTACAACGCAAGTGCAATTTGTCACCAAAATGTCGAAACTGCCGGCACCCAACCCCATATGTGCTAAGTCGATCCATGTGGGCTCAATTAGCCAAATCCACATCGGGGCTGCTACTAGTCGGAGGTCCACAGTCACTACCGGCAAATCTTGTGGCTGCAAACATACACATTGCTATGAGAAACACGTTGTGTGGAATCCTCGCTGTCGTCGTATATCGCACAGGGTTTTCCCCGAACGCCCTCATCTAGTTACAACCATGATTAAGAAAGATGAGGAGGGGTGCTTGTTGCATAAGCCAGAGTTACCCCTTGGAGAGTGACCCTGCCCACACATTTGTTTGATTTTGTGATTCTAGTGGCATTCTAAGTAGTAAAAGAAAAAAAATTAGATGGTTCGGAAAAAATAATTGTGAAAGGGTAATACTTTCAGTAATCCATGCCAATATCAAATGCATGTGTTATGTTTGATCCAATTAGTTTATACCATAAAAAATCTTATATGATGAATGATAAAATATCTTGGAATCTTACCTCATATAATAGGTTATGCACTAATTACTCTATTTTTTGCATAATTGCTCTCCTAGTTCCCATGAATTAACTCCCATTTTATAACCCCTGTTTATTTGAAATACCATGGTAATTTTTTGTTTGAAACGCACATGTGTATGCATATTTCTCTCACCGACATCTTAGTTGCATATGCAACATATACCTCTCGTCTCAGTTGCATGTATGAGAATATATTCTATCTCATATATATATATATATATTGTGTGAAAACACGCATTGTGCATGGACGATCGCTAGTTGTATCAAATATCCATGAGTATTTTATTTTGTATTGTGTGAACAGGTATAATCCCAATAATAATCAATTTCCACAATGAAAGATCGACACATTCCAGAGGAACTGATCGCCGATGAGATCTTACCACGGCTACCTGTGAAATCATTGTTGAGATTCCGATATGTGTGCAAGGCTTGGCATTCTACCATCTCTAATCGTGACTTCGTTAAGTTGCATAGACATCATTCACAATCAAAATTCCATGTTGTGCATTTCTCCTACGACATCCAAGAAGACACATGCTCTATCAATATAGAGCGTCTCACTGAAGGGGGTAATTTACAACATTCCTATATACTACCACGGCTGAAGGTACCTGACATCATAAATTCCTCACGTGATCTTGTTGTCCTCAGTCACAAGGATGGATACCTGCTATCAAACCCTGCCATGCAGGAGTCACTCTATCTCCCTCATCCTCCTTCTCGGTTTGAATCTCTCTTCCCGGCTGTAGGTTTTGGTTTTGTGTCGTCACTTGAAAAATACAAGGTGGTAAGCATAACATCTAATATTGGGACTCAAGTTACATGTGAAGTGTTCACCGTGGGAATGGACAACTCATGGAGAATAGGAAAAACACCTCCATCTTATGTATATCCAACTGGTCATGTGCCCTATGTCAATGGCAACTTGCATATGTTAACATGGCGGAATGATAAGGGTGAGAATAGCAAAATACTACTATTCAATCTTCAGAAGGAAACATGGGCCGTGATGACACTACCGAAACATCCTATGATACCCGAGTGTAGTATATATCGAGAGCACACCGAGCTTAGAGATATTCAGGGTTTGCTATGTTTCACTTGCTGCTTCGAGAACAAGAGCATTGATATATGGGTGTTGAGAGACTACGAGAATGAAGTCTGGTCAAAGGACTTTGTAATTGATATGTCACTCCCAAGGGTGATTCCGGATGGAGTGAACTTTGGTATTAACGACATATATGGGTGGTTCCCCTTGAATGTCATGGTCGATGGTAGGATCTTGCTGCACACGGAGAGCCTCGATGACGACCGGTGGTTCTACTATGATCCCCGAGATGGAAGCATCCAACTAGCAGATCATAGAGGCAGGCATACAACTCTATATGCAGAGAACTTGGTGCCGATCTCTGGTTTCTAAGACCAACATCGTTTAAACTTAGAAATCGACGTATTCAGATATGCTTCATTGGAATTCAGTTGGTTACATTTTTCCTCTTACATCTCCTAGCATTCCTGTAGTACTGTAAACGGGTGAAACATGTTGTCTTGATTAAATTTTGCTTCTCTCTGAGACTATTATTTGTACATTTTCTTTGGGCTTGGATGGATGCGTTACAGGTTATTTAGTTAATCATATGGTTCCATACAAAGCCATATGTACCCAGTGAGGTTTTGGCGACTTTGATTTGCTCGGACGTTACAACACCACAATACAAATTAAGGGTTAAGCAGCCAAGTGCTGCACTCTGCAATGTTAATGTTTTCGAATGTAGGCCCTCTAGGAAATCGACCGTTTCCTGCGAAATTTCCAAACGGTACCCTCTGAGCCATTTTCTAAGTTAAATGACACGCTGGTTCCATCTGAGCCACCACCCAAAACATCAGTGACAGTTTCATTTCACCTGAAAGAAACTAAACTATGCAATTGCGCATTCAGCCCTGAAGCTCAGCACGAAACAATAGGAAGCAAAAAGCTGCAGAGTTTAGGCATCAATGGAGAGGTGCTTCTTGTGCTTGGAGACCTTGGCCTGCAGCTTCTCCAGATTGGCAGCCGCGCTCCGGTGCAGCTCGCCCATCCTCCCCTTCTCGTCGGTGCTGCACATCTGCAGCTTCATCTTCAGGCTGAACATCCGTTGCACCCGCGCCGCCCACCCGCCGTCCTTCCGGCCGCTGCCGAGCTTCCGGATGTCCTGCCGCATGCCGGAGCACTCCCTCTCTAGCTCCGCCAGCCGCAGTCGCAGCCGCATGCTGTCCATGCCGGCCCTGAGCGCTTGGTTCTCCCTCACCGCCGCCACAGTGACCCAGATGTCGGGATGGTGGTGTCACTGCCGCGCAGATGCCGTGACAATCCTCCTTCGAGGTTGTCCGAGACCATGAGGCACCCTACGATGAAAAGTCACAGGTGTGGCGTAGAAGAGAAGTTTTCTTCATTTTCTTCAACATTGATATCTGCATTTTCTGCATCTGTCATCAGTATGTACTACGTCAAAAGTCTGAACCTAGTCGTCACCGTTGAAAAGCAGTACTGCATATTGTAGTTATACTATACTCTTGCAATTCTAAAGTCTGAACCTAGTTGTATTGCAATTGAAAATATTGTACTCCTTGCAAATAACACAACACCTGGTTGATCATGATCATCAACGAAGTGACCACCTGAATTCTCAACCAGTTGGTGATTACATCAGTATGTGAGTATATACATTATGTGGTAACATTATCAAGGATGCAACACTGGTCTTGTGAGCTATATGCAGTGCTAAAATAAAATTCAAATTTGAATATGACACCACCATATTGGATATCAGATTATCAGATATTTACACTAAATGCATATTTGATTATCAGATTTGAGGGAATATGAATTTACATAACAGTAATATGCATTTAAATTTTCAGTTAACCTATAGAAGTAGAAGGTCAGAAACAAGGCAACCAAGAAATCAACTGATGTTCTTCAACTAAGTTGATTACATCAACGAGTAGTATGCACAACAAGCACCAAGAGAATCACTCTGGCTACGGCCAGAGCACTAGCAGTGACACTTGTCTGAATATTAGCAGTGACTGGCAGTGACATAAATCCTGCTTATTTACAACTTCACTAACACATAAATCCATGAACAATAGCAGTGACACTAGTCTGAACATTAGTAGTGACATGAACATTAGAACTGACAGATACTCCATTTCCAATTTGCAAAGTTGATTACATAACTCACAATTTTACAGGAGAATTGATACTCCTCAACTTCACTACATGAGTATATAACTTCAGTCTGGTTACCCATCATAAAGCGTAAATTGAAAAAAGGTTGGACCGTGCTCCCATGGCCATGGCCACGACGGGGGAAGGCTCACCGCCGCCGGCTTGATCTCCGACTACCGGCCAGCTCTGCCACCACTGCGAGGTTCAGTGTCGCTATTGCCGGAGTCGTAGTGGCCGCCCCGGACAAGCTCTGTATAGAATTATTGCACTAGTCATCTAGACCAAAAGTCCGAACTGATGGAAAGGGGCCATGCAATATATTTATATTCAACACTCCCCCTCACGTCTAGGCTATTTTAGTCCTTAGCGTGGGATAGGAGCGGGCCGCAGGATCTTTTTTCCTTTTCTTTTTTAATCCGCGTGAGCGGGGTCTCGAACTCGAGACCTCTTGGCTCTGATACCATATCGAATTGTTGCACTAGCCATCTAGACCAAAAGTCCAAACTGATGGAAAGGGGCTATGCAATATATTTATATTCAACACTCTGCCTCTTCGCCTCCTCCAACTCCGCTGAAGCTGTGACGGGAGAGTGAGGATGGCTCTCGCGTCCACGCCCGTGATGCTCCCCGTGCGTCCGTGCCTCCAGCTGCTCCGACTCGGCCTGCCTTCCCGCCTCGCCGCGTCCTGCTTCGCTTGTTGACGACGAAGACGTCGAAGAGGAGGTGTGCGGTGCGCCCCCTGACGCCGCCGGCTGCTCCGACGCCGGCTTATGCCGCACCGCGACATGTTTCTTGGGCCTCCGCAGCGGTTGACGACGAGAACGATGAAGAGGAGGTGCACCCCTGACGCTGTCAGCTGCTCCGACGCCGGCTCCTGTCACGTCGTGGACTGTTTCTTGGGTCTCCGCTGCTGATGAGGACGAGGACGGGGACGACAAAGAGGAGCTGCCCCGGACGCCGCCGCATCTCCAGTGCACCGAGGCCATGTGCCTCGCTTCAGCCGCTTGCCCGAGCATAAGCGTCATCAACCAGCTACAACCCTTGCCACCGTCGTCCCGTCTATAGCTGCCGGCCCGTTAGGCACGATTACCATTTGTGTCGTGCCGGGCCGGCCCACGTGCCGTGACTCCAACTTCGACACGGTCCACCGGCACTAATGCTGCCCGACGGGCTGGGTTAGGCACGGCCCACCGGCACTAATACGGTCCAAAATTAAAAAAAAAGGGTAAAAATAGCTAAAAAAATCGAAAAAAAGAAAACGGGCTAATCGTCCCGTGCCGGGCCGGCCCATGGGCCGCAAAACGAAGTCGGGCACGAGCCCGACCGGGCCTGTGCCGTGCCGCGACACGATTAGGATGGGCCGTATCCGAATCGGGCCGTGCCGAAAAGGCCGTACCACGGGTCGGCCCGTGAAAAGTAGCCCGTTTGGCCAGCAATACCCGTGCTGTCACGGCTGTGGGTCCTGCCGGTCTTCCTCTACTCTGTCCGATTGTTCCTGTTGGGGATAAGCTCGATGTCGCCCCAACACCGTCCTTTTCTCCTCTGGTGCTGGACCTCGCTTGCCTATCAGACGACGGTGTCAGACGCGTTCCTCTGCTTGGTACATCTTCAGCCTCGGCTTGCAGCGACATATGTGGTGCAGCAACTGCTCTGGAAGCCGAGGAGGGCTAGGTGACTGTGGATCGGGGGCGGCGTGCCGACCTGTATCCTTTCTTGCATTTTCATAACTCGTGAAATGCCGAGTAGGCACGAATTCTCCCAATTTGCGACCTACCATAGGATTTGTTATGTAAATAGGTATATGTTCCTTTCCATTATGAATCCGATTGTATGGACAACCATCATGGGTAGAATGCTAATGCCCGGGACCACGGTATTGTTGTTTCTTTCTCCTCCTTCATATTTACCTTTTCTATTTTTGCCAAAAAATGTTGAGCTACAAAAGGATTCTTTTTTTCTCGTGTTACAACTGATGGGATGGTCTCGAGCTTAGCCTAACCTTCAAGCGTTGGGCTCGAGGGAGGTGTTTTCGTTGCCTCGAGCGTGGCCACCAAGTACGCTCATGACGTGAGCCATTCACATGCATTCTTCTCGTCGACCTGGTCACCGGGAGAGGTTTTGTTGTTCTCTCCGGTTGCTCGCGATCGCTCTCCGGTCACTCGTACTTCTTGTCAGCGAAGCCGCCCTCCATCCGTCCAGCCTCGTCCTTCGCTAACCAACAGTTGGGCTAAGGTTCCGGGCCACTCGTTACTGCGTGTATCGGTGCAGGTATTCCAATGTTAGTGCCTTTTTGTCTCTACTTTGGAGTTCCAGTTTGCCCTGTTGCGATCGAGCTCCTTCAGAAGGTTGAACTCCTTCGCTCTAAGCTTAATCACGCTCTTGTCAAGCTTCAGTTTGCGTCGGTTGTAACTTTGCCGTCTGATCTAGATAAGGGGGCTGAGTGAGGGCGCTCCGCATAAGTAGGGTATCACTTTTTCATTGACATCATCATTTGGAAAAAAATAAACTAAGTTTTTCAATGACGTCATCATTTGAAAAAAGGAATAGCTTGTTTTTTAAAGCAAGGAGAATATCGGAAATCCGTTTTGGTGCCCGGGAGCATATGCTCCCGGTATTTTTACAAAATTTAGAAAATCAAAAACATTTCAAAAAATCACGAAAAAAAATCACGCACGTATCTGAGCATGGTGCACACCGTCGTGAAAAATTTCGCACCTAAATGTCATCGTATGCGCCCTGGGAAAAAATGACAAATTTCTGACAGCAAATTCAAATTTTCGGATCTCATTTGCTGACAAGTCTGGCTCCTACCTTGAACCGGCTTGGACGACACTGCACCAGATTATATATAATGCTCTACCTCGTCTTCATTTGATCAGCCCACAAGTCACAAGTGCTATGCATAGCAGACTATAGCTCATAGTTTTTTTTTCTGTCCCTAAAATTACTCGTAGTTGTGTATTATTCTGAAATTACTTGTATTATTTTAGCCAACTCATTGTATTAGCTGTCTCAGATTCTACTTTTGTACCAATTACCATATCTGATTATGCCAACACCAAGATTTTTGTTCAGCTGGTTCAACACATATACTACTTGCAAAACAAGAAGCACACATAATTAAGGCATGAATAACATTAATCATTTAAAAGTAGCACAACAATATTCCGTAAACTGCAAATGGAGGCTGAGCTGCATGTAGCTTGATATTTTGTCAAATTAAAAACCACAACTTTTATGTTTTAAAAGAATCAAAACAAAAAATCCTAGGTGTAGATAATATCAAACTCCATCATGTGTAAAATCTCAATGCAAAATTCTTATTATATTAGCCTACACAAAAAATTAAAAATATTACTAATTTCGAAGTTTTTAAAATGTGTATTGTTCAAACCAGCCATGGGATGTCCCTGTGGCCTTCCTCGACGCGACACGCGCTACTGAACCTAATCCCTCCTGCAATTCTATAATCGCCTGGAAAGCTTCAGAATTTCCCACTACCAGCCACAATGCTGCTACAAGCTTCGTCTCTGTGCAAGGGCTGCTGCTCAAATCGCAAGTTCCCATCTTCATGGTCTCTGTTTACGGTCACCAATCCGATGCCGAGAAAACTGTGCTCCTCCACGAGCTGAAGACCCATGTCCAATCCTCTCTGCAATCTGCTATGCCGACTCTGATCGCTGGGGATTTTAACCTCATAGCGGCTGCCTCAGACAAGAATTAACTGCAACTTCAATCGGAGAACCATGGGTGGAGGCCTTCCGTCATTTCATCAACGAGCTTCAGCTCAAAGACATCTACCTGCACGGCCGCCGCTATACCTGGAGCAGTGAGAAGGCATCGGCGGCGACGATGTCTGGCACTTTTGAAAAATGAACTTTAGAGGCACTATTAAGTTGCATGAAAAGACCCTTTTCAGCACTTCTCGCAAGTGTCTTAAATTTCAAATGGCGGCGGATCGAGTTACAATTGCCTCCAATATTTATCTTTTCACGCACTTTTCTGAAGTGTTGAAAGTGATCTTTCCCTACCCAACCAATTGCAACTTTCATTATGCTTGCCTCCTTGGACTTTTCAAGACATTTGTTTGAACTATGTATGGCACTTTTCAGTGTACCTGACGTAGTGTTATACTGTATAATTTCTTTGGGCTTGGATAGATGCGATTCATCCAAGTCATATATGACCAGTGAGTTTTTTTGGTAACTTTCACTAGCTCTGATGTTACATCATCACATCACGGAGGGGGTTCAGCGGGCATGCACAATGCTGGATCTCTGAATGAATGCAGGCCCGCAAGTTAAATCATGTCACCAAAAAGTATTTTCGAATGCGCCTCGGTTTTTGCCCCTCTTCTGATCAAGCCTGAATCGAGTATGTTACAATTCCTTAGTTACATAAATGACATGCTGGTTCCACCACAAAAAAACATCGGTGACAGTATCACCTGAAGAACTAAACTCAGCCATTGCACATTTCAGCTCTGAAGCTCATCAGGAAAAACAAGAAGTAAAAAAGCTTCAGAACTTATGTCTGCCGCGCAGGGGCCGTGAGGAGGATCCTTGGAGGTTGTTCACCAGGGAGATCGACGTCCGCAGCTGGAGCTGGTCGAAGAAGACGACTTGTAGAATGTGTGGAAGTCGAGCTGGGACATGACCCTTGACACCTTGGGCCTAGTACTCCCCGACGACGACAGCGAGGACCCGGCCGCCTCTCCGCGTGGCTCCCACGGCGCCTCTACGTCGGCGCCGCCGGCGCAGGTAGAGGAGGAATGCGAGGAGACCGAGGAGCAGGGCGAGGCTACGGAGGCGGCGACTCCCACGGCCTCGCCGCTTTCTTCTTGTCTCGCGCGGTGGATGTAGATCATGCTCATCATGGCCGCCGGGGCGCTGCCGGTGAAGGCCCGGCCTCTCCGACATGGCAGCTTACAGAGAACTCCGGCCCCGAACACGATCTTACATTAGACTCTGCGGCATCGCGTGTCTTCGAGGAATATGAGGCACGCAAGGAATATGGCTACGAGAAAAAACGAGGCATGAAGCAGAGTGTCGTTTGTTTCGACTCTCAGCAAGGAATCGCACACGTAGCAGCAGCAGCAGATACAATGGTAAACTTCACTTGTTACAAACCGGTATTTGAAGGTGTAAGTTGATTGCTAAAGGTATTGTGCCATTTTTCTTACGAATAGGATATTTGTACAAAATGACAACTAACATAATTAGAACCGACTCTACAAGCCATATAATATTCACGTCATGGTAAAACTAGGAAACTTGGAGCCAAAAAAAACTATAATTTCACTTTTGATGCACATTTATTGACGGACCGGTAAATCCCGAAAACTCCTGTTTTTAAACGAAATAACCATCACAAAATTATGGCACAACTATATGAAAACATAAAGCAAATATGAATTCAAACTAGCAGGTCGCTGATTAAGCGGCTGGTCAATGTAATAAATCAACACAATATTTTGGCATGGGTTAAAATATTTCCTCAAAGTACGTCACATCCGGTCACTACAAACAGGGAAGGATGAGACTGCTATCTTATTTGAACTTGGTGAAATCTTCTAATGGAAGATATCAAATGCCAAACCATCCTCCAAGAGGATGAATCATGGTGTATACTTGGTTGCTATTGTAATTATAGAAATTTTTTATTTTGGTGAAATTGTGTTGTGTGGCAAATGATTGTACAAGTTTTGTGGGTTGATGTTGATTTACATGTATTCTTGGTTGTTGTTTACGGAGATGTAACTAGTGTACTAAATCAGTATATTATATTGGCAAGGGTTAAATGATTTCATTGACTTCTTTACAACTGATCTAGGATATCATACATTAGCGGAAGATCGGATTATGGTCATTCAAAGTCACAATCGATGAGTGCTTCTACTTCGGCAAGAACTTCCTAGTTGGCTGATAACTAACCTAGTAAATGTCCTATAGCTACATAATATGAACTAGTAGTGTTGTAATGTTGAGCATGTTGGTGATCGTTAAGAGATCAATGTTCTGTTCGATGACCATGTACGTGACTCGATCTAGTATGTAGCTGAGACTAATCCTGGAGAAATCAACATTTTGGTTATACCCCCCCCCCCCCCCCCCCCCCTTCTCAAGGGAATGCATTAACGACTCCATATTCCAAAACAAAGTAGTAAATCCGGTGGGTGGCCCAGTTGCATGGACTGGCATAGGCCTGGCCCGGACGACTCTCCTCTCGGCTCCTCTCCGGATAGCCCATCATATGTATTCCCCCATTTCAAAGAAATGGATCAGGTATTTTCCAATGCAAGTTACAAATCGAGGTCGGCCCAGATCAATATCAAGTAAATAGATACGTGGGTGGCCCATGTATCTTCCTATATATATCGCCATTCCTCGCCCTAGGGTTTCTCCATTCGCCGCCATTGTCCATATTCCTCACATGCTCTTGGTCGGTGCTTCTTCTCCATGTCACATCTCCGCTGTCCAAAGACCGAAGTAGTTCTACTGGGAAACACAAGGTTTGTCCAAAAACCTTTTATGTTATATTTTGCATCTAGACTTGGGTATTTGGTAATCTAATTTTGTGATGTATTTAAAGATCTTGTTGAAAGCAAATTTCTCGAGTTAAAAGTTAGGATGCTCAGATCTAGATGACTAAGTAGGAAAACTTTGAATCTATAGTTTTAAAACATAAGTTGGTCAGAAGAGAAATATGGTAAAGTGGATCCTCGACAAAACACGCATGTGGGTCATGTAACTGTGTGGCATCAGTATGGGATCCAAAATACTGGATCACAAGTTATATTGCCTAGCTATCAAAATCAGATCTACTTAAGATGGCGAAAAGGTCAAACTTGGTAGTAACATATCCTAAAGTAGATCTCGGAGCCAAAACCTTCAAAGGGCGCCATGCAGGTACGCTGATGCTATCTGATCTGGTCAGATAGGAGAGATACAGTTTTTAATCCGGATAATATGTATTACTTGTTGCATTCTCTGGTGTCCTAATCCACCCTCTATGCCAATGAGGGCCTATGCTCACACTACCCGACTTTTGACATTAAGAAAGCCCTATGCCTGACGAGTGATAAGAGAAACCACCAGAAGCACCATCACTTACACCGTGTATCATTGTTGATTCTTTTTGTATATACCAGTCCATCATAACTAGATCTATAGGTAACAACGCAAGTGCAATTCGCCACTAAAAGGTCGAAACTGCCAGCACGCAACCTCATATGTGCTAAGTCGATCCATGTGGGCTCAGTTAGCCAAACCCACATCGGGGTTGCTACTAGTCAGAGGTCCACTGTCACTGCCGATAGATCTTGTGGCTGCAAACATACACATTGCTATGAGATACACGTCGTGTGGAATCCTCGCTGCCGTCGTATATCGCACATGGTGTTCCCCGAAGGCCCCCCTCTAGTTACAACCATGATTGAGAAAGAGGAGGAGGGGCGCTTGTTGCATCCGCTAGATTTACCCCCTGGGAGAGTGACCCTGCCCTCATATTTTTGACTTTGTGATTCTAGTGGCATTCTAAATAGTGAAAGAAAAAAAGGTAGATGGTTCTGGAAAAATAATTGTGAAAGGGTAATACTTTCAGTAATCCATGCCAATATAAAATGCATGTGTTATGTTTGATCTAATTAGTCTATACCATAAAAAAATCTTATATGTTGAGTGATAAATATCTTGGAATCTTACCTCAATCAGTCATACACTAATTACGCTATTAATTGCATAATTTCTCTCCTAATTCTCATGAATTTAAGTCCCCTTCTACAACCCTTGATTTTTCAAATACCATGGTAATTTTTTGTTTGCAACGCACATGTTTATTCATATATCTCTCACCGGCATCTCAGCTCCATATGCTACATATACCTCTCGTCTCTGTTGCATGTAGCAGTATATATTCATGAATATTGTTTAAAAACATGCATTGTGCATGGACGACCGCTAGTTGTATCATTATCCATGAGTATTTTATTTTATTTTTTGTGAACAGGTAGAATCCCAATAATAATCAATTCCCACAATGAAAGATCGGTACATTCCGGAGGAACTGATTGCCGATGACATCTTACCACGGCTACCTGTGAAATCATTGATGAAATTCCGGTATGTGTGCAAAGCTTGGCATTCTACCATCTCTAACCATGACTTCATCAAGTCGCATAGACATCATTCACAATCAAAAGTCCATGTTGTGCATTGGTCCAACGACATCCAAGACGAGACAAGCTCTATCAATCTAGAGCGTCTCACTGAAGGGGGTAATTTACAACATTCCTATAGACTACCAGTACCACGGCTGAATGTCAATGACATCATAAATTCCTCCCGTGATCTTGTTGTCCTCTATCACAAGGATGGATACCTGCTATCAAACCCTGCTATGCAAGAGTCACTCTATCTTCCTTATCCTGCTTCTTGGTTTGGTGCTCTGTTCCCAGTGGTAGGTTTTGGTTTCGTGTCGTCACTTGAAAAATACAAGGTGGTAATCATATCGTCTAATATTGAGACTGAAGATACATGTACTGAAGTGTTCACCGTGGGAATGGACAACTCATGGAGAATAGGAAAAACACCTCCATCTTCTATATATCCACATGGTCATACGCCCTATGTCAATGGCAACTTGCATATGTTAACATGGCGGAATGATAAGGGTGAGAATAGCAAAATACTAGTATTCAATCTTGAGAAGGAAACATGGACCGTGATGACACTACCAAATCATCCTAGGATACCCAAGTATAGTATATATCTTAAGCACACCGAGCTTAGAGATATTCATGGTTTGCTATGTTTCACTTGCTGCTTCAAGAACAAGAGCATTGATATATGGGTGTTGAGAGACTACGAGAATGAAGTCTGGTCAAAGGACTTTGTAATTGATATGGCACACCCAAGGGTGATTCCCAATGGAGTGAACTTTCGTATTCCCCAGTTATATGGGTGGTTCCCCTTGAGTGTCATGGATGATGGTAGGATCTTGCTGCACACGGAGAGCTCCATTGACGACCGGTTGTTCTACTATGATCCCCAAGATGGAAGCATCCAACTAGCAGATCATGAAGGCAGGTGTACAACTTTATATGCAGAGAACTTGGTGCCGATCTCTGGTTTCTAAGACCAACATAGTTTAAACTTAGAAATCGACATATTCAGATATGCCTTTTCATTTGAATTCAATTGTTTACATCTTTTCCTCTTACATCTCCTAGCATTCATGCGGTATTGTAAACGGGTGAAACATGTTGTCTTGACTAAATTTTGCTTCTCTCTGAGACTATTATATGTACATTTTATTTGGGCTTGGATGGATGCGTTACAGGCTATTTAGTTAATCATATGGTTCCATACAGAATCATATGTACCTAGTGAGGTTTTGGCAACTTTGATTTACTCTGACGTTATAACACCACAACACAAAGGGTTCAGCAGCCAAGTGCTGCACTCTGCAATGTTTCTGAATGCAGGCCCTCAAGTAAGTAAATTGCGAAAACCAAAAAAAAAGTTTTCAAATGTAGGCCCTCCAGGAAATCGACCGTTTTCCAGAGAAATTTCAAAAACGTTGCCCTCTGAGCCATTTTCTTAGTTATTAAATGACACGCTGGTTCCATCTGAGCCACCACCCAAAACATCATTGACAGTTTCATTTCACCTGAAAGAACTAAACTATGCCATTGCACATTCAGCCCTGAAGCTCAGCACGAAACAATAGGAAGCAGAAAAAAAGGTTCAGAGTTTAGGCATCAATGGAGAGGTGCTTCTTGTGCTTGGACACCTTGGCCTGCAGCTTCTCCAGATTGGCAGCTGCGCTCCGGTGCTGCTCGCCCATCCTCCCCTTCTCGTCGGTGCTGCACATCTGCAGCTTCATCTTCAGGCTGAACATCCGTTGCACCCGCGCCGCCCACCCGCCGTCCTTCCCTCCGCCGAGCTTCCGGATGTCCTGCCGCATGCCGGAGCACTCCCTCTCGAGCTCCGCCAGCCGCAGCCGCATGCTGTCCATGCCGGCCCTGAGCGCTTGGTTTTCCCTCACCGCCGCCACAGTGACCCAGCTGGCACCGGCTTCGCCAGATGTCGGGATGGCGGCGTCACTGCCCCGCAGATGCCGTGACGATCCTCCTTCGAGGTTGTCCGAGACCATGAGGCACCCTGCGATGGATGTCCGGAGCTGGAGCTGCTCGAAGAAGAGGACCTGCACCACCACACGCAGCGGCAGCCGCTCGTTCTGCGCTGCGTGGGTGCACGCCTCAAGAGAGAGCTTCTGGCAGTCAATCAGCTGGCAGAGATGCTCGCGCTCGGATTCCGGTAGAGAAGAATGGGCCTGCGAGTATTGGGGAAGAAGTAACACCATTAAGAATGGTAAACCTAAGGTTTTTTTAGGCTAGCTTGTATTTATGAAAACAAGTGCAAATGTATCTTCAACTCTCGGTGAAAGAGCTTAAATGAAGATGTGATGACAAAGTATGGACACATATGTTTACCTTCAAGTACACATCAATGGCACGGTAAAGACCATCATCCAACGGACGAGCATATTCAGGCAAAGCGGCTGCAAGAGATTCGAACTTCGGTGGCTTCAAATTGATATCTGGTGCAATCTCTGCAAGGTAGCCATCGATTAGCTTAGCGACAGCGGTGATTGGCACAAGTGAAGGAGAAGCCATCATATCATCCAAGCAGGGAGATGCCGCCTGGTCCATTTCCAGGAAGTGATCAAGGATCCTGCGCACGCATTCGACATTGTAGAGTGTGTCCATGGTGTACGAGAAGTTGGGCAGAAGTAGATCCTCTAACATGGCTTCATCTAACTGCATGCCAACCCTTTTCTCCAAGTTGGAAATGCATGCACGGCTGACTTTCAGAATCATGGCAGTTCGAAGAAGCCAAAGCAGAACATTTGTGGATATTAGACCTTTCTGGAGAGGCAGCATCCTGTCGATGTCCTCGAGCAAACGCCGCTGTTCTTCCTCGGAGAGGGTAGCAGCAGCACAAGTCAGCGACCCTGGTCCCTTGTTTTGACGCCTATTCAATCCTGGAAGATACTTTTTGGCATAGTACGCGAGTGAACCTGCGATGATCTCATCTTTGGTGCCTCTTGACTCCATAGTGGAAATGAGCTTCTTGTATGTAGGGAAGCTCAAGGATGAAGCATCGTCATACCACCAATCTGAGCTGAAGTTCCCGAGCTTTGCGCCTGTGCTAATACCATTCCACAGTACACTGCCCTCCGGGCTTAGCATCGCACCGTGTTCTGAGACTTGCCAGCCGAAGAGGTCCGGGTCAATGCTAGCCTTGGCAGCCAATGACTCGACGCATCTCTTCGCTATGTGAAGGTCTTCGGCGTGAGGGAGAAGGGCATCACATGTCTTAAGTGCTTCCAGGGAATCTTTCCAGCTGCGGAGGACTGCTTGGTTAAAGAATGTTTCTGCCTGGTTGATGAGGTTATCAGCAGCTGTTTCTTCTGTCATCTGAAGATATTCAGCTGCGCATCGAAGGTGGACAATATTTTCAGGAGAGAGCTCTATCTTCACACTGTAACAGAACCTTGCAGCTAGCTCAAATGATTTTGCACCCCCAGGGATGTCGGATAGCTTGATGATACATTCATCTTGGTCTGAGTTCTCTTCAATTAACCTTCCTAGGATGGCACTCTTTGAAAGCAGAGGGAACTGCAAGGAGATAAGGAACAATAAACATTTAGTACTAGAACAAAAGGACAGCAGGTTAATACCAACCTGACACAAGGAAGGCGAATATTTGAGATAAAGTTCTTTGTAAATGCTTTTCTTTTGCCTTTGAGTATCACTTTGTAAATGTGTAACTATTAGAACACCACTGATAAAGTACAGCTTCATCTGAGAATTTAGCTCAGTTAAATGTAAGGGCAAGAGGTTAAAGATGATGTTTTTCCTTTGAATTTCTACCTAACGGGAGAGTGACAATCGCCAGCTAAGATACAAACATCGTTCGTCTTATCATGCAGATTTACAGCGGGCTACAAGATTGGAAAGAAAATTACCTTGTGGAGGTGGAAAGACATGTCCCCGACCTCAACGATAACATCGCTGGGAAGTCCAGTTGTGCAGAACCTGTAAAGCACACAGGAAGATGGACATCAGCCAAGCACTAATCACATATTTTCTGGTTTGGATAGCATCAACGAACCAAGTGGGCTTATAGCGGAGAAATAGTAGCAAACACCTTCCCATGTTTTAACTGAAGGCTGAAGAAAACTGAAAAGACATTGTTTCACATTCAGAGTATCTGCTGATACAAATTGGCATTGCTTCTACAGAGAAGCAATAAAAGAAGCAGAAGCTTGCTGTAGGCTAAACCACGGAATATCCACCCTGAAAGACTAAAAGAGAACACCTGCACTATTCCTTAGCTATAAGCCCTTAAAATTGGTCCCGTACATGAAAGTAAAAGAGGAAAAATGAAAACCCTAGAGCTCCCAAAAGCACACAACAAGAAGAACAGAGAGTAGCAATGTGGATGGATGCAGGCCCTTCCAGAGTAGATGAGAACACACAAATCTTCATATAAGCTAGAAATCAAAAAGAAAGGTTCTTCAGTTACCGTGTCCCCAAATCCCCATTTTTAACACACTGTTCTTCCTTTTTTTACTTAACTATTAGCAAGAACAGGACAAGCACGCCCGGTTAATTTATCTCGGCCACGAAGCTTCCGATTCCCGACGAACGATGTGGAGGAGGAAGAAGAAGAGCATTACCATGCTTGGCCTCGCCTGGTGAAGGCGTCCGGCTTGGCGCCGAGCTTCATGGAACCACCCATTGCACTCCAAGCAAGGGACGGATCTGGCCTCCTGCTTCCAAATCGAGGCGACAGAACACACAAGAAGAAGAAGAACTCCACGCCGCTCCTCCCTCTACCCACCAAATCAGCGCCCTAAGCCCGAGAGGAACCAAGAAGGCATCACCATTTGAAAAGGTGAGGGGGTCCTGCCTGGCCCCTGTTCTGTACGAGTGCTGCCGTGCGAAATGTGGAGCGGTAGATGTCGGAGATTTGCTCAGGCTGGGGTAGCTGAGTTCTTGAGCTGAGCAGCAAGCAATGGGAGATTGGGGAAGGGGAGACGGCAACAATGAGGAACGAACGGAGAGTCCAAGGAGGCCTGCCGGCCGGCGACTGCAAGAAATCGGTGATTGGTGAGAGAGAGGTGGGCAGCTGCGTGCAGTGAGATTTGTCCAGAGGCGCACTGGATCTCGTGGTGAAAAGGAGAAAAGAAAAATCCAATCTGGACCGGAGCTCAGTGAGATCCTGTTGGTTTCGATGGAGTGGGGAAAGAGCAGGGGGACCTGATGCTGCTACCGTCCAGTGTACTGTTAGTACTGCAGCACAGCACAGATCCATGTCATTATCTTAACCTTAACTTGATAAACTATGTTGGCATCGTCAAAAATTCGCCACATGGATGACGATAACACATTGTTATTGTGGATTCACTGCTTCGACTAGTTGCCTCGACAACTAGCACAAGACTCGAGAGTAGGAAAAGCTTCACATGGCCAGAAGCTTTGGTTGGGACTGCAGAAGCTTTGGAACATGGAAGAAAACAAACGATGGAGTTGAAAACGGAACAGACTCTTGCTTGCCTTTTAGTCCACGCACGCCGTGCACCAACGCACGCCGTGGACCAACAAGAAGAGCTTCTGCTTTGGCATCCGCGCCTCCACAGAGTTTCAAAGGTAGCCGGAGATTCCTGCCATGCACACAGACGGAGAAAAATAATTTACTTAAGCAAATTTATTTAATTTACTAACCCACACAAATCCTAGGACGTCCTACTCCCTCAGTCCCAAATAGGTGGCGTAAAAAATTGATGGTATTATCTCTATGTTTCACTAAATATATAAATGTCAACAACTACGATATTTGAATAAATATATATATTGTGTGTGTGTGTGTGTGGGGGGGGGGGGGGGGGGGGTCCGCCTTTGTCACGGTTGGCTGAGAAAAAGCTTAAGTCTCAGTCGATGTCGTGTCCACTCGACTCGTGGCAGGTTGTGTGGGCTTTTCTGTCATGTGAACGCTCTGTGTGCTTCCTGTCACATGTGACCCTTTTTGCATACCCCCAATAAGCAAAAAAAAAAATCCTCAAAAAAAAAAGCAAGAAAAAGAGAAAAGGAACTAGAATCATAGATTCTAGCCGGTCCAGTTATGCCTTCGTCCTCTTCTTCTTTCCAACCACTCCTTCTCGTCTCTGAAATCACACAACAACTACAGGCCGCCATTAGGGGATCTCAAGATGAAGTAGACATATACAAGACTCTCAGCCTAGATCTCCACTCACATCAAGAACGATATCTGAATGAGGAATCCATATGCAGCTTACCTTGGTATGGACAGGTTTAAGATATCCTGTTTTTCTTTAGAGTTATGTTTCTATTCTGTCTGGAATGGAGTCAGCCGGTTATTCCCAATGTGCACAACTTCTTCAGGGTTGTAGTAGTTGCTTAGGACTTGGTGGCTTTTGTCTCAGAAACTGAACTTCTAGTGATTCTTGTGAGCTCTGTTTAGAAAATAGAAGCCTTATTAACTTTTAGTCAAATGTACAAATTCAAAATAAATAATCTAGACACCAAATTTAACAAAAATATATCATAGGAAAATTAGGGTACAATAGTTAAAATTAGGAAGTTGCACATTTCTCAAGAGAAAGATGCAACTCCGTTCCGTACAAAATATCTAGTTGCACATTTCTAAAGAGAAAGGTGCAACTCGCTCCAGTAAAAAAGACAAAAGCAAGTTGCACATTTTTCAAGAGAAAGGTGCAACTCGCTTCAGCAAAAAAGGCCGGGGCAAGTTGTATATTTTTTAAGAGAAAGGTGCAACTCGCTTCTGTAAAAAAGATATCTAGTTGCACATTTCTAAAGAGAAAGGTGCAACTCGGTCTGGTAAAAAAGCCGAAGCAAGTTGCACATTTCTCAAAGTAGTAAGTTACAAGTGGCATCGATAGAAAAAGGCCGAAGCAAGTTGCAATTTCTGAGAAATGTGCAATTCGCTTTGGCAGACAAGGCCATGTGTAGGTCAAAAAATTACAGCACGTCAAGTCTCGCAACCACTTGGCCTTAGGATTAGACAAGAAAATAAGGTGACTGCCACTTCATCAGACTTGAACAGACAGACTAAGTTCATACCAAGAAGTTGGAAAAGGAGCCGAAGCAAGATGCACATATCAACAACTTGTCTACCTTGTCTGCGATCATGTGTTATCCTCTGCACAAAAATATATGAACAAAAGCAGAAAACAACAAATGGTGAGTTGCATGATGGCTGTAAAATTAGAAACTAAAAAAGGGACCAGAAAAATTATAGGATTCAGGAGTCATGGACAACTCACCATCTTCTTGTTTTCAGCAATTTGCTTGCCCCACGAGTCCGATTAGACTCCTTTAACCTGAAATATTAAATTATATGTATAAATGGAATATTATGCTAGAACTCAATACTAATTCATTTAACTGAAAGAATACATAAATTGAACCTAAAACTTAAGTATGAGCCTGATGTGGTGATTGCTATGAACAGAAAATTAAACTTGCTTACATACAACATATAATGAAAAATGTTCTTCACTTATTGAAATAGTTGGGAACATTTACAATTACTCTACATGATAAAATCATCGGTACTAAAAAATGCCGCCATGTTTTAGTGATTCGTTAAATACAATCACTACAAGAAAAACATTGTCAAAAAAAAAGTGGACAGTCACCTATAGTGTGTTCCCCCATTGTTTATTACATGTATGCATGCATGCTATTCAAAACAGAAAAACAAGATATACAGAAAAGATTAGACTGA
Organism: Puccinellia tenuiflora; assembly: GCA_012064385.1. NCBI lineage: Eukaryota > Viridiplantae > Streptophyta > Magnoliopsida > Poales > Poaceae > Puccinellia > Puccinellia tenuiflora. The sequence goes on along the minus strand of QRDG01000048.1, from coordinate 1,518,166 downwards.
ACTCACAATTGTATAAAGGCCTCAAGTAAAGTTATATCATCATACGATTCATAATAGTCCTATTAAAACAACAGAGGTAGAACAAGAACATGCAACATATGAACAAACGAAACAAAAATTCAAAAATCCTAAAAAAAATAGTCCATAAAACACTATGTTTACCTCTTCATTACTGTCAGAATGGAGCTTATTGTTTTCCATGTATCTTTTCCAAAAATATCTCCCTCCTGAAAAAAGCACAAAACAACACTCTGTATAAGGAAGATAGATATTGGATGATTCTCTGGCCTTATTACACCATGAATAAGCAATTATGGATCGATGTCTACCTGGTGACATTTTAGCTCTTCCAAAGAATACACACATGCTACACAATTCAGTTCAATAAGAGTTTCCACAGGCTAATTGCAAAACAACACCCTCTCTAGCTCTAGCATTATTACAAGCTGCATATTGCAATGTAAATACAGGAGAGTTTCACATGCTACTTGGTGAGATTTTGGTTCTTACAAAAATCGGACACAAACATGTATGCTGCTACACTTTGCTCGTTTCAACGATCGCTGGGGAACTTTAGAGGCTAGTACTTTCCTCCCCTCGCCCCACACGAGGGATAGGACCATTGAGCTTCGCAACATTGCACCTCAACAGTCGGGGATGTCTCCCTTATAAAGACTATTACTAACAAACCACCAAATGCAGTTTTAACCCCCAAAATCTTAGGAACTATCTGAGAGATTTATGGAGTCACGTGTAACTAAATGCAAATAAATGTGAGCATGGAAATTTATGTTAAAAACATTTCTACTCGGTACATCCCGAGCCACGTTATGGTTTATATTTATGCGGGAGCAATGCCAGATAAACTTTTACAAGGACTCAAACAAACTGACCCAAACTCTGTTTTATTTTTGGACTGAATATGGTTACAACTCTACCTCTAACGCTCTCACTTAACCGTAACTGTTCAAGTTAAGATCATGCTTGAAACCAAGTTGCGAACTATGAAAGGTTTTGTAAAGCCATACAAAACTTGGTCGTTTGAAGGAACAAACCGAATTTCCAATAGATTGATCTCTAACAAAGTGAAAATATATTTAATTGTGTTTAACTTTTGCATAAAACACATATGATTTGCTAACAAATATGTGGCACACATTGCCACACCATAAATACAGTGGTTGAGTCAACTGAATTCCAAGTTTTCAAGTAAAGATTTACCTAAATTATTTTAGTTGTGACATTTGCAAGAGACTTGTGTTGTGCATCAGTGCTGGATTTAGAACTTTTAACTTGCTTTTCTGCACTCTGAGAGACAAGATTTATCGCAAAGAATATAACCTAACCTCAAGTTGATCGACGATCATCCAAACAACCTGCCCAATCCATAACTGAAAAGTCACTAACCAAAGTGGGAGTGATATGTAAAAGGTAGACCAACACTGGGCGTATGCTTAATATATCTCATAATGGGTTAGCAGCAGTTCAAAGCAGGGTAGTACGAGTAGGAAAATGTTTATATACTTTATTAGCTGCATAAAAAATCTTTACGCACACAAGTTGACGTATCTTAGAAATTCAGCACAAAAGGAGGACAATTTGGACCAACAATTTTTCTTTGCATGTTCTTTTTGTTGTCGCTCGTTACGGTATGTTGGCTTGCCCGCATGAGGCTCCTCCGTCTTCAAAGGCTTTGTCACCCATATGGCCTCTCGAAGTACGTGGACGGTTTTTATTTATTATGAAAGGAGCCACATGACCCTCAATTTCATCAAGAAACTGAAGCCTGTCACATATTTTCAACCAAACTTCTCCTTTTGACATACGTTGCATTATTTGGATGTCATGAAATGAAAGGTATACTAAAACATCTACGACAACAAGTACTTACTGAAAGCATTCAAGCGGAAAAACAATACATGGAAAACAAGATAACAACAAAGTAATGAAGACAAAGTGCTCTTTCCTTAGTCTTAGTTACTAGACAAAGCATTCTCTGAACTTTTTATTTCTGATGAATGTTCGGATTATCCAGTAACCGACATAAAGAAAATATGCCATTAGCAAGATATGCATGCGTAAATATTTTAAAACAGGCATCATTCCTTGCTTTCCACAAATTCCAAAGCAAGTGAGCATCATCAATCATCACTACAGTATTATCAATACCTTTGGATTGAGCTAATGGACTAATTACCAGGGCACTCCAATCACACTTCATTAATATATATTAGAAGGATATCTCGCGCATTGCGGCGAAATCTCTTCAAAAAGATTAAATAAAGGGATATTAAATCCATGGAATATGAACTTGTTTACAGAAATATGCAAGATCCTATTGATCGCAATTGTCGAAACGCTATATTAATTAACCTGTTATTTTTTTGGTATTTGATGATAAAAAACCGGTGACGTGGATAATTGTATGGATGGAATGTAGATGACGTGGATCGGTTGCATGCAAAAAAATACTATTATTAATAAATTTAGTGGGATTATATGGACAATTGATTGGCTAAAATAGTGAATGATGTGGATAAGTTGCATGTCAATATAGACAACTTAAATGATCTCAAGTGGGGTTTTGTCTTATAAGGGATATAGATAGATAGCTAAAGGACAACCAAAGAATAAATGATTATATCTTTTGTTGCTACCACATAACTCACAATTCTCTTCTCCATTCCAACCTTACCAAAATATCCTAGATAAGCACTTTATTTTTTAACAAGAGCCACACAAAGGATTTGATTGTGGGAGGTAGTTTCATCCTCCAAATCATTTAGAAGGGGAAAGCATCCATCCAGCTACATACATAGTATATAAGGATTTTACCGGGGAAACCCATAAACCCCTAGCTAGCTTCATGCTGATTGTGATTAGATAGCATCACCGCCACCGTGGCGGACTGGAAGTTGCTTCTGCTTAGCAAGGCGCGCGGCGACCGGCAAGAGCTCCTCGATGGGCCTCGCCGTTGACGAAGGTGGTTTCTTCTTTAAGTCATCACAGTAGGTTTGACTAGTCAAAACACTGTCAGATCACTGAATTTGACCCTACGGTGCCCAATCATAGTCCCACCTTGATGACGTGGATCACACGTTCGCTGGGGAACCCCAAGAGGAAGGTATGATGCAGTACAGAAGATGTTTTCCCTTGATTACAAAACCAAGGTTGTCAGATTCAGTAGGACTTGGAGAAGGCTTAGCGAGGTGTCAATCTACTCTGGCGCTTGTAGATTAATGCGGACCTGCACACAATCACAAACAAGTACTTTGCCCAATGAAACAGAGAGGTTGTCAATCTCTCCGGCTTGCCGAACACAAAGAATTAAATGTGTGGATGTAAAATATGATGAGAGTGAAATATGACCAACGAGCAAATGATGATGAAAACCTATTAGAACGGTTGTAAGCAATGTAGGAAAATAGGACCGGGATCCACAGTTCACTAGGGTTGTGTTTGCTAGGCTGTATCACCCTGGCACAGCTTTCTCAGTCCATACATGCTAAAGTGGGCCGGGTTGGGATGAGATTTTTCCTATGTTTGGTGTCCCGTATGACCTGGGCCAGGTTAGAATGAGATGTTGTTTGGTTGTCCCGGTTCCACCTAGCCATGCTGAGAGTACTGTCAAGTAACAGAAATTACCAACAGGTCCGAAATCTTACAGAAAGGACTTCAAACAAAAAGTAAAAAAAGCAGTCAGGTCCGATCCTGGACATCTCCGGCGAGATGCTGGTCTCCGGCGGCTGGGCTCGCCTCCGCGGCGGTAGGAGGCGGTGGTGCTCTTCCGGCGCGACGGCGTGAGGAGGAGGTGGCGAGTTGGCGGCGGCCCGCGGTCTTCTTCCGCCGCGGCACGGGCAGGGGGGCGGCCGCGAGGAGGCGACGTTGGTCCGCGCCCGCCAGGAGGAGGAGCCAGGCGGCGCGGGGGGCAGCCGTCGAGGAGGGTCAGCACCTCCGCTGCCGGCGGGATGGGCGGTCCGGCAGCCGGTGATGCGCGGCCCCGCGCGTTCCGCCGTCCGCCACTTCCTCTTCTAGGGGAAAGTGAAACAGTGTTTTGCTCGTTTCGTCCCGGGGTGGCCGACCGCGTACGGGAATCGATCTGCAACTGTGTTTTGCGGGTACGAGCCCAGCCTGGGCGAGCTGAGAAGCTCGATTTCCACTTCCCAACCAGGCAGTGCCCGGAGGCCTTTTTCATATGAAGCCGGCACTGCCCATGTGACCCGACCCAGGCTACCAAACAAGAACTAGGCAGCTCAACCAGGCTGAGGTGGGAATGTGGGAGTTCACCCAGGCTACCAAACACACCCTAGAGGTGTCTCTCCAAAAGATATACATGATGGGTAAACAAATTACAGCATGGCAATTGACAGAATTGTGGGCGCACAACGAGGCTATCATAAAACAATATAGTTCACCGTTTCATCTAATATGGGCATTATGTCAAAATACATAGACCGTTTACTAACTGCATCTATGAATAATAATCCACTCTGGATCGCTATCCAGCAAGTCACCCAAAAGTATTAAGTTGCAAGCAACAGATCATTGCAATAAGCAAAGTGCATAATGTAAGCAATGTAAATAACACAAAGAAATCACACCGCTGTTTTCTCCCTATAGTGGCAACAACACATCTCTTGTCTTTATCGTTTTTGTCAGCCCGAGCTTAGACAAGAGAGGCATGAACCCACTATCTAGCATAAATACTCCCTCATATAACACTAATAATTACTTGGCCAAAGCATCTACTAGCATCGGAGAGCATGCAAGATCACAGATAAAACACAACATATAGATGAACAAAAGCAATGACTTCCACCATTCATCGGATCCATGCAAACACAATGTAGCAGTTACAGATAGTATGATCTTGATCATGATAGGCAGCTCACAAGATCTAAGCAATGGAGTACAAGGAGGAGAGACAACCATCTAGCTACTGCTATGGATCCGTAGTCCCGTGGTGGACTACTCACTCATCACTCCGGAGGCAGGCATGGTGGTGTAGATGCCCCCGGTGTCGATTCCCCTCTCCGACAGGGTGCTGGGAAGAGCTCCCGAACTAGGGTTGGAGATGGCGGCGGCCTCGGACATCTTCTGGAGAATATGCTTGCTCCTCTGGTGTTTTAGGTCAGAGGTGAATTTATAGGCGAAGAGGCGATGCGAGGAGGCGAGGGAGCCGCCCAGGTGGCCCCAGGCATGGCCAAGGGTGGGGCCGCGCTTGGAGGGCATCTGGAGGCTGTGGCCTCCCCCTGTGGGCGTCGTTCTGGCTCCGTCTTCATTTCATATTGGAAATAAATCCCATAAATTTTCAGCGTTTTCCGAGAAACTTCCCAGAACAACTTTTCTGAAACAAAAGACAGCAGAAAATAGGAACTGGCACTGTGCATCTTGTTAATAGGTTAGTTCCATAAATCATGCCAAAATGATATAAAACATGTGGCACTGATATGTAATCAAGCATGGAATATCAAAAATTATAGATACACGTTGGAGACGTATCACGGCTCCGTTCAATTCTTGGCTCATAGTATTGGACCCGGCCACATCATCTTCGGTCAGACCAGGCTAAGACCGTACTACTGTAATCACTATGTGCAGAGTATTTACAGATAGTGGTCTAATTAGCAAACGATAGTGCGAATCTCGATGATGGATTTGACGACAATGAGTGGGGTGGTATAGTCCCCGGGCGGCACCGACACATTTTTTTAATGTTGTGCAAGTCTATGAAAAATAGATCATAGAGGTTTGTCTCCCACAAATACATCCTCTCAATACCTAGTTATACAACCATCTTCGGTTACTCTTTCACATCAACTATAGAAAATGTCTTTAACTCCCATCAATACCAACAAAAAATAAGAGGGCCCAACCAGAAATTCACTTTGGAACCCGAGCTCATGTGCTTCTGGTCAAATAAAAAAATCAAAAAAATAGTAAAACATTTCAAAAAATTCTGAAATTTTCTGGTGATGAACATATACATGTTTTCTACATAATTGCAAAATTTCGTGATAAAATGACATGTATTCTGCCCTGTGCAAAAAAAAAAACAAAATCACTGCTCTGAAAACATAATTTTTAAATCTCATTTTCGCCACTCGATTTGTCTTTTTTGCACACAGCAGCAGAAATTTGGCACGTAGGTAGAAAACATGTATATGTTCATCAACAAAAAAATCAGAATTTTTTGAAATGGTTTACTATTTTTTCCGATTTTTATTTGACCAGGAGCATATGAGCTCGGGAGCCAAAACGCCTCTCTCGGGCCTAACGTAACTTTTAAATTGAGTTAAAGTTCTATTTCTCATGTATTTAGTTCTGACCATCTTCTGGCACTCCTCATCTTCATTATGTAATTTCTAGAGAAACTTGCACACCAAGCTTATGTTCGTAGAAAAATTAAATCATTAACACGCAGGCCCCATGATCATTGGGTTGAAAAACACAAACCCATTTTAACAAGATGATACTTGTTGACCCCCTGTTTCTCCTGCAAAGTAAAAAAAAAATCTCTAGAAAATATACATTTTATATCTCCTTTGGAAATATAATAAAATACAACATTCTGATAAAATACAACATGAAACTAGGTGCAATACTTAGGAAAGTTTCAATAAGGAAAATTCTACCTCCTAGAGATAAAAAATTTCTTGCGAGTTCGGGGAGAGGCGTTTTGGCTCTCGAGCTCACATGCTCCTGGTCAATATTTTTTAAAACAAATATTAAAACATTTCAGAAAATTCTAAAAAAGATTGTCAACAAACATATGCAAGTATTCTACACATGTGCAAATTTTCGTGATCAAAATAGCATTTATGCTTGCCTATGCGAAATGAAATAAAATCAGTGCTCAAAAAATATATTTTAAAATCCTATTTCAGCCACTGATGTTTTTTGATAGGGCGTCAAAAATGGAGAGCGGTGATTTGGCTCCCGAGCTCCAGGGAGCTCGGTATTTTTGAAAAATGGAAATTCACATTTTTGCGTTTCCAAAAAATGTGAAAAAAATCACAGGTGTAGGTAGTGTCGAGACACACGCCCGTGAATTTTTTTGACTTCAAATTTGTTGTATTTTGGGCTGTGCAAAATAGACAAATTCTGACAGATTTCAAAATTTTGAATCTGGGTATGTCGATTCAGAAATTTGTCTTTTAGATCTAGCCCAGAATAAAACGAATTTGGACTTGACATTTGGCACGCTTGTAGATCTAGGTGATATCTACACCTGGTATTTTTTTCTCGATTTTTGGAAACCAAAATGTGCGGATTTTCAAATTTTGAAATACCGGGCTCCCTGGAGCCCGGGTTCCAAATGAACTTTCTGGTCAAAAATGTCATTTCATCACGAAATTTTGCATGCATGTTGAAAATTTGTATATGTTTGTTGAATTTATTTTTTTCCTGATTTTTTTGAAATGCTTTACTATTGTTTTTAAATTTTAAATCGAGCAAGAGCATGTTAGTTCGGGAGCATTGTGAATTTTCCGCGAGCTCGCGACTTCCATTATTTTTTCTCAGAAAGTTTCCAATCAATACTTCTTAGCCTTTTGTAGTGAAGAGGAATAGCCAAACATCTAAAAGAGAATTCATCTACTTTGCAAGTGAATATAATATATGTGTTATTACATGCATAATGGTAGGTGAAAATACCCTTCTCCTCATTATATATACGCCCATACGCAAAGTGAGCTTCATCCATTGTGTTGAGGGAGCATGACCTTTAGTATTTGTTAGTAGAGCCGAAGGTAGACACCTAGTTCCCCATGAAACTAAGCAAGGGTAGAACTTGGAGAGCTAATAGAGGTAATACGATACAAGACATCAACTATCGTTACCTGATGTTAGTTTTAGGAATCAGAGACTGAGAGACATTGGGAGTAGCAGTTTATGGGGCACAGGCCAACAATGTTGGGGCGGCAAGAGCTTTGGTTCCAAGATCAGTGAATCGACATAATGCCCGTTCATGACGCTTGATCGTCCGGTTGGTTTAGTTTCTAGGCCTAAACATGATACCCGGTCAGACGCTCCAGTTTGGGGTCAACTGATTCGTCATAGTGCGTTGGGGCAAAATGTAACACGAGCAGCTAGCGCATGGTTTCGACAAAGGGAACTTGGTCGAGACTACAGATCCCCTTTGGATGAATTGGTTGCTTAAAAAATGTTGTAACGAAGAACCTGATCGAGACTAGAGTACCGCTAAAAAGTTCTTGAGCACCTATACATTCAACCAGAGTGATGTGCCACTAGATTTGTCTCCCCACCCCTCCCCTCGGCCCACCAAAATGTCCGGCTCAAAAGGCGTGGACTAGGATGTGATCAAAGCGGATGGTTCGTCGGTATTGGCGGTCCGAGATAGCGGAAGTTTCGAGCACTTCGCCGCCCCCCTCCGTGTAGACAAGCTCGTCTTCTGCATCCCCTACCAACAGTCTCTGCACGACACAGGTGGCTCGAGCTCCACGTCAGCGGCTAGCCAAGGACAATGCAACCGCTGGTCCCACCGACGTCGCATAGATATGCACCGCCCCACCGCGTCAGTACACTGGTTTGTTTGCGATGTCATATTGGACCATGATTTATGTCCGCATGGACAGGAACATACGCGGGTGGATGAATTGGGTAGTCCGGTCACCCAAAGAAAATCTCCAGCGGCATCCCCTCAAATTGGTACCAATCCGGCACTCCCCAATTTGTTTCCTCTTTGTGGGGGGGGGGGGGGGGGGGGGGTGTCGGACACTTGTTCGACACATCCCTGAGTGCCGCCCGCAGCGGCACCCTCCAAATGGAACCCGCCAAGTTTTTCTATTTGGTTAACATTTGCAAATTACTAATAAAACAAACGATTTTCATTGCAATTAGATACATTAACTAGAACTAATCTAAACTTAAACTACAATGAATCTATTAAACTATAATGTAATCTACATGTCGGGAGGAGGTGGCTTGTTAGGGCAGCCTCGACGACATTCGCCCCTGGCTCGGTGAAAGAGGGGGAGCCAGCCTCGTTGCGGCCAGCCACATTCGCGAGCCAGCGTCTCTCCTCCCTGCCTTGCACCATCAACTTGTGCACCTCCCCGGCCTGGGTGAGGTTGGCTAGGTTGTGCAGCATGTTTGTGGTGGTGTGGCGTGGGTTGTGTTGTCTACGGCGAGATGTGAGCACAACGAGAAGTGGTGCCACAGTGGAGCTTCTTTATAGCAGGCCGACAGAAAAAGGTGGCGCGCGCGAGAACCGACAGGTGGGTAGTTAGGCGACGTGTCGGTTTAATATCGACTCCACCGCATTAGCGTCTGAGAAGGCTGCTCCGCCATTAACAGCCACGACATGTCAAGGTTGACCCACCTGTCTATAAACATGTCCGGTCATTATCCGGCACGCACCGCGTTTGGAGGCCCGCTCGGAGATGCATGGTAGACATAAATTGGGCCAGACCGGATCTTTGATGGTGTCGCTGTGGCAGTTTTTCACGTCCTATGTACCAACGGATTTTTTGGAGTGCTTTGGAGGGTGTTGGTGGAGACGGTCTAACATTTCTGAAAAGTTCACACTCTCCTTCTACTCCTGTTAAGCAAAAGCAACTCCTACCTAGAGGGTAGCACCCACAGAGGAACCTAGCCTAGCTCTCTCTCTCTCGCAGCTCACGGACGGAGGAGGAAGAAGGAGCAGAACACATTGGAGTTTTTCTGGCCGCACGAACAGCCCTTTTCCATTACCCAAACTGGCTAGCTCACCCTTACACACAGGGACTACAAGACCTTTTATAGCCTGTCAGCAACGCAGCGCCCACGTAACAATATAAAACTAGGCACAATACGTAGGAAAATTTCAGTAAGGATATATCTCCTATAGAGATATAAACTACCTTGAGACCTAGAAGCTTTCTTCTCCATTTTTTTTCCTCAAAAGGCTTACTTAGCCTTTTGTAATTCAGAGGGAATACCCAAACGTCTAAAAGGAAATTCACCAATTTTACAACTGAATATATGTGCATATTTATATTGTCCTTCGTACACATACGATGGTAGGTGAAAATATTATTTCCTCATTATATATATCCCCAGAGCCAAAGCTGCTTCGGTCATTGTTTTGATGGAGCAGAACCTATAATATTTTCTCTGGTAGAGCTAGGGGGAGACAATTACACGAGCATGACCCAAAGGCTAAGAGAGATACCAGTATACGACATCTACTTTCATATTAGACCTATTATTAGGCATTAGAGACGTCGGGAGCACTAACAGATGCAACAAAACCTATTGGAGTTGGCGTGGAAACAGTTATGGTGCCACGGCCCCAGCACTGGTAAAATGTCCAATCACGACACCAAGGTTACTCTGAGTTTTAGGCGTCGAAAGGTAGCCTAGGTTTCTGCCATGCACACCGGCCGATAGGTTTTAGGCGGCTCAATTACAACATGTGGTGGATAGTGTGGCTAACCATCTCGCTGGATGGTGCTCGGGCCTCCTTAATAGAGGCGGGCGGCTGAGTTGTCAAAACGCACCTCTCGGCGATGTCCGTCTTCTGTATGATGTCTTTGGGTCCCGGTGCAACTTAAGTTTAACGTACGATGCAATGTTCGCCTCTCTGAATGTCTCCACGGTTAAGATCTTTAAAAATATACATTACCAGGTTATGTAAATCCGTCTATCCCCTCGCGGCCTCTCCTCATGCACATACAAATCTATGCAAAACTTACTCTCCCCTATCATAAATATTGTGTCATTGTTTGAGGGAGCACAACCTTTCATCTTTCTTTCGTAGAGTTTGCAGTAGAAAGCTTGATCCCCACAGATGAAACTAGTCAAGGGCAGAAGTCAGAGAGCTAAGACATATAACACGAGACACATCAACTATGATAGTCAAAAGGTTGTCGATATTAGATATTAGGATTCAGAGGCATTGGGAGCACTAGCTAATGTGGCACAAGAACCATGTGTTCTCGTAGCAATATCATTGGCGTCACGACCGTTAGACTGTCGTAATGCCGGATCATTATCCGAACAGTCAATCCTTTTTAGGCGCCGAACTGGCGAGAAAGAAGATGGGGTCCGGTCATAAGCTTCAAGAAGGGGTCATACACACTATGTATAGTGCATTGGGAAGAGTGGAAGGCAATCTGTGCACGCCTGCGATGGAGGAACTTCATGGAGACTAGAGTGGCTTTGTTTGAATCTGATGTTGGTTGTATAAACTTGTAACAAATAATTTGTATAAATGTGCAATTATATTGTTTTTGTACTTGTATTTTTTTAGTTGCAATTCTATCGAGACTAGAGTGGCTTACGCTAAATATGTTGTTGCTTGTAGAAACATGTGCAGAGGCTGGTGCACGCTCCCCTTTTCGGAAAAATAAATAAATAACTTGTATTTCATAGGAAATTATAGAATTTAAGTTGCCATAACATTTTCTCCTAGCTCCATGCTCAATAAAACTATCTACTTTGTGATTCTAATTTGGTATATTTGTTTCAATTGATTCCAACCATGGAATCTCTATTTCCCAAAGTGTCCACAATTATAATTTCTATTTGTTTTATGAACCTTGGCACATTTGATATCTTCCACATGATTGGCTTTCAAAAATACACATTATTACAAAAATTGACATCATAAATGGAAAATAGATCAAGTTCATGATCAATATCATATTGACACTCTACTACATGGTAGTCCCCCATGTCAAGTCCAGATCTACCTTTGACAAACTGAAATCAAAGGTTATTTTCTTACTTCATAACTTCCAATGTCATTTCCATGTATCATAAAATTAAGTGAGACATGTCCACCTCTTTACATAGAAAAAATGAAAGGAGAAAGAAACCAGATTGTTCCTTACAACATTACAGTGGCATGCTCCTTTTATTCCTGCAAGAATTCATGTGTAAGATTACATGATAGGAAAGTCAAAGAATTCATTTCAATAGGTTTGAGCGGAGGTTAAATTTCGTATGGAATGCAGTATAAGCAATCCGTAGGAAAATATCATGTCGGATTCAGTCCTATGAATCAAACAACTGTAGGAAAAATTCCTAAGGGTTCTAATCCTCTAGAATTCCTATGAAAATACTTTGAATCAAAGTGGCCCGAAATAACGGGACAAAATCTACTACCGAGCTTTCAAAACAAACAATTATTGAAAAAAATTATGCTGGAATTGGTTGTCCAACTATTTAAGACGAATTGGTAGGGGTACTAGCTAGGAGTAGTCGGTTTATTGTGGAATACGTGGGAAATGAGAAATCTAGCTTCTTCCCAAGCGATATTGAATGTGATCCTACCAATATGGTGTTTTCATATGCCGATTAAAAGTTCTTCAACTGATTTTACCGAAAGGTGTCGTGTAAAGGCTTTATGCGGCTTTCCCTAAAAGATTGACTCTCATGCAACACTAGATGTGAGACCTGGCAATGATTGTCATCTTTCCACATCGTTGCTCCCTAGATATGAGTGCTCGAACCTTTATTAGGGTTTGTATGATTCCTCGAATACATTGAACCGGGGGCTCCTATCATGTTCTGTTTTCATTTAGTCTATTGTAGTTTGATGTATGAATTTTATTTTGATTTTTTTCGCGAAAAGGAGAAGCTCCGGCCCCTACATGGATAGATGAATTTTATTTTGATGCTCATGGAAGTGCCATCTCACCGTGTGGGTTGTGTCGTGAAAATGTAAGAGGTGTGCGTATGTTGTGTGTCAAATTCCATTTCTTCATGACATCGGGAGCTTGTGGGCCCTTCAAAATGGAAGAGGTGAAACTCACCTCCTCGATTTAAAAAAAACTGTCCTATGACACCTAGAATCAAGATCTGGACCACCTTCCCAACCCATTGGGAACCATGCCAAAAAAAAGATAGCTTTAAGTGCATACATTTTCTACTCACTCCGTTCCGTAAAAGAAGGCGCATAAATTTTTAAGCCAAACGATGTAAATTTTTACCAAGTTTATAGGAAACACTATTATATCTAAAATTTTATATCAACATCATTAGATACATCATAACATATATTTTCATATTATGTCTATGTCATATCATAGTTTTTCATAGATTTTTTAAAAGACTTAATCAAACTTTGCATCGTTTGACTTTTGAAAAAAATTATACGCCTTATTTTACGGAATAGAGATAGTAGAAGTTAGCAATAAAGACACATTTTTATGTATTGTATTCACACACATAGATATAACTTACCAATGTAAAATTTCATCAAATTTTAGGACCATTCGCTATGTTTTTCAAAATATTGACAATTCTAGAGTTTAATAGATATGTTTTTGAACGGACACCCGGTGCGAAGATAGTTTAACGAGTAAGTTTTTATACTTTTCAGGATGTTCTCCTCTCTAAATCAACAGCTGGTCCACGGCTGAAATCTTTAGAACATACGTGACCGAGTTCTACAAATCCCCACTATCGCCCTTCAGCCTCTAGGCGTGCATTTATTATTGTTGTTGAAAATTTCCTGCTCACTGTTATATATACCCACAAATTTGTCATTGTTTTGCTGGAGCAGAACCTTTAGTCCTTCTTTAGTTGAGCCACATGTCGTTCCCCACAAAAATAGGCAAGGGCAAAACTCGGAGATCGATCAAGCTAAGAGAGGCAATGACACAATCAAATATCGTAGTCAACATGCTGTCAGCCTGTCAGTATTACTAGGAATTAGAGACGTCGGGAGTAGCATTTGACGCCTCAAGATTTGGTGTTGACGCTACCACAGGAAGAATTGTGGTGGCACACTCCCCTCAGCTCGGGTCGTAGTTTTGCCCCACGCATCTTCTCGCCCAGCCGCTACACAACCCCTGCTAACAGCCACTGTGCCACGAGCCCACGAGTCGTCATGCGACTGATACGCTGCTCCTGCGCCACGAACAGCATTCCGTGTATCCCACCATTCGCTGTCCCTCCTCCGCTTCGCTGCGCCAAAATTGTCGCCCCTCTCTGATGGCCTGAGTGGTTATCTCAGATGTTGATATCAAGTTTATATGTCACACTACAGGAATGGCGCGCTACGTCGACGGCCAGCGACTACGCCGACAGCCCCGATAAAAAGTCGTCGGCGTAGAGGCCGATCTGGGCTGCCCAGACTAACCGTTGGCGTACAGGGCTACGCCGATAGCAAAGCCGTCAGCATAGGTATACAGGGCTACGCCGACGGCAAAGCTATGTTTAGTTTTTCTATTTTTCATTTAATATAAAATAATTTATATCTTTAAATTCGTAAATCGAAATTTAACAAATGAAAAGTCATTTTTGCCACTTAGAAAAAGGAAAATGATATTTATAAAAATAATTTGAAAAATCCCTTCGAAACCATTGTTTCTCATACCTATATACACCTATTTGTCGAATATGAGAACTTTATCACAAACTATTCCGTGGGAATAGTCATAACTTGGTCATTTGGCTTGAAACTTATAGATGTTTATACATGATGGACCTTTTTATGAAGATTTTTTTGAACAATTTGTCAAAAATCAAGTTTATCATTTTTCATAGAAACTAGTACACATAAAAGCACTCCATGCCAGAGGATACCTTTTTTTGAGGTTTTTTTTCAGTTTATTAGATTTTTTTCAAAAAACGGTCAAAATGGCCACCATGACTATTTATTGAAAGAGGTTAGATTTTCTAAAACTATCGATGTTTCTGAGATATAACCACTAGTTGTGTACCTTAAAATGATATTAAAAAATTCAAACCAAACTATCAAACACTTGTAGTTCAAATTTGGATTACTTTCGGAAAATCAGCATAAACTCATTTAACTAGGCGAAATTTGGTACAAATGAAGAAAATTCCTAACACTTGGGGAGTATCCATCAAATGTAGATAGATATTTGTGAAAATTAGATGGGTGCCATTTTGCACCATATTTTTTGTACTTGGTTCACGCAAAAAAGTCATTTTTGCCACTTAGAAAAAGGAAAATTATATTTATAAAAATAATTTGAAAACTTCCTTCGAAACCATTGTTTCCTATACCAAGATACAACTATTTGTCGAATATGAGAACTTTATCACCAACTATGTCGTGGGAATAGTCATAACTTGGTCATCTGGCTTGAAACTTATAGATGTTTATACATGATAGATATTTTTGTGAAGATTTTGTGAAGATTTTTGTGCAGATTTTTTTTGAAACATTTGTCAAAAATTAAGTTTATCATTTTCATAGCAACTAGTACACATAAAAGCACTCCATGCCAGAAGATATATTTTTTAAGGTTTTTTTCACTTTATTTGATTTTATTCAAAAAAGGGTCAAAATGGCCACCATGACTATTTATCGAAAGAGGTCAAATTTTCTTAAACTATCGATGTTTCTGAGATATAACCACTAGTTGTGTATGAAAGAACAAACGATTTCCCGATGTCGCCTAGAGGGGGGGGGGGGGGGGTGAATAGGCGATTAAAACTTTTTCCTATTTAGGGGCTTGATAATTGCGGAATAAAACTATGTGTTTAAATTAACAAGCTAACAACCTAAATACTAGGTTTGCCTAAGTGCACCAACAACTTATGCTAAGCAATTCAAGCAACAAGGAGATAGCAAGATATGAACTTCAAGCACGAAGGCTATCACAATGTAAATTGCATAAGTAAAGCTCGGGTATAGAAATAACCGAGGCACGCGGAGACGAGGATGTATTTCCGAGTTCCTTCTTGTTGAGGGAGTACGTCTCGTTGGAGGGGTGTGAGCTCGCTACAAAAGGCCTACTCAAGATGCCACAAAGGCCTCACCCTATTCTCCGATGAACCTCACCCAAGGGATTGGTTCACCTTCCACTATCGGAATCCTTCGAGGCGGATTCCGGAGCCCTTTACAACTTCCTTGGGGCACACACCCACAACTCAATTGGGGGCTCCCAAACGTGCCGAAGCTTCACAACTCGAAGTCTTCGCGGCACCTCCAAACCGTCTAGGGTACACAATGCACCCAAGAGGCACAAAGCTCTTGGGAACACAATGCACCCAAGAGTAACAAGCTTCTCAACATCGATCTTCACGTATCACCGTAGGGAGAGCAACCCGATGCAACAAATGCAAGAGGCAAGAACACACAAAGTGGTCAAGTCCTTCACTCTCAAATTCCAACCAAGCAACAAATGCTTTGGGGGGAATAAGAGAGGAAGAACAAAGGGGATGAACACAAAGCAACCCCAAAATCTAGATCCACTAGGTTCCCCTCACTTAGAGGAGAATTTGATTGGTGGAAAGGTAGATCTAGATCTCCTCTCTTGAATCCCTAAGTTTGGGCAAGAATCATCGGAGGGATTGAGAGGAATCAAGCTCACAAGGATGTGCAACAATGGAGGAGAGAGAGCTTGAAGAGCTTCAAAAGATTGGAAGAAGTGTTCTCCAAGCAAAAGGGAAGAAGGGCACTTAAAAAGATGCCCTGGGAATCTGGCCGTTGGGCACAGAATCCCGCAGGGCCGGTAGTACCGGCCCAAGGGGCGGTACTACCGCTCCACGTAAAACAGCCCCCAACGGCTCTCAGCCGAACAAAACCCGCCGGGTCGGTAGTACCGGCCCAAAGGGCGGTACTTCCGGCCCACACATAAAAAACCCACCAACGGCTAGAGGAGAACACCCGCAAGGCCGGTAGTACCGGAAACAGGACCGGTAGTTCCGGTATGGCGGTAGTACCGGTACTACTTCCGGTGCTACTTCCGTTGAACTCCAGAACCGAACTTTCGTAAGCGGTACTGGGTTCCGGAAGTAGCTCCGGAAGTTCCGAGCGGTAGTACTGCTGGGAGGACCGGTACTTCCGGTTTAGCGGAAGTTCCGGTACTACTTCCGGTGCTACTTCTGTTTGAGTCCAGAACCGAACTTTCGTAAGCGGTACTGGGCTCCGGAAGTAGCTCCGGAAGTTCCGAGCGGCAGTACCGCTCGCATGGCCGGTACTTCCGGTTACTGAAAAACAGCCGAAACCAGAAACTGAATAACTTTTGCGTGGAAGCTCCGAATCGAGTGAAACCAATTTTGTTGGAAATATTGAAACAAGCCAAGGAGATTGTGCAAAGGGATGGAATGGTGAGACCTTTCCAAGCGGATGAACCGGCAAAATCTCCAACACCGAAAACGCACAAGCTTTTCATCAAGACTCCGTTTTCTATGATCTTGGGCTTGTTTTGAAGATAATCACAAGCCCTACAAGATCATGCATATACACATCATAGTCTATCATGTGAGGAGGAAAATATAAGGAGAGAGTTTGACCTCTCGTAGAAGGGACAAACCGGTAAAACCTCCAATACCAAAAACGCAAGAAGTTATTCATTAAATCTGTTTTTGGTGAACTAGAGCTTGGTATGGAGATGAACACAAGCTCTAAATTCTCATGTGGATAAAAGCCAAATAAAAACCAATAAAGATGATTGCAAGGATGCAAAGGTTTGTGCTCTCCACGACGATACGATCACGATACTCGGTCGAGAGCCCCTCTTGATAGTACGGCTATCTATCCTATAATCCGGTCTCTCACTAAACATCATGCGACCGGTAAAATAAAAACCCTATCAAGATCATACCTTTGCCTTGCGCATATTGCGCCTTGCTTGGTGAAGATTCACATGACGCTCCCCCATACACCAAGATGGGGAAAGCACTCTTCGGCATAACTTCACTTGAACCTGGGTGTTGATCAATCCGCACATAGCCTTGATCAACACAAACTTCTTCTTCTTTTTCTTCCCTTAGCCTTGATTCCAACAAATGGAGATCAAGCAACGCAAATGGACACATCATACAATTAGCTCAATGCAAACATTAGTCCATAGAGATTGTCATTAATTACCAAAACCATGCATGGGATCAACCATGCACTTTCAGTGTACCTTAAAATGATTTAAAAAAATTCAGACCAAACTATCAAACACTTGTAGTTCAAATTTGGATTACTTTCGGAAAATCAACATAAACTCATTTAACTAGGCGAAAGTAGGTAAAAATCAATAAAATTCCTAATACTTGGGGAGTATCCACAAAATGTAGAGTAATCTTTGTGAAAATTAGATGGGTGCCATTTTGCACCATACTTTTTGTACTTGGTTCATTAAAAAAAGTCATTTTTACCACTTATAAAAAGGAAAACGATATTTATAAAAATAATTAAAAAATTCCCTTCAGAACCATTGTTTACTATATCAAGATACACTATTTTGGCGAATATGAGAACTTTATAACAAACTATGCCGTGGGAATAGTCATAACTTGGTCATTTGACTTGAAACTTATAGATGTTTATACATGATAGAACTTTTTGTGAAGATTTTTTTGAACAATTTGTCAAAACCAAGTTTATTATTTTTCATAGCAACAAGTACACATAAAAGCACTCCATTCCAGAGGATATTTTTTTGGTGTTTTTTAACTTTATTTGATTTTTCTCAAAAAAGGTCAAAACGACCACCATGACTATTCATTGAAAGAGGTCAATTTTTTTAAGTTTATCAATGTTTCTGTGATGCAAAAGATGATATGGATGTCATATTTGAATTCCTCTCATTTTTCTAGTCGACTTAGACATTTTATTTGTCAAATTTTGATTTAAGGATTAAAGATATGAATTATTCCATATTGAATGTTAACAAAAAAAAGTAAAATTCATTTCATTGTTATTTATTCAAAAAATATTATTACATAATCATTATTATTTATTCAAATAGATTTTAAAATTTAAACTTTAGAAAAGTGTAACATCATGATCTAGGGGTTAATATGATTGAGAGTATACTAATATCAGTAAGTTGTAACATCTCATTTGGAAGCTAATTTGGAAGGAACATAAAGGTTAAGCCTGCTGGGGCTTAATTAGCAATTTAAG